>OY282596.1:27687253-28287253 GCA_958298965.1 Chrysolina haemoptera
GGTAGAGATGTATAAAAAGTATTGACTATGTGTTTCTGGATCAGCAACATCAGCAATATCCAAATCTGTATTATTATTATTTATGACAGGTTCCATTGTGGAGCTAAAAAGAATTTTATTAAGAAGGACATGAGGGTATGAATTATTTCGAAATAGGTTGTACAAAATGCCCAAGTTTTTATTGTGGAAAGTACTATCAGAGATGCTGAGAACACGTTGCTTCATCTGCTTGACCAGGTTCACTTTTATATTTTCCTTGTGGTACGACAAGTAATTCATATATCTACCCGAACTCATGGGTTTCCTGTACCAATCGATGATAATACTGTTGTCATGTGAGCGAATGAGTTTCATGTCCAAGAAGGGAACACTACGATCATCATCTTCACATTCCAACGTGAACTGTATATATGGGTCATAGCTATTAAAAATGTCAAGTATCTCTGCAGTACAGCCCGCAGGTAACGAGAGGATGATGTCATCAACATATTTCTTTATAAAAAATAAATTGAAGGGAAGAACATTAATAACTGTATCTAAAATGTCATCCATTACATAACAAGCAAGTATAGGACTAATTTTAGCTCCCATTGGAGTACCAAAAGTTTGCTTTAAATTTTATTGTTGAAAGAGAAAACTGTATTATTAAAGAGAAATGTTATTAAATCAAAAAAAGATTGTTTTTGGATACTACAAATGGAACTAATGCAGTGCCACTTTTTATCTATTGCTCTAATACAAGCATCTAAGTAAACATTACTGAATAATGATACCACGTCTAAGCTAGCAAGGACATAATTGTCAGGGAGTTGCAATCTATTAAATTTTGTGGAGACGTCAAAGGAATCTTTTATATAATAGTCATTATCAAAGTTATAAGCTTTTGTTAAAATGTCAGTTAAAAAGGCAGATAAAAATTCAGTCGGTGAGCCTATCGAAGCTACTATAGGTCTCATGGACAAAACTGGTTTATGTATTTTGGGAAGAGAGTAAAATTTTGGAATTATACCGTTATAGGTGGTCAGCCTTTTTTTAGTAATTTCATCTATTTGCTTAGAGGTGAATAAAGATTTTATTAAGAGGTTACATTTAGCTTGAATTGATTGTGAGGGATCTTTAGTTAACATAATATAAGAATCATTATTTTCAATTAAATCATTAGAGAGTGAAATGTATTGATCTCTGTCCATAATAACAGTGACATTACCCTTATCTGACTTTGTAACAATTAAATTTGGATTTTGTTTTAAGAAATTTTTTGTTTTATCAAATAAATGCTGAAATTGTGAAGAGGAATTTGACGAATCATTTACAAAATTAGTGATTACATTGGTAGATCTGGCAATTGTCAATTTACGAACATGGTCATCTGGAATAGACGACGTGATGTAATCAACATCTGCCAATATATTTTTTATCGAGAAATCTTTTTTTAGACGGGGTTCTATACTGAATTTAGGACCCAGTGCTAAGAATTGTACCACATCCGAAGGAATGTCGGTACCAGAAATATTTTTTACCCATTCAAGGAAAATATAAAAGTGAACCTGGTCAAGCAGATGAAGCAACGTGTTCTCAGCATCTCTGATAGTACTTTCCACAATAAAAACTTGGGCATTTTGTACAACCTATTTCGAAATAATTCATACCCTCATGTCCTTCTTAATAAAATTCTTTTTAGCTCCACAATGGAACCTGTCATAAATAATAATAATACAGATTTGGATATTGCTGATGTTGCTGATCCAGAACACATAGTCAATACTTTTTATACATCTCTACCCTATATATCAAATATTACTCCAAAACTTAGTAGAATCTTTAAACCTTTTGATAACATTAAAATTGCAAATAAAACTGTTCTAACGATAAATTCTCTATTCACTAAAGTGAAAGACAAAGTTCCTTTACTTCATCAATCACATGTAGTCTACTGTATTCCTTGTTCTAACTGCTCGAATGAATATATGGGACAAACTAACAGGTTATTAAAAGATAGAATTTGTTCACATAAGAGTGATTGTAGATTGCACCCAGAAAGATGTGCACTTAGTGATCATGTGCAGACAGAAGGTCATAATATCAACTTTGAGGCTGCGAAAATCTTAGCCAAAGAACCTAACAAGTATAAAAGACTCTTTCTAGAGATGGCCTTCATCTCACAGTCATCCTCATGTATGAACAAAAAAACTGACATTAACCATTTAAGTGAAATATATTCATTCTTATTGCACTTGGATCAAAATCCACATAATGAAAGGGACCTTAACTCCCAATCTATTTAAAATATGTTTTACTCTTCCAGTAATTTAAACTTTACAAATTTATAACGTAAATCTTTATCAATATATTTTTTCTATATATCTGAGGAGTCACTAAGACTTCTTCAATCAAAATAATTGTTACATAATTTTGTCTACTATTCATATTATCTGTTTTTACTTTTAATAATAATTTCAGTATTCGGAGTACTCCCTCTATAGGTGGAAATAATTAATTAATGATAGGATGTCTTTTCTATGGTGTTCTGTGCCATTCCATGTTTGAATGACAAGGTCTCGTTCCATGGTAGGTTCAGTCTGTCAATGTTCCTCATTTTAGTACTGTTCCATGCAGGATCGTACCTAACCTCACTTGTTAACCTAAATTAAATTCTTCTTCTCCCATGCCGACGTTAAAATACCGGTATGAGGAAATAATTTTTCAATTTTATTATAATAAATGTTTTTTAACTATAAAAGTTCAATAATTGTTGATGATGACCTTTAAGGACTCTCACAAATTGTTTTAATATGTACATTGCAATTGTTAACGTCTATTTTATAATATCTATGCACATAACCTCACCGACACTGTAAGTAGTTTTGGAATCCACTGTTAGTCATTGTTTCATTGTATTTTAATAATATTGTAGCTTTCCCTGAGGATGACAATAAACGTTGTCGAAATATTGGAACAAGTGTTATAAGAGTATACTTCCTGCATGCTGCGTACCCAACAAGTTTTCCTAGCTTTATATATATATATATATATATGTATATATATATATATATATATATATGTATATATAATCATTATGGTGTGCAATAAATACTTATAACTTATAAATGTACGTTTTTATGTTTCACCACAAATTCAGTCACAAATCGTTAACGTCATTAAGACGTCTTTTCAAAGTCATATTTCGTCATATCTCAAGTCATTTTGACCATCTAAATGACTTAATTGAGAGGCACTTGTTGTCCTGTCCAAACTGACGTCTTGGAATGACGTCATTTTGGACATGACAAAATGACGTCATTTGGATGGTCGCAATGAGGAAACATATGAAGAAATATGACTTTACAGAGACGTCATAATGACGTGTGCTACTAGTCATTTCGAAATTTTGTCAATACCTTATGAACCAAATGAGTTTCATCTGGCACTTCTGTCAAAAAGTTGAAATTTCTTCTTTAGTAAAAACGGATGGCTTTTTTCCTTCTAGCTATATCCCAGGTAGCAAGCGTACGTCATAATGACGTACTTAATTAGTGATTTCATGACGGTAGACGTCATCGACGCAAAAATGACGTCTGCCAGACGTCATTCAGTGGACGTTACTATGTCGTCTTTCACATGACGTCATTATGACGTAATTCTTTGGTCACTAATGTTACACAAAAAATAGAAGAACTTTTTAAATAAAAAATCCAACTAATTATATATGTCCCATAAAATGCTTTATAGCAGATATTTCTGAAAATTATTTCATTGAAGTGGCTAGTGATGATATATTTAAATTACCTGTACCTATATCGAGTCACTTTTAAAATAGCGTAAAATAACCATTGCCTTCATCCCGTGGCATAAAGGTACAAGTTTAATTTTATAATTTGCATATATAATCAATAGAGTACACACTAAATCATTATTTACGACCTAACAGGTCATATACAAGCTATATGTAACGTCAAAATGACGTCATATACTGACGTCATAATGACGCTGACATTTGACCGTCATTTAGACGTCCGAATGACGTCAACTTTGGGGTCAATATGACGTCTACCATGACCTATAAGATACGTCATTATGACGTACGCTTGCTGCCTGCCCCAGTAAACATTTTTCGATATCAGAAATATTTCTGAAACATAATTTGTAAGCTTGAAACATTCCAACTTATGTTGCCATATTGTTTCAGGTATATATTGAAAAATAAAGATGTCCGCCCTCAGAGACGTTTCAAGAAAACCTTTCCTTAGCAATATGTTTCGTAACTATTTCAGAAACATTCGAGAGACATTTCAAGTTAGTTGATGATGTGACAATAAATATTTTATTGTTATTGAAAGGTGTCAGGATCCTACTTACTTCTGTACAATTTGAAACATTCCACTGAATATTGCTTTGATGTTTCAGGGACATTTCTAAATCTAAAAATTTCCGAAGAAAACTTTGCATGAGTTCATATTTTGGAACATTCTTGGCATATTCCAGGTTTGTTTCATAATATACATTTTTCAAAACATAACAGCCATTTGAATGTTTCAGATATATTTCTGAAGTAATTCTGCATTACAATTATGTGAAACATTACTGAATAATTCAAAAAACATACATAGAAACATCCAGGGAATGTTTCAAACACAAATGCAGAAATATTCTGGAAATGTCTCAGAAATAGTTGAATACAGAAGAAACACTGTGATTCAAACAAAACTGCTAACAGTTAACACACTCATTTCTAACAGAAACAAATAGAGGGTGGGTCAATCTAGATAGCTTTGATGCCATCAGTTCCTCGTCCGAATACTCCGAATCGTTACATATCACATCTCTCCAGTTATATTTGTTTACTCTGATTTCACACGATATAACGGAGTTTGGGCTGCTCCATCTTGTGACCAGAAGATTAAGTTTTCGAGGTTTAGAGATACATTCAGAGTTTTGTGCCCACGACTTTTAAAAGGTCCATACGTCCATACGCAAAGGAAAGAGCGGTTTTCTAGCGAATAAATTTTGACAGATAAAGGAAATAATAAGTAGATATAATCAGTCACGATTATGGTAAACAATGTAACGATCATTCGCAATTGGAATCCTTTTGGAATATTTCAATTATTGAGGGAGGGTGTTCTATCGAAATTTTACTGATTTCGAAATGTTACTGAATGAAACACATATTCAATATATCAATAATTTGTTTTTGTTTTTTGTTAAGAAGCTAAAATGAAATGTTTCGGTGATTAGGTACCTAGCAGGTAAAGGTTTCGATTTTTTACGTACCTACATCAATATTCGGAATAAAAAGACTTAAATTATTTCAGTTAGTCAATTTTAACTCTTTGGAAACATTTCTGAAATGATGCAAAATTGAAGGTTTCAGTTATTCACACTTAAAGTTATTTTGAAATGTTTCAAATATACACCATTTAATGTTCATTTCAAATGATTCCGAAGAGATCAATTCAACATTTTTTAAACGTTTCTATGTTACTTACTGCGAATATAATGTATCAAATTATTTAAAATTTTGTTATATTAGATGGTTTCAATCAGTTACAGTTTAGGTAAAATATGAATTGTTTCTAAGTATATCAAACTGATTGATGTTCTTTCGTGACGTTTTATTTTGAAATGTTTCAAAGGCATTGATTTGAAGCATACTTATATATTTCGAACTTTTATGAATCATTTGAAACATTTCAGTTTCAAGTTTTGCTCTCTGAACGTTTCGATTTTTCTCAGTTGAAGTTATTTTGAAATTTTTCAAGTACCAAGTAAGTATATCCATATATTATATATATAAACCATCTTGGAATGTTTCAGAAATATTATATGATACTATTGAAACATTTCTGAAACGGTACAAAATGAAACGAGTCGATTATCCACAGTCAGAAACATTTATGAAATACTTAGTAAAATATGTTTCTGTGTATCGAACTGATGTTCTTTTTGTGATGTTTCATTGAATCAGAATTCAGGAGATTTCGAATTGCATTGTTTTAAGGCATCATGATATGTTTTGAACTTCATGAATCATTTTGAAACATTTCAGAAATCTTATTACCTGAACGTTTCGATCATTCTCAATTGAGTTGTTTTGAAATGTTTAAATTATCTAAAATTTGTGTAAATATGGAATGTTTCTGAATATATCAGAATAACCTGTCTTGAAATGTTTCAAAAAAGTTTCGATAATTTTGAAACATTTCAGAAATGTTTCTAATAAATGTTTCGATTATTCACAACTACAGTACTTTTGAAATGTTTCATAAACGTTTCATGTTTACTGGGTGGGATCCAACATTATTCCATTCGAGATTAGCGATCAACGCAGAGCCTTTTGAAATATCAATGGAATTGTACAAATTGTTAACTTCAGCATTTAGTATTCCGCCAATAAACTTTCAAGGCGTTTTCAGTTTTCATTCATCTGAATAAAATGGCCAAGCCAACAGAACTTTGCATTAACATCCTTCCCTTGTTTTTGTGCTAACTACTAACTATTTGAAATTGTGCGTTCTTATCAATTCAACTTTCGTCAAATTATATTATATCTTATATATATATATATATATATATATATATATATATATATATATATATATGGAACTAGTAAATAGTGGGGCTTTGCAGCAAAATCAAAGAGTACTACTTTAAAGTTTGTCCAAGCTTTCGGAAATTTAATAAATCATTTCCATCATCAGGGATAATTTTTGTTGAGAACCTAGAGCATTGCTTTGGCCTGGTGTGGTCAAAATAAAAAATTTTTAACAATTTTAAATGTAACGTATTTTATGAAAAAATTTTAAGACATCCTACCAATTTTACATGTTTTATATCAACCTTCATTTTGCACAATGTGTCACTCATTGTTGAATAACATCGCGTCTCACAATCTCAACAAAGATTATCCCTGATGATGGAAATGATTTATTAAATTTCCGAAAGCTTGGACAAACTTTAAAGTAGTACTCTTTGATTTTGCTGCAAAGCCCCACTATTTACTAGTTCCATACCTAACTAGTCAGCAACGACTACCCTTCCTCTATATATATATATATATATAAGTTAGGAGAGAGGAAGTCTTTGCTGACCAGTTAAGATAAAGCTAGGAAAACTTGTTGGGTACGCAGCATGCAGGAAGTATACTCTTATAACACTTGTTCCAATATTTCGACAACGTTTATTGTCATCCTCAGGGAAAGAGTGTCGGTGAGGTTATGTGCATAGATATTATAAAATAGACGTTAACAATTGCAATGTACATATTAAAACAATTTGTGAGAGTCCTTAAAGGTCATCATCAACAATTATTGAACTTTTATAGTTAAAAAACATTTATTATAATAAAAATGAAAAATTATTTCCTCATACCGGTATTTTAACGTCGGCATGGGAGAAGAAGAATTGACAATAAACGTTGTCGAAATATTGGAACAAGTGTTATAAGAGTATACTTCCTGCATGCTGCGTACCCAACAAGTTTTCCTAGCTTTATATATATATATATATATATATATATATATATATATATATATATATATATTTTCTTGGATCAGCTTCCTCATGGCGCTATTCTCCAGCTCTCCCCTTATCACTTCTATCAGAAGGGCTTCGTCCAGGGAGTACAGCCGTCTTGCTTGCAGCAATACTGGGCTGGGATTCTGTGTACCATAGAATTCTATTGGCGATAGAAAAAGTAAGATGACGTTATGGTTGAATTCATGAGAGAGAAAAAGACAAAATTCTATGGTACACAGAATACTTCTCCTGTACTCGCATATAAAATCCAAACGTCAAGCCATTCAAACCCTCAAAATCCCGAATGACGTCTAAATGACGTCAATTTTTGGTCACAAAATGGCTGAGTGGACGTCCTTAAATGACGTCATATTTTTACGTCAAAATGACGGCTCTAGATATGACGTCATTTAAATAGACCATTTAAGTCCCTGTATACCAGATGTTTCCAATGCACGTTAAGAAAATTGCCAGGCGATTCTAAATAAGTGAATATAAATAGTTTATCTAGATATATTAATCCAAACAATTCAAATTTGAATTCATCAAAAAAATATAGACTGTCATTTTAACCTTGAAAACATATTTTTCAGCAGGAAAATCTAAAATCACCTGTTAATTTTTTGTATATACTTATTATTATACATTTTTAGTTGTATAGGTTGTTCTTAAATAAAAAAATACATAGGTAGAATAATGTTTTATTGAAGAACTTGAAACAAGAAAATGCTGGGTTTTTGTCATTGAAAATTTATTGTTTTTGTCAAAAAAAATCTCCTGGAAAAAATATTGATTTTCATTTAAAAAAACTAAAAATGACAAAAATTTAAAAAAAGAAACTTCACAAAGAATAATTATAGACCTCGGGCCCGATACCAGGAAAAAAAATTATTACTCAATTATTGATACTTCGTATACGTGTTCTTCATGTAGAGTTGAACAACATGCAATTTGCGGCAGTTCTCGGTAGTGGGGCATTTTTTTAGTGCCCCCGCAATTTTTTGGGACTGTCGGACAGATTCCTGGAAGAATTTTATAAAAAAATTGAGGTTATGCAGATAGATATAACTAACCAGTTTCATACAGGCATCTTGCAATAGGGTACATTCTCCACGTTTCAATATCCTCATCATTAGTTTGACTTCCTAGGGTTCTGTCGAAGGCTTTCTGGTTTTTAATTGGAAGCCAGAAAACATCATACGTTTTCGTGGTGATAACCAGCTTTTTCTCACGATCGCCACACTATTATCACCGGTGCCATTGATTTCATTGAATTCTATTATTACGAACATTATCGTTGTTACGATGGTTTATACACATTTATCTTTTTCTTTACTTGTAAACAACTAAACAAACATAACTGCTTACTTTGTTGTGGGTTAATTGTGCGTTACATCACGGCATCAGCATTATCAATTTTGCCACTGTTTTTATCACTTTCACTTTACTGTTTACTGTCACAAGTTTTTACATTACGATACGTCACTATAATTGTTCATGAAGGCATTTTTGTTGTTAAAAATTAAAATTAAAAATACATTGTTTTTTGTCACAAATTTTATTGCGAAGGCACAGAGCACATATTAGGTACGCGAAGATGTGAAGCGTGATTGGACGTGTGGAGAGGGAAGTTGGAATGCCGGGAAACGAAAAGGCGGGAAATGTGAAATGTGACGCGTGACATATATAACAGAACATGGAGAGAGGACAAAACACCTACATAAAAAAGGGGGTTCGTTTGTGTCAAAAAATCTGATCTAAGCAGCTATTTTTAAAAGAGAAAGGCAAATGAAAGACAAGTGTTAGAGAATGATGAACAGATGAAAAATAGTTGCTCAGATTAGATTTATTGACACAAACGAACACCCCTAAAATGAAGACAACGGAGATCATTCATGGAACGCAAAGGTATAACACCTCAACTCATGAAAATTGAAATCCTCCTCAAATAGGTATAAGTTATTCGAAATTTATGTTTCACCAACCTTTGACCTATATTTGACGTCTAATAGTCGTCAAATATAATGACGTCTTTTATAAGTCACCTAGTGTGACGTACTTTAGACGTCATTTATTGGCCCAAGACGTCGTGGACCAAAAGTGGCGAATAAACGACGTCAATATGACGTCTTCTTAGGTCACTCTGCTACCTGGGAAGTCACCCTACGATTATTTGTGCTCGATTCAAGCTAGATTCAATCTACGATGTCTAAAAACCCTGGTGTGCCGACTGATTAGATTTTGTAATAGTTCATACACGAAGTGGAATATCAAGTTTCATTGAAAAAATAATACTAAAATTGTGTAATTTCTTCCAAAAAAAAATCTAAAAGCATTTGAAAGTCAATAGTTGAAGTGTAATAAAAAAAAATTGTACAATTTTCTTATATTATTGATGTGTTTCTTCATTTTCCTTATATTTTAATAAATTTGATCATGTTCCATTTTTGTGCCGACAATCCAGAAAGATATATGAACATAGTAGGTAACTATGTTATATTCAGTACAGAAATTGAGTACTCACCACTTAGAATCTGCAACATACTTTGAAACAGACATTTTATTTCAAAACGCCATGCATGTTGACAATATTTTATGGCGAAAATGTTTTCTAATTAATTCAATCAACTCTGGATGCGTTTTTATATCTTACCGTTTCTTGAAATCTATATCAATGTTTTGTCTTCAGTAAGCTTGTTAAGGTTTTGGTTATTTTCCATGCATTCCTTTTATTTTGACATGGTGAAATCTTTTTAGTGTAGTTGATCAAAAAATACACTTTTCTGTCGAAAAAATTGCACAATAGAAATATTTTCAAGGGTATGATTATTACCGCTAATTTTTTTGAATATTAATAAATTAATTGCAATCCCAAACCTGAAAATTCAACCTGAGTCCGCAGGACGAGTATTTTCTTGCATTGGGATTGCCAATGAATTGATATTCCAAAAAATTATAGGTTTTTAATCAAACCACGAATTATATTTAGGACGACAATATATCGATTTGAAATAAAGAAAAATCGTGTCACCTCTGGTAATTGATGCTTTACTTCTAGCCGGCGTATTCAACGGAATACTCTTTTCCACGGCGCTCATATTGATAAATACTTAAAGATAACTAGTCAAAACACATACATTTTACGATTATAATTTAAATCATCATTATTTTCACTTGACAGATACTAAAACATAAACTAAGCAGGTTTATCACCGTGAAAATACAGCGACAAGCTATATTTTCACTGTAGTTCCTATTCTATTGGCTGAATTGATTGGTTGTTAAGCAAGGAAATATATATTGTTACTATTGTACATGTCATATTGAACAGTTTTTAAAAGTGGAAGAACAATATAACACATTAACTCATCACAAATATCAAATCCCAAATGCAATTAAACTGGAAGCCACAAAATTATTCTTTATTTCTTTAAAAAAGTTTATAGTGAAAACTCGCGCACGAAGGCACAGATATCAGCGCGAGAGCATGCGCATAAGATTGAGAGGTGCTAATGGTGAATTTCCATGCGATGCATCTGAACTGTAATATACTTCTATGTGAAATGCGAGTTAATAATATTTCAGCAAAAAAACTAATAAACCATGTCGAAAATGTAACAAATAGAACTGCTTGGGGACAGTGATTCCGTATATTCCAATAATTATATTGTTTTATTAATTTCATGTTCGTGAATCGTGGGCAAAACTTCAAACTTCTGTTCATGAAAATTAACCCTAACAAGAAAACCAACGGTGGCGGTGCACTCAAGTGTCGCGGGATATTCGAAAAACTGCTCACGGATTCATTTGTTTTCTCGTAATCAAGTTAACGAATGTCTCTCGTTTTATCCCACAGATTTGCAGGTATAAGTCGGTACACCAGGGTTTTTAGGTATCTTAATTCAATCTGATCGTTGATCGTGAATCGTTTCGTGATCGCTCGAGAGTTCGGTTCGGAGTCCGGGGGCAGCACGGAATAGTCGTTCGCTTACGACTAGTGGCCGTTTCGTGAACCGTAAACGGGGTGAACCATAGAAACGGCGACATGTGACAGAAGGGTGGTTGTGGATGGCGGTTTTTTGTTTACAACTTGTAAACAAATATTTGCAAGCTTTGGACCTCCATTTTACCCGAAAATATTAATATTTGGACTTCTAGTCTTGCTTGAGATTGTGTGTCGTGAAGTGTTGATACTCGAAAGTGTGCTTCGATGTTATATCCGGGTTGCCGCCATGTGCACTGCTACTTGTGGATTTTAACCCTCTTTGATCAGCCGAGAGTGTTCATTGGAAATCCAGTCAGGTTCTGGAATATATGCTTTTAGGACTAGGGGATCGGTGCCTTCCTTACAGAGCCCAAAATTGGATTTGAAATAGCTAAATGGAATGTCAAGCTTTGATCTGTTCCTGGAGATGAGCCATTGATTCTGGTTGTGTCAGTGCCTGCTCCCGGGATGTGCCTCCGTGGTCTCGGTCTCGGTGTTACATGCAACAAAAAATTATTTGCAGTAAGTATTCTTAGAATAACATAATATTTTTAAGGCAAAAATAAGTTTGAGTAACTTGAAAATATAACAGTGTTGACACTATTCACTGAATGTTTCACATGAATATTAGGAAAAATTGCAGTCTAGGGTAGTAACTCCGATTTTGCCGAATTTTTTTTTGGGGATTATTTCGAGGTCCCTGAACACAAATCTGAACTCAAATAGCCTCGCTCTCACTTACTTTTTGATTTACGACCCATCAAATGCCAGAAAAAGGGATTGGTGTGAAGTTACCCACAGATTTCTGGCCACACATGCAAACGTGAACGATTTGTGGTTGGGAAATTCAGTTGTGAGTAACCGGACTAAAATCTGTGGCTGGGTTACTTATATGTACGTAAGTAACCACTTATATGTACATATATAAATTAATGACGCGGAAACCATTTCTATGTCACTCATACGGATTTGGATTAAACAAATTTCTTTCGTTGAGACATATCTTCAAGATATCACACAGTATAAAACTTGTAACCCGCTGATGTACGTTAATAAAAATATCACGAAATACGGAGGATTTCATGTAGATTACAATGGTGAAAACTGTTTCTCTGTCACCCATACAGATTTTGTATAAATGATTATTTTTTTCATTGGAAACTATCTTCAAAACATAGCAAGATTTAAAAAAGTAACCCGATGATGTGCGTTCATAAAAACCGCACAAAATGTAGAGGATTTCAAGTTGATTACCATGGTAGAAACCGTTTCTCTGTCATCCATACAGATTTGGTGAAAATTATTTTTTTATTGGAAAATACCTTCAAGACATCACACGGTATAAAAAATGTAATCCAATGATGTGCGTTCATGAAAATCACACGAAATATAGAATATTTCACGTAGATTTCAATGGTGAAAACCGTTCCTCTGTCACCCATACAGATTTGGTGTAAATGATTTTTTTTTATTGGAAACCACCTTCAAGACATCAAACGGTAAAAAAAATGTAACCCGATGATGTGCGTTCATGAAAATTACACGAAGTACGGAGGATTTTATGTAGATTACAATGGTGAAAACCGTTTCTCTGTCACCCATACAGATTTGGTGAAAATTATTTTTTTTTTATTGGAAAGTACCTACCTTCAAGACATCACACGGTATAAAAAATGTAACCCGATGATGTGCGTTCATGAAAATCACACGAAATATAGAGGATTTCATGTAGATTACCATAGTGAAAACTGTTGTTTGACCTTTCTTTATCATTAGCCTATTTTTGCCAGTATAGGACTAACCCAGGTAGTCGAGTGAGGGCCAGGTAGGGGAGTGGTTGAAAGCGCTGTCTTTCAACTATTTGGGTTCAAAGCCTAGCGACTGCAGATTTTTTTCTGGTGGCCCCAGAAACTGCTGGGAATCGCACGTAAAAAGGTAAGACCTCGTTAATCCTTGGCTCGCACAAGTTTCGACTTCTGAGAGCTGCCGTTCGCAGGAAGACGACAGCTGGATAACGGAAACAGATATTTTTTTTACTACCCAATCAAAAATTTTTGACAAACCGGAGGCAGACGTTTATAACGAGTCCAACATCTATTGGCTCAAGACCGCCATCTTACACTCTCCGAAGGAGGGCATAAAAAAATGTCAAGCACGGGATGCAAATTTTTTCATTTCATGTGAATATCATGGGGTTACAAATTTTATAGTTGAGTTGGCTTGAAGATATTTCCCACTGAAAAAAAATCATTTTCACCAAATCTGTGTGGGTGACAAAGAAACGGTTTCTACCATGTTAATCAACATGAAATCTTCTATACTTTGTGTGATTTTCATGAACGCACATCATCGGGTTACATTTTTTATACCGTGTGATGTCCTGAAAGTACTTTCCAATAAAAAAAAACATTTTCACCAAATCTGTATGGGTGACAGAAAAAGGGTTTTGTGATCTACATAAAATCCTCCGTATTTCGTGTGATTTTCATGAACGCACATCATCGGGTAACATTTTTCATTGCGTGTGATGTCCTGAAGATAATTTTCAATGGAAAAAAATCATTCACTCCATATCTGTATGGGTGAAAGAGAAACGGTTTTCACTATGGTAATCTACATGAAATCCTCTATATTTGGTGTGATTTTCATGAACACACATCATCGGTTTACATTTTTTATACCGTGTGATGTCTTAAAGGTACTTTCCAATAAAAAAAAATCATTTTCACCAAATCTGTATGGGTGACAGAGAAACGGTTTTCACCATTATAATCTACATAAAATCCTCCGTATTTAGTGTGATTTTCATGAACGCACATCATCGGGTTACATTTTTCATTGCGTGTGATGTCCTGAAGATAATTTTAATGGAAAAAAATCATTCACTCCATATCTGTATGGGTGACAGAGAAACGGTTTTCACTATGGTAATCTACATGAAATCCTCTATATTTCGTGTGATTTTCATGAACGCACATCATCGGGTTACATTTTTTATACCGTGTGATGTCTTGAAGGTACTTTTCAATAAAAAAAATCATTTTCACCAAATCTGTATGGGTGACAGAAAAAGGGTTTTCACCATTGTGATCTACATAAAATCCTCCGTATTTCGTGTGATTTTCATGAACGCACATCATCGGGTTACATTTTTCATTGCGTGTGATGTCCTGAAGATAATTTTCAATGGAAAAAAATCATTCACTCCATATCTGTATGGGTGACAGAGAAACGGTTTTCACTATGGTAATATACATGAAATCCTCTATATTTGGTGTGATTTTCATGAACACACATCATCGGGTTACATTTTTTATACCGTGTGATGTCTTGAAGTTACTTTCCAATAAAAAAAATCATTTTCACCAAATCTGTATGGGTGACAGAAAAAGGGTTTTCACCATTGTGATCTAAATAAAATCCTCCGTATTTCGTGTGATTTTCATGAACGCACATCATCGGGTTACATTTTTCATTGCGTGTGATGTCCTGAAGATAATTTTCAATGGAAAAAAATCATTCACTCCATATCTGTATGGGTGACAGAGAAACGGTTTTCACTATGGTAATCTACATGAAATCCTCTATATTTGGTGTGATTTTCATGAACACACATCATCGGTTTACATTTTTTATACCGTGTGATGTCTTGAAGGTACTTTCCAATAAAAAAAATCATTTTCACCAAATCTGTATGGGTGACAGAGAAACGGTTTTCACCATTATAATCTACATAAAATCCTCCGTATTTAGTGTGATTTTCATGAACGCACATCATCGGGTTACATTTTTCATTGCGTGTGATGTCCTGAAGATAATTTTCAATGGAAAAAAATCATTCACTCCATATCTGTATGGGTGACAGAGAAACGGTTTTCACTATGGTAATCTACATGAAATCCTCTATATTTCGTGTGATTTTCATGAACGCACATCATCGGGTTACATTTTTCATTGGGTGTGATGTCCTGAAGATAATTTTCAATGGAAAAAAATCATTCACTCCATATCTGTATGGGTGACAGAGAAACGGTTTTCACTATGGTAATCTACATGAAATCCTCTATATTTCGTGTGATTTTCATGAACGCACATCATCGGGTTACATTTTTTATACCGTGTGATGTCTTGAGAAGGTACTTTCAAATAAAAAAAATCATTTTCATCAAATCTGTATGGATGACATAGAAACGGTTTCTACCATGGTAATCAACTTTTTTATTTTTATACCGTGTGATGTCTTTAAGGTACTTTCCAATAAAAAAATAATTTTCACCAAATCTGTATGGATGACATAGAAACGGTTTCTACCATGGTAATCAACTTGAAATCCTCTACATTTCGTGCGATTTTTATGAACGCGTTATCGGGTTACTTTTTTAAACCTTGCTATGTTTTGAAGATAGTTTCCAATGAAAAAAATAATCATTTATACAAAATCTGTATGGGTGACAGAGAAACAGTTTTCACCATTGTAATCTACATAAAATCCTCCGTATTTCGTGAGATTTTTATTAACGTACATCAGCAGGTTACAAGTTTTATACTGTGTGATATCTTGAAGATATGTCTCAACGAAAGAAATTTGTTTAATCCACATGAATCCATTTGGAATCCCTTATAACTTATTTGATATACTTGCTTGCCAGCCATTGAAACAATAGTGCAAGTGGGAACTGAACATCATGAGTCACAGGCTGCAGAACACTCATATGACTTCCATAACGCTGATTACGAGCTATTGTGCCAATATTTATTTATTTTATTTATTTATTTATTTATTTATTCATACGGGATAAACCCCATTATAAGGTAAAATTACAATGAATATAAACTAAAATCGATAAAAACTTATTGCTTAATACTAAAAGATATACAGAATGCTATAACAGTAAACAACTGTGTGGAGCAAATAATACAAACTGTATTAGAATGTAACATTTCGAAACGGGTTACAACATTACATAAACTATCACCAACTTATATTATTCAATGACTTTTTAAAATGATCAAAAGAGACTCCAAAAATACTGATATCTTTGTCATTCAATAACTTTAGGGTTCTTTCCAAGGGTGAATGCTTGCCATAATTTGTAAGATGGAATGGTATATGAAATAAGTTGCTGTGTCTGAGATTTCTGTTTGGCACATGAATATTGACCGATTGAAGTAATTCAGGACAAGTCATCAGTCCATTTAGCAGCTTGAATACATAGCATAGATCTGCGTGATTTCTTCTGGTTTGTAATGATTTTAGACCCATTTCTTGCAACAAAATAGAATAGTCATGGTTGTGTACTCGAATTCCCAATTTAAAAGCACAAAATCTTAAAAATTTATTTTGCACTCTCTCTAAAGTTACACTGTGAACCTGATAAAAAGGAGACCAAATGATACATGCATAATCTAACTGAGATACTACTAGAGATAAGTATACCCTCTTTAGTGCTTCCATGGAAAAACCTGAACAATTACGTATAATGAGACCTAGTGTTTTGGACGATTTCACACTCGTTTTGTTTATGTGGTCAACAAATCTGAGTTGTTCATCAAAAATGACCCCCAAATCTTTTATATTAGATCTATATTCTAACTGTTGATTAATTATGCTATAAGAGGACTCAAATTTCCTACCAACTCTCGAGAAAGTGATAAAATGACATTTTTTCACATTAAGAAACAAATTGTTACTAACACACCATTCATACAGTTTATTAAGATCAGGTTGTAGAAGAGTTTGGTCGTTTGATGACTTTATTGGTTTGAATATCTTCAGGTCGTCTGCAAACATTAAAAATTCACAGTTATTAAAACAGCTTCCAATATCATTCACAAAAATGTTGAATAACATATCTCGGTGCTGTCGACTGGGACGCCCTTCTCCTGGATAAGGACCTATTTGGAATGCTGCGTAGTTTCTACGATACCCTGTACTCATTTATAGAGGTATTCATTCCACTCAAGAGGATCACCAATCGTTCGTTTCCCTTTTGGTTCAGCCCACAGCTTAGGCGATTGACACAAGAGAAGAAGATTGCACATCACATTTATAAAACTACTAGAACTCATGAAAGTTACTCAGTATTTAGCGAGCTTAGAGCTCGTTGTAAAACTCTGTCTAGGGAGTGTTATTCGAATTACATCAGAGGTGTTGAGGTCAATATCGGCGATAACATAAAGGCCTTCTGGGATTTTGTAAATGGCGCTAGGTCAAGCTCTACAATGCCTGATAAAATGTTTCTTGGCGATTCTGTTGCCTCTTCCGGCACTGAAGTCGCAAATCTGTTTGCATGCCACTTTTCCTCAGTATATACCGATCATATCCTAAACCACAATGATTGTGTTATCGACACTCAACTTAACATTTGCTCTTACCATATTCCTATTTCCACCATATTTGAGAAGCTAAGCAATCTCGATGTTAGAAAGGGTCCGGGACCTGACGCTATTCCCCCCATTCTTCTTAAAAATGGTAATTATATATTGTCTAGACCACTATTTCACATCTTCAACAAATCATTGGATACTGGGATCTTTCCTGACTACTGGAAGCTCTCCTACCTAACACCCATATATAAATCAGGTAATAAATCTGACATTAGTAATCATCGCCCGATCTCAATTCTTAGTACCATCCCAAAATTGTTCGAGAGCATCGTTACAGATTATATGACTTTCGACTGCTCAGGGCTGCTGAACTCAAATCAGTTTGGCTTTTCATTCGGAAGGTCGTCAGAACTCAACTTAATCACCTATACCAATTTTCTGTCTAAAGCTCTTGATAGGGGTAATCAGGTTGACTCCATCTATACCGACTTCTCCAAGGCCTTTGACAGGGTTAATCATGAGCTTCTAACCCACAAACTCAGGAAGTATGGCTTCGGAGGACCGGTTTTGAAGTGGATTGCAGATTATCTGACAGGCAGATACCAAATAGTGAGATTCAAGCACCATTACTCCTTTGACTTTCCTGCAACCTCGGGCTTTCCCCAAGGTTCACATTTGGGCCCCTTACTTTTCAACATGTTCATTAATGACATCACTTCATGCTTCCACAACAGTAATGCCCTACTATTCGCTGACGACCTAAAGCTCTATCGTATTGTGAATTGTGTAGATGATGCCGCTGAGTTGCAGAGCAATATCTGCAGACTTGCTACTTGGTGCTTGACAAACGGTATGAACTTAAACATAAACAAATGTCATATCATACGTTTTACTCGTTCCCATCAACCTGTCATTTTCGACTATACCATCAATGGACAACCCCTGGATGCTGTCGACCGTATCAAAGACCTTGGAGTACTTCTTGACGACTCCCTAACCTTCACTTACCACATAACCTCCATTGTCAACAGGTCTACCAAAATGTTGGGCTTTATAAAGAGGACAACGCGTGACTTCACTAGTCTGAGTGCCATTAAAATCCTATACTGCACACTTGTTAGAACTCACTTCGATTATTGTTCCTCTGTCTGGTCACCACATTATATAACCCATATATCCAAGATTGATCGTGTTCAAAAAAGTTTTCTTAGATACGTTTCATTCAAATCTAACATCTTTAGTGATTATGCCTCAATTGAGAGCTATCTCAATATTCTGACTTTGGAGAATAGACGTAGTCAGCGAGATCTATTGACTCTCTACAAGATATTAAATGGTGAATATGACTGTCCTGATCTTCTATCTCAAATTAGTTTAGTAGTCCCCACTCGCCTTACTAGACAGATAGCTACTTTTCACACTTCCTATCATCGTACCAACATTGCTTATTTCAGCTATATCTCAAGATCCCTTAGAGCGGCAAATTGCCTCGATATTGACATTTTCTCAACACCTCTACCTAAGTTTAAAAATCAACTGTGTCAGTGACCATCTTTTCATTTTATTTACCACTTTTACACTGACTGTACTTGTACTTTTCATTGATCTTGTTTTTTTTTCTTTTAATGTCTTCATTATTATCAATACCATATATGTTATGACTGTTGCTGTATTACTCACATAATGTACATCTATCTCTGTAATATCTTTAACTGGGCTTGCCCGTATAAATAAATAAATTAATTTATATACGTACATATAAGCAACCCAGCCACAGATTTTAGTCTGGTTACTTACAACTGAATTTTCCAACCACAAATCGTTCGCGTTTGCATGTGTGGCCAGAAATCTGTGGGTAACTTCACACCAATGAAAAAGGGTATTTTCAAGATCAAATTTCTTCCACGAAAACCAACCAATTTGCCTTTGCTTCATATTACCACAATCTAGACACATTAATTCTTGCATTTTTGGTACAGTTTGCAGTATTTTCAGTATAGGGAAATGTTTGAAATTATAATTAGTTTCACTTCATAATTTATTGAAAATTGAAATTTATAACTTATAACCAAAACTGTCAATGTCAAACAAAAAGAAGAGTAGCACAAAGCAACATGCAACGTTATCAGTTTTCTTCAATTTCCTGCACACTCAGCAATTTATATTTTTGTACAGGTAGAAGATACCAGTAATCGGTGCCTTTTAATTATAGCGACTATGAGCACACTTCCAATCTTACCCAACTAACCCAACTTCGGCTAATTCAGCTGTAAACGTTGTTTATGATTCCATTACTTTTTAGCGTTGAAAACGTGAATGTAAATAAATGATCGCTGCACTCGTCGTCATTAGGCTCGCTTCGCTCGCCATTATTACATCCCGACCTAACTGCACACAGATCCAGTCTTTTAAGGCAAAAGAATGGAAAACAATCTAACCCTCACACCTAACTTACCCTCTAGCATAACCTAACCTTACTTAACTAAACAAACCTAAACTAACACGTAAATAAAAGTACGTGCTCGCTTCGCTCGCCCTTATTACGTCCAGACCTAACTGCACACAGTCAGCGAGTCAGTTGAAAATGCGTGAATTCGTTTTTCGCTCACAATTGACACACAAACCTAACCTGAGCAAGCTAACCTACCTTTCGAGTCAGTCGAAAATTCGTAAATTCGTTTTTCGCTCGCAATTGACAAACAAACCTAACCTGAGCAAGCTAACCTAGCTTGCGAGTCAGTCGATAATGCTTAAATTCGTTTTTCGCTCGCAATTGACACACAGACCTAACCTGAGCAAGCTAACCTAGCTTGCGAGTTCGAAAATGCGTGAATTCGTTTTTCGCTCGCAATTGACACACAAACCTAACCTGACCAAGCTAATCTAGCTTGCGAGTCAGTCGAAAATACGTGAGTTTGTTTGCAGGCAAACCGAGTTGAAAATGCGTTAATTACTAGCCAACCATACCTGACCTAACTAACCTTACTTACACCTAATAACAATAAAAAATTGTTAAGAACTAACGACGGGTGTGAAAGCAGCGACGGTATTTCCAGCGACGGTTTTTTTATTTTTTTCTTATAATTTTTTTTTGCGCCTAAATATTATTCTGCACCTGCTGAATATGCCCTACAAGGTGGAATAATTTGTGACCCAAAAACTACCCCTAACAACCCTCTGAAAACGAAAAATTTTGCAAGAGTTGAAATAACCGTTGCTCGGGGATTTTTGACGGAAATGCATTATTCTGCAGCTGCTGAATACGCTTTATAGGTTGAAATAAATTGTGACCCTAAAACTACCCCTCAACAACCGTTTGAAAAAGGAAAATCTTGGAACAGTTCAAATACCCGTTGCTCGGAGTTTTTTTTCGAAAATGCATTATTCTACAGCTGCTGAATCAGCTCTATAGAGTGAAATAATTTGTGACCCAAAAACTACCCCTCAACAACCCCCTGAAGAAGAAAAATCTTGAAACTGTTGAAATAACCGTTGCTCGGGTTTTTTTGACAGAAATGCATTATTCTGCAGCTGCTGAATACGCTTTATAGGTTGAAATAATTTGTGACCCTAAAACTACCCCTCAACAACCCTCTGAAAACGAAAAATTTTGAAAGAGTTGAAATACCCGTTGCTCGGAGTTTTTTTTCTAAAATGCATTATTCTACAGCTGCTGAATACGCTCTACAGGGTGAAATAATTTGTGACCCAAAAACTACCCCTCAACAACCTTTTGAAAAAGAAAAATCTTGAAACAGTTCAAATACCCGTTGCTCGGGTTTTTTTGACGGAAATGCATTATTCTGCAGCTGCTGAATACGCTCAATAGGGTGAAATAATTTGTGACCCAGAAACTACCCCTCAACAACCTTCTGAAGAAGAAAAAAATCTTGAAACTGTTGGAATACCCCTTACTTTATTTTTTTGTGGAAATGCATGATTTTACAGCTGTAGGGTGAATTTTTTCTGAATCATTAAATTTCCCTCCGTAGGAAAATATTGAAACAGTTGAATTATTCGTTGCTCGAGGTTTTTCAACGGAAGTTAATTACTGTGCACTAGCTGAATACCATATGGTGAAATAATTTGTGACACAAAAAGCCACCCACCCCTTTAGAATCCTCCGAATTAGAAAAATATCAAGACATTTGAAATTACCGTTGCTCGAGATTTTACCACCCAATAACTAGCCTCCAAATCGAAGAAAATCTTGAGAAGACTTTGGACATACCTTTATGGTGATTTTTGCATGTAGAACAATAATTTTTCATTTACTCAACTCGCTCCATAGAGAGAAATAATTCGTCAGCCAAATTAAAAAAATTATTATTTTTTTTACATGAATCATATATTTCATAAATTCATGAACTTAAAACTCAAAAACAAAAATAGATTCTATAAAATAAAAACTCAAAAACAAATATAGATTCCATACTTAATAGGTATCAAAAACTTAAAAACAATCCATTAAAAACACACTGATAAAACAACCTTTATAAAAAGTTGAAATAAAAATAAAATATCATAATGAATTTGTTTTGTAACTACTAGTATTTTATAATTTGTATCACATCTCTCATCAGTCTCGTAACAAATATCACAGTAACAATAAAAATCAGTCATTTATATTTGGAGCTACCTACCTATATTCGTCGATTTTTGTAAAAATCAAATCAAAGTGTGGGTACCAAACATTATGCTTTATATGAATTAACTTGTTGAATAAATAACAATTGTATCGTAGAAAAATACTAAGTACTATTCCAAAAGATGGTAAAAGTTTGGCTTAGTTCGAGTTCCTGAAATTAATCATATAGATAGATAGTTTATTCGTCACAAAAGATTATACATAATGTGTAGACATCAGTGCATAATATTTATCGGACTAGTCAGTTACAAGGCAAGGTATCTTAATAAAATTAAGATACATCCACACGCAAATTACAGTTAGTTATTTCAGGAAAAAACACACACAATAATAATAACAATAATAATAAGTAAGACAATCAATCAAGTAAAAGTCATTTAAATCTTGTTAAATTATCATATTCAGGAGCAGAGAAACTCTTCCACACTATAAAATGCTCTCTCATATAAGAAATTTTGCACCCTATTTTTGAATACCGAATCGCAACCACCTACACCAATAAAATTCCTCATCTTATTAAAACACTTGATACCGGTATAGCTGGGTGATTTTTGACCAACAAGTAGTCTGGAAAATGGTAGATGGATATCATCTTTAGCCCTAGTATTATGAGAATGTATTTCATTGTTTTTGAGAAATTTGTCTTCATTATCTCTTATGAGCATTATTAAGTGAAATATATAGAGACAGGGCAATGTCATTACTCTTGATTTTATGAATAGAGGCTTACATGAAGCTTGAGGATGAGCATTATTCATTATTCTAATAATTTTTTTCTGAGATCGAAAGGCTCGATTGAAATAACTTGAGGATCCCCAGAAAATCAGGCCGTACTGTAGAGTTGATTGAGCTAATCCAAAATATAATTTTTTTTTTTTTTTTTTCAATTTTCATGGAGAATGTTCCCCTTTTCAACCAAAATATAATATTCTCATAACATCATATGATACTGTGTCTCTTAAATTTCTGGTGATATATGCAATCGTGCTGAGCTTTGAGCACACAGACATTATGTGATCTTCCCAAGTGAGTTTTCTATCCAATATCACTCCTAGAAATTTCAAACATTCTTTACTTTCTATTGCTCTTCCGTTGATAATTAAATACAGATCAGAGTCCGGATTGACATTTTTTGGGAGAAACCGGATGTGGTATGTTTTGGAATTATTTAAAATAAGACTCTTGTCTTTGCAATAGTTTTCTAGTTCTTTTGATGCCGTATTACTGTTTTCGACTAATTGTTTGACTGTAGTATTAGACATTAGGATATTTGTATATATAGCATAAAGGATAATTCGATCAGCTGATGAACATGCTTCTTTCAGATCACACAGAAAGGTGATAAAGAAAATAGGTCCAAGTCCAAGCATTGATTCGATCATCGGATTTGGCTGACCCAATCATGACAGTTTGTTATATTGCACTTCACCTAGGTAAGTAACTACAAGTTTTAGTGAAATGAACTGAAATATAAAGAATTTATTTTGGGCACAGTTTTTAATGTTTTCCAATTTACACATTTATTAGGGTCGCGTTCCATGTTAGATCAAAATTGGTAATAAAATGTTATCTGCTATTTCTGTTGAACTCTAAGAATAATAATGTTTTAACATCATTAACATTTTGGAAAATCTTTGAAAGCTTAGACAATTATGTAAATTGATTACTTTAATTTCGGTTCAAAGTAACAATTCGGAAAATGGAAGTGCGAAATAAAAGTAATCATTTTGCGAAATAATTTTTACAGAGTTGGCAAATATTGTCCAAGGTGGTACAATCACTGTCAAAATGCCTTGAACAAGTTTTACACTGGTGACCAGAAATTGTGTTTTCTTCTCCACATGTGAGACAAAAACTATTTTGACAAATATCTGTACTCTTTAATAAAATTTGTCTTAGGTCGTTTCTATAAATATCCATATTTGCTGGCTTCAGAAGACTTGTTTTGTTTATTATAGCCCACGTAAAATATTTTATGTATACTCCACAGTTATATCCATCCCTCTGTTTTATATGGAATATTTTTTCAATATTGAGTTCGGAGTTGAAACTGGTGTGTTTGAACTTATTATTAATAATCATGAATTTTCCGAATGTTTCTCGGAATTCCAGCGCGTTCAACTGTGATTTTCCTCTCGGATCAATATAAGTGAATCTATTCTGTTGGAAATTGATAAAAGCGATGACCCAATGATTTCAACTAGCCACAGTTCCAATAATTATTGGAAGAATCAGTGTTGAGGTTTCGGATATTTCTGGAAAGTCATCGAAAAATTCCTTGACAATATGGTCACACTGGTAGAATATTGCGTAAGTTTGATTGGTATTCAATAACTTGTAATCCCCTCCGGTGGTGTGTTCATTTAATATTGCTCTTGGGCAATAGTTAAGAGCGAAGTCTGTCAACCACTGTTTTTCGTACAAAGTCTTAAAATCTTCAAATTTTAATTATGTAGAAATGCCCGAAATAAAGTTAGCTACCACGTAGTTGCCATATTCTTTGCATTCTTTATAATAATTCATATTACACACAAGGCCATTTTCATGAAAACAAAGTTGTGTTGATGTTTGGAATGGCGTTTGAGTATTTGAGGACAGCGTTTGAGTATTTGAGGACAGCGTTTAAGAATTTGAGGACGGCGTTTGAGGATTTGAGGACGTCGTTACTTGATTCAGGGAAGTGATTTCTTCTGTGTCGTTCAATTTGTCCACAGAAAATATAAAACCTTCATCGTCCGTTGAATCATCTTTCGTGTTTTCTTTCAAGCTCAGAGATATATATTTTTTAAAAACTTGCCGTGATTTTGTTCCTTTATTACTTTTAAAGGATAATGCTTTTTCCTGTTCTCTTTTCTTTCAATCACTTTGGAAATACAGCTTCTCTTTGCATCCATTCATTCATTTTCCATTTTTTTTTTCTAAAATTGGGGAAATGGTTTTTGTTTTAATTTTTTCCAGAGCCCGTTTTAATCTTGTGCCTTACTTTTTAAGGGTAATTTTTTTTCCATTGTTCTTCTGCTTTGGGATTTCCAAGGGAGCACTTATCAACTGATACAATGTCTGATTTTCTGATTTTATTTTTCACTTTGGAAGAATAGCCACTGTTATCAGGACCACTTCTCCTTACTCTGCACTTCAAAGTGCCTCCTTTTTTAGGAATATTCAACGTTATTTCTTTATAAACAGCCAAAATTCTTCTTCTTATTAATCTGATCACCCTACTGGTTTTCTGGTTTTCTAGGTCTTCAAGAACTAGATGCTTTACATTCAACAAACTTCACGCTCATACAGAAAAGTCCTACTTTACTAACTTGTATCATAAATAGCTATTTCCACACAGTAATTAGTTTTGTTCAATCGCTCTATTGCCACTTCTATTGAAAAACAACTTTAATATTTCAAATAGGACACCCTGTATATTATTGCATTTTTCGCTTTGCTATCACTCTAATAGTTTTCGAGAAATTCAATGATTTCCTTATTTTTTGTTCGAAACATAGCTTTGATTAAATGTTTATTGCTACAACATTTGGATTAGTAGAAAGCTTGAATTCTGGATGTTGTTTGACAATGTCCTGTGTATTAGTTATGTCTAAGGGAATTCGTCAGCAGTTATACAGAGTCCTTCAAAATTTGTGATTTTACTGATAGATACAAAAGTGGTAAAAAGTGCATTTTTTCAATTGGAACATCCTGTATAATATCAAATATGTTGCTATGCCTAAATAGTCAGGTTTCCGAAATAAAAGCAAGTTTCTATAAAAATTGAATTATTTTGCTATATTTTGAAATATATCATTAAGAAAATTCGACAATCAGAGCATCAACGATAAAACGTTTATTTCAAACCCGATAGTCTCTAGCTATAATACGTTTCTGGAGACCTGAGAGATAAATATTTGAAATATTTTATTCCACAATGACATATTGCAGATTTTCGCAGTTGCAGTGTTGCCACCTCTACTTATAACTGATATCGACTTTGTAATTTCAAATGAGAAACTCCCAGTATTTCATTCCTCTTTTGGATTCTACTGATAAATACAAATAACTTTTATCATTTATCGAATATTGATTAATTTGAAATTGTTTTGCTCCCAAAATGGGACCAATTCGAATTCAAATACCTCGTTATCTGTTACCCACATTCAACTTTCGTCCAGAAAATATTGAGTAATTTCAGTAACATGGGTGAATGATTTGACCATATTTTATATACGGTGTCTGTAAAACATTTTCTTTTAAACTCATGCATTTTTGTTTTTTTTTTTTAATTCTCCATATCGAAGTGCGGATCATACCTAAATCCTCAACAGCTCTTCCTACCAATTCATGAGGGTAGGCGTGGAAATATCCCAAGACGTTAATTTCATTCACTTTGTCTCCAGTTATCGGCCTAATTTGATTTCTTGGTGCTTCAACTTTACCAAACACAGCATAATCCCGTTCAATTCCTCGGAAGATTTTTCAATTCATTTGTAGTAAATTTGGATAAAGTTCATTAAATATCCTGCATCTTCTTGAAACAATTCCCACCGTGAATATAAAACAAATTCAAAATATCTGCATATGATCCTTTTCAATATTTTCTCCTGACAGAAACACCATAAAAATCACTACTTGTCAAACTAAGTTTGTTTTGCTTTTTTCTGGTAACGGCACACTACAGATTATTTCAATTGGGAAATATTACCAATTTCGATTCGTTATGTGGGAATTGAAAATTATGGATAAAGTTTACTTTTCCGTAGACCGTTCATTTATGATGTTTTTTAACGCACTCAAAATCGTTGATTAATGACCCCCGTTAATGAATGATTTTCTATTAATCAACGATTTGCTTATATGCAACCCAATATATATTGTTCTAATACATTTTAGATTGGTTAGTACTGTCATTATTTATTTGTCAATTCCCAAATAAAATTTCAGATAATCTTCAATACACCAGTAGTTGTCGCATAAAATTACATGAGTCTCGTGGCGTAATGGTAAAGTTGGGCAGACAGCCGACACGTGATACAGAGGTCGATAGTTCAAACCCACATCAGGCAGTTTTTTTTTTGTTTAAATTTCAGTTTGAAAAAATAAAATAAAACTACCACGAGTTAAAATATCTCGATTGTTAATCGCCTTTATTAATGCACTTGTTCGTTAAATAACCATTAATGAACGCGCAAACGTTTTATTATTGGTGCACTGGCAAAATAGTCCAATCTTTATAGAAACTTGTTGTTATTTCAGAGACCTGACTATTTAGGTATAGAAACATGATACATCATTTGAAAGCAAATTTAATTGTTTTTCAGGATATTCGATAATATACAGGGTGTTCCATTTGAAAAAATGCTCATTTCACCACTTCTCGCTGGGTAAAAAAAAGAATTACCTAATGAAGAAATAATCTACATTGAAAGAGCAGAAAACAAAGTAATAGTTCAAACAAATTTTGTCTACGATCTTCCTACAAGACCTGTTTCATTAATAAATTCAACAGTTAACAAAAATTCTATATAAATATTTGAATACCAACTTACCTACTCCTAAACACGCTACATCAGTTACCGCAAAATGCATACTGAAGATGGCTGGGATGCTGTGAGTATTTATATTCAGTCACAGCCAGCATTCAATTCCAATGTAAATAGTAGGTACTAATAATGTTTTTCTATCTTCCTCGAAATCTAACACGTCATGTATTAGTACTCAATTTAAGTAATATCTATCAGCATCCAACTCAATTAGGACTCCGCAGGAAATCAATAAAAGTAATACCTATGTAGTTCAACAACGCAATCGCTTTTCATTCCATTATAACCATCATCTCGATCATAATAACGATCTTTCGTTTTTCGGTCGGTGAAACAATGATGAATGATATCTTTATGCGTGCCGCGTGGTCAAATCTGCTGATCTACTCCCACCTTGAAAATTTTTCCAATTCGGGTTGCAGCGTGATTTTTCGTTCGGTTCGTGTACAATGTTTTGACTGTGATACAGAAGTCGGCTTGTTTTGGTCATCATAATATAATTTCATTTCAGTGGTCTTGATACGCACTTATGATGGTTCCTGGTTCCGATTTGGTTCAAAGTAGTAGGTACAACAGCATTACCATAGGAAAATTCTCGCGAGGTCACTTTGAATATTCGAATGTGCCACTCGTTTAAACTCTATCCCAAAGGTGAAACTACCCGATCATTTTTTACTGCTGTTCTGCTCGCGGAAAATTTCAAATCATGAACGATAAAATGAGGCTGCGAATACATGTCGGATATATCGTTGAAGGATAATCCGTGGAAAATATTTTTGTTTCTTCTATAAGTGCCCGGCATAAAATTCGCAGCATAAGGAAAACTTTTTTATTATTTATTTTTGAATTACAAACACCAGAATTAAATTTTTCACGACCCTATACCAGGGAGATTAAAAAAGATTCTTTGTTTTTGAAACGGTAGTAGTAAGTTATTGGGAAATATTGTTCAGAATCGCCATTTACGACATTAGGAATTGCTAGAAAGATGGTATATTGTAAAATATGATGATATCACTCTGTGGATGTTCTATCATTTCTTTCTTCAATCGGAAAATAACTTTAATTGAAATACGTGACGGAATTTCACAAAATCTTGCTGCAAATAGTAATTAAAACTGAATTGTCTCCAGGGTATGATCACAAAATTAAAATGAATTTCACTTCGAATTACTTTTTTATACAAATATTCTATTCTATTCTATTAATTTTCATTCTGGCATCATATCTTGGAGATAACTTAGTTTCATTTACAATTTGCAGCAAGATTTTGCGAAATTCCGTCATATTTCAATAAATGCGATTTTCTGATGGTAGGGAGAAAGGAGAGAACATCCAGAGTGATATCGTCATATCTGAGAATATACCATCAGTGTTGCATACATATTATTCCTTATGTCGTACAGGGCGATGAAAAGGAAATGGGAGAAAAAGTTGAAAAATTAAATTGATCTTAGGTAACTAAGATTTGAATTTCTGGATCAAAATTTGATTCTGAAAAATATTTCCCCTTTTTATATTCTACCGTCTTTTTATTCTACCGTGAAAAATAAAGTGATGGGATCATATTTTTTTGAGAACAAAGCATGTTTTTCAATCTTCCTCGTAGAGGGTCGTAAAAAGTTCAATTCTGCTGTTTGCAATTTAGGTTTCGGATAAAGCAGAGCTTTTCATGAGGAATAATTTTTTTTTCTGAGAAATCAATAATAAAAAAGTTTACCATATGCCGCGAACGTTAGGCCGGACACTATATTTCTGATAAATACTAACGTGAGTTGGACTAAAATTTATATATTTATATAGGACCAATAAGATAAAAGTGTTACTTATTTTTTTGTATTTTTTGATAATTTCATATTTAAGTTTTTATATATGCCAAAGTTGTTTTAATCATTCGAAGTCTTGTTGACGGGTAATGTTTGGTTCACAAATCATTTCACCATAGAGCATATTCAGCAGGTAAAGAATAATTCATTTCCGCCAAAAAAAAAACGAGCAACGAGTATTTCAACAGTTTCAAGATTTTTCTTCTTCAGAGGGTTGTTGAGGCGTAGTTTTTAGGTCACAAATTATTTCACCCTATAGATCATATTCAGCAGCTAAAGAATAATGCATTTCCGTAAAAAAATCCCGAAGAACGGTGATTTCGACAGTTTCAAGATTTTTCTTCTTCAGAGGGTTGTTGAGGGGTAGTTTTTGGGTCACAAATTATTTCACCCTATAGAGCGTTTTCAGCAGCTGTAGAATAATGCATTTTCGAAAAAAAACTCCGAGCAACGGGTATTTGAACTGTTCCAAGATTTTCCTTTTTCAAACGGTTGTTGAAGGGTAGTTTTAGGGTCACGAATTATTGCAACCTATAAAGCGTATTCAGCAGCAGCAGAATAATGCATTTCCGTCAAAAACCCCGAGCAACGGGTATTCGAACTGTTCCAAGATTTTCCTTTTTCAAACGGTTGTTGAGGGGTAGTTTTAGGGTCACAAATTATTTCAACCTTTAAAGCGTATTCAGCAGCTGCAGAATAATGCATTTCCGTCAAAAAACCCCGAGCAACAGGTATTTGAACTGTTTCAAGATTTATCTTTTTCAAAGGGTTGTTGAGAGATAGTTTTAGGGTCACAAATTATTTCAACCTAAAAAGCGTATTCAGCAGCTGCAGAATAATGCATTTCCGTCAAAAAACCCCGAGCAACGGTGATTTCGACAGTTTCAAAATTTTTCTTCTTCAGAGGCTTGTTGAGGGGTAGTTTTTGGGTCACAAATAATTTCACCCTATAGAGCGTATTCATCAACTGCAGAATGATGCATTTCCGTCAAAAAACCCCGAGCAACGGTGATTTCAACAGTTTCAAGATTTTTCTTCTTCATAGGGTTGTTGAAGGGTAGTTTTAGGGTCACGAATTATTGCAACCTATAAAGCGTATTCAGCAGCAGCAGAATAATGCATTTCCGTCAAAAACCCCGAGCAACGGGTATTCGAACTGTTCCAAGATTTTCCTTTTTCAAACGGTTGTTGAGGGGTAGTTTTAGGGTCACAAATTATTTCAACCTTTAAAGCTTATTCAGCAGCTGCAGAATAATGCATTTCCGTCAAAAAACCCCGAGCAACAGGTATTTGAACTGTTTCAAGATTTATCTTTTTCAAAGGGTTGTTGAGAGTTAGTTTTAGGGTCACAAATTATTTCAACCTAAAAAGCGTATTCAGCAGCTGCAGAATAATGCATTTCCGTCAAAAAACCCCGAGCAACGGTGATTTCGACAGTTTCAAAATTTTTCTTCTTCAGAGGCTTGTTGAGGGGTAGTTTTTGGGTCACAAATAATTTCACCCTATAGAGCGTATTCATCAGCTGCAGAATGATGCATTTCCGTCAAAAAACCCCGAGCAACGGTGATTTAAACAGTTTCAAGATTTTTCTTCTTCATAGGGTTGTTGAGGGGTAGTTTTTGGGTCACAAATTATTTCACCCTGTAGAGCGTATTCAGCAGCTGCAGAATAATGCATTTCCGTCAAAAAACCCCGACCAACGGTGATTTCGACAGTTTCTTCAGAGGGTTGTTGAGGGGTAGTTTTTGGATCAAAAATTATTTCACCCTATAGAGCGTATTCAGCAGCTGAAGAATAATGCATTTTCGAAAAAACACCGAGCAACGGTTATTTCAACAGTTTCAAGATTTTTCTTCTTCAAAGGGTTGTTGAGGGGTAGTTTATGGGTCACAAATTATTTCACTCTATAGAGCGTTTTCAGCAGCTGTAGAATAATGCATTTTCGAAAAAAAACTCCGAGCAACGGGTATTTGAACTGTTACAAGATTTTCCTTTTTCAAACGGTTGTTGAAGGGTAGTTTTAGGGTCACGAATTATTTCAACCTATAAAGCGTATTCAGCAGCAGCAGAATAATGCATTTCCGTCAAAAAACCCCGAGCAACGGGTATTCGAACTGTTCCAAGATTTTCCTTTTTCAAACGGTTGTTGAGGGGTAGTTTTAGGGTCACAAATTATTTCAACCTTTAAAGCGTATTCAGCAGCTGCAGAATAATGCATTTCCGTCAAAAAACCCCGAGCAACAGGTATCTGAACTGTTTCAAGATTTATCTTTTTCAAAGGGTTGTTGAGAGTTAGTTTTAGGGTCACAAATTATTTCAACCTAAAAAGCGTATCCAGCAGCTGCAGAATAATGCATTTCCGTCAAAAAACCCCGAGCAACGGTGATTTCGACAATTTCAAAATTTTTCTTCTTCAGAGGCTTGTTGAGGGGTAGTTTTTGGGTCACAAATAATTTCACACTATAGAGCGTATTCATCAGCTGCAGAATGATGCATTTCCGTCAAAAAACCCCGAGCAACGGTGATTTCAACAGTTTCAAGATTTTTCTTCGTCATAGGGTTGTTGAGGGGTAGTTTTTGGGTCACAAATCATTTCACCCTGTAGAGCGTATTCAGCAGCTGCAGAATAATGCATTTCCGTAAAAAAACCCGATCAACGGTGATTTCGACAGTTTCAAGATTTATCTTCTTCAGAGGGTTGTTGAGGCGTAGTTTTTAGGTCACAAATTATTTCACCCTATAGAGCATATTCAGCAGCTAAAGAATAATGCATTTCCGTAAAAAAATCCCGAACAACGGTGATTTCGACAGTTTCAAGATTTTTCTTCTTCAGAGGGTTGTTGAGGGGTAGTTTTTGGGCCACAAATTATTTCAACAAATAAAGCGTATTCAGCAGCTGCAGAATAATGCATTTCCGTCAAAAACACCGAGCAACGGTTATTTCAACAGTTTCAAGATTTTTCTTCTTCAGAGGGTTGTTGAGGGGTAGTTTTTGGGTCACAAATTATTTCACTCTATAGAGCGTATTCAGCAGCTGTAGAATAATGCATTTTCGAAAAAAAACTCCGAGCAACGGGTATTTGAACTGTTCCAAGATTTTCCTTTCTCAAACGGTTGTTGAGGGGTAATTTTAGGGTCACAAATTATTTCAACCTATAAAGCGTATTCAGCAGCTGCAGAATAATGCATTTCCGTCAAAAAACCCCGAGCAACGGTTATTTCAACTCTTTCAAAATTTTTCGTATTCAGAAAGTTGTTGAGGGGGAGTTTTTGTGTCACAAATTATTCCACCTTGTAGGGCATATTCAGCAAGTGCAGAATAATATTTAAGCGCTTTCACACCCGTACTTAAACAGGTGTGAAGTTGTCCACATCCACAAATGTACACTGAGAAAAATTTAATAAAAATCATAGAAGACACAAATGGCTTTGTACTCGTTTCTGCCCGGAATATATTATGAGAAATGCGCTTTGCTTTATCCCTCATACCACGTAGGAGTTTTCCAGGCCGTCCAAGGGGGTAGAATGGGGGTGAATTTCCGAAAAAAAATCATAAAAGGCACAAATGGCTTTGTAGCCGATTGTGCTCGGAATACGTTATGGAAAATGCTCTTTTCTTTATCCCTCATACCACGTAGGAGTTTTCCAGGCCGTCCAAGGGGGTATAATGGGGGTGAATTTCTGAAAAAAAATCATGGAAGGCACAAATGGCGTTGTAATCGATTCTGCTCGGGATATGTTATGGAAAATACTCTTTCCTTTATCCCTCATACCACGTAGGAGTTTTCCAGGCCGTCTAAGGGGGTAGAATGGGGGTGAATTTCAGAAAAAAAATCATAGAAGGCACAAATGGCTTTGTAGCCGATTCTGCTCGGGATATGTTATGGAAAATACTCTTTCCTTTATCCCTCATACCACGTAGGAGTTTTCCAGGCCGTCTAAGGGGGTAGAATGGGGGTGAATTTCCGAAAAAAAAAATCATAGAAGGCACAAATGGCGTTATAGCCGATTCTGCTCGGGTTATGTTATGGAAAATGCTCTTTCATTTATCTCTCATACCACGTAGGAGTTTTCCAGGCCGTCCAAGGGGGTAGAATGGGGGTGAATTTCCGAAAAAAAAATAATAGAAGGCACAAATGGCTTTGTAGCCGATTCTGCTCGGAATATGTTATGGAAAATGCTGTTTCCTTTATCCCTCATACCACGTAGGAGTTTTCCAGGGCGTCAAAGGGGGTGGAATGGGGGTGAATTTCGGAAAAATAATCATAGAAGGCACAAATGGCTTTGTAGCCGATTCTGCGCGGGATATGTTATGGAAAATGCTCTTTCCTTTATCTCTCATACCACATAGGAGTTTTCCAGGCCGTCCAAGGGGGTTTTCAAAAATCTGACCGCGGAAACCTATCCGAACATATATACAGTGAGGACCAAAAGTCCGTCGCCCCCCTGTAACTTCTTCATTTTCCATATTACAAAAAAATGTTAAATACATAAGTTGTAGGGTTTCATTCGATCTCTTTAATGGTTTAAGTTTCATTCATACAGAATGTCTCAAAAAAGCACGGTGACTTAGAAGTTAATTTTTTTAAATGGGACACCCTGTATTTCATTGCATTATTACATTCTACGTTGAATTCTGAACAAGTTTGATAAATGGTTTTCTATCAAAAAAGTTAATAGTTTTGGACTTATGAACACTTGGTCCTCACTGTATATATATATATACATATATGGAACTAGTAAATAGTGGGGCTTTGCAGCAAAATCAAAGAGTACTACTTTAAAGTTTGTCCAAGCTTTCGGAAATTTAATAAATCATTTCCATCATCAGGGATACTACAAATTGCATGTGTAAGTAATATAAAAAATATATATGTATTGTTAACTTACATCTTTGTTGAGATTGTGAGACGCGATGTTATTCAACAATAAGTGACACATTGTGCAAGATGAAAGTTGATATAAAACATGTAAAATTGGTAGGATGTCTTAAAATTTTTTCATAAAATACGTTACATTTAAAATTGTTAAAAATTTTTTTATTTTTGACCACACCAGGCCAAAGCAATGCTCTAGGTTAGGAGAAGACAGACAGTTAACATGTCATACGACTCAGTCAGTGGTACCAATTTACAGTTACCAACCTATGTTGGAATCCGTAAATCCGATTTTTAATTGGTAAGGCGACACCTAGTGAGCTAGGAAGAAACCTGAATTGAGTACATTTGGCATGTAACTAAATGTCTTTAGTAGAATCAAAATTTTTTTTGGACGAAAATGAGTTAAGTTAAATGTATAAATTATTTATCAAAGTCATAAAATATTTGTTAACCAATTTTCATTGTTAATGGGTGATGGATTCTTATCCAACGTCAAAAGGTAGGAATAAATTTCACTCAGATGATTGATATCTGTTTTTTTATTTATGCAATTACTATTTTCTGCTATAAAGGCCATTTCAAGAAAGGTCCTTTTGGATAGATGCGATTCACTAGCTAAGACCTTCGTGGCATCGTAATTCATATGGTGATCAAACTTGTTGACATGTTCAGCTAACGCACATCGTTCTGGATGTAATCTACAGTCACTTTTATGTGAAACGATTCGGGAGCCTAGAGATCTCGAAGTCTGACCAACATACATTTTGTTGCACGATTGACAAGGAATACTATATATTACATTCGTTTGAGAGAATAGAGAAAGTTTATCTTTAACTTTAGAGTGAATTGCTCTAATGGTTAGAATTGATTTATTTGCAATTTTCAAATTTGGTAAATCATTAAAAATTCTGGAAAGTTTGGGAGAGATTTCCTTTATGTAAGGTAAAGAACTGTAGAAAGAAATTAATGGTGCAATATTATTTTCAATGTTATTAATGTTACTATTATTATTATTCCTAATACTATTATTATCATTGTTATTCAATTGTGCAATCGTTTGATTGCTTATATCAAAAGCGGATGAAGAATTAAACAAAATATTTTTGATCATGCTCACTGGGTAAGAATTTTCAAGAAATAAATTTAAAAGAATATCAAGATTTTTTTTGTGAAATTGATTGTCAGAGATTTTCAACACTCTATCTTTCATTTGTTTAACTAGATTCACTTTCATTGAATGCTTGTGGTAAGACCAATAGTTTATGTATCTTCCTGAGCTACATGGTTTTCTGTACCAGTCTATCAGAATTTTATTTTCTGATGACCGTATGAACCTTGTGTCAAGGAATGGAACGGAGAAATCAGCATCTTCAGTTTCCATAGTGAACTGAATGAAAGGATCATAACTGTTAAAGGTGTCGAGAATCTCTTCAGTACAGTCAATTGGTAAAGCCAGGATAATATCATCAACATATTTTTTAATAAAATGGGGTCTGAAGGACAAAACTGGTAATACTGTGTCTAACAAATCATCCATTACATAAGCAGCCAAAATTGGAGAAATTGATGCACCCATGGGGGTTCCAAAAGTTTGTTTGTAAAATTTATTATCAAAGGAGAAATAGGTATTATCAAATAAAAATTGTAAAAGATTTATAAAATTTTCTTCAGAAATACTGCAATGTGAACTAATATTGTCCCATTGTTTGTGGATTGCTCTTATGCAGGTCTCCACATAGACATTGCTGAATAAGGATACCACATCCAAACTTGCCAGAACATAGTTTGGAGGCAACAAAGTGTTATTAAATTGAATATTTACTTCAAACGAATCTTTTATATAATAGTCATTGTCTAGGTTATAAGCTTTAGTCAAGATATTTGTTGCCTTCCTAACAAATATCTTGACTAAAGCTTATAACCTAGACAATGACTATTATATAAAAGATTCGTTTGAAGTAAATATTCAATTTAATAACACTTTGTTGCCTCCAAACTATGTTCTGGCAAGTTTGGATGTGGTATCCTTATTCAGCAATGTCTATGTGGAGACCTGCATAAGAGCAATCCACAAACAATGGGACAATATTAGTTCACATTGCAGTATTTCTGAAGAAAATTTTATAAATCTTTTACAATTTTTATTTGATAATACCTATTTCTCCTTTGATAATAAATTTTACAAACAAACTTTTGGAACCCCCATGGGTGCATCAATTTCTCCAATTTTGGCTGCTTATGTAATGGATGATTTGTTAGACACAGTATTACCAGTTTTGTCCTTCAGACCCCATTTTATTAAAAAATATGTTGATGATATTATCCTGGCTTTACCAATTGACTGTACTGAAGAGATTCTCGACACCTTTAACAGTTATGATCCTTTCATTCAGTTCACTATGGAAACTGAAGATGCTGATTTCTCCGTTCCATTCCTTGACACAAGGTTCATACGGTCATCAGAAAATAAAATTCTGATAGACTGGTACAGAAAACCATGTAGCTCAGGAAGATACATAAACTATTGGTCTTACCACAAGCATTCAATGAAAGTGAATCTAGTTAAACAAATGAAAGATAGAGTGTTGAAAATCTCTGACAATCAATTTCACAAAAAAAATCTTGATATTCTTTTAAATTTATTTCTTGAAAATTCTTACCCAGTGAGCATGATCAAAAATATTTTGTTTAATTCTTCATCCGCTTTTGATATAAGCAATCAAACGATTGCACAATTGAATAACAATGATAATAATAGTATTAGGAATAATAATAATAGTAACATTAATAACATTGAAAATAATATTGCACCATTAATTTCTTTCTACAGTTCTTTACCTTACATAAAGGAAATCTCTCCCAAACTTTCCAGAATTTTTAATGATTTACCAAATTTGAAAATTGCAAATAAATCAATTCTAACCATTAGAGCAATTCACTCTAAAGTTAAAGATAAACTTTCTCTATTCTCTCAAACGAATGTAATATATAGTATTCCTTGTCAATCGTGCAACAAAATGTATGTTGGTCAGACTTCGAGATCTCTAGGCTCCCGAATCGTTTCACATAAAAGTGACTGTAGATGACATCCAGAACGATGTGCGTTAGCTGAACATGTCAACAAGTTTGATCACCATATGAATTACGATGCCACGAAGGTCTTAGCTAGTGAATCGCATCTATCCAAAAGGACCTTTCTTGAAATGGCCTTTATAGCAGAAAATAGTAATTGCATAAATAAAAAAACAGATATCAATCATCTGAGTGAAATTTATTCCTACCTTTTGACGTTGGATAAGAATCCATCACCCATTAACAATGAAAATTGGTTAACAAATATTTTATGACTTTGATAAATAATTTATACATTTAACTTAACTCATTTTCGTCCAAAAAAAATTTTGATTCTACTAAAGACATTTAGTTACATGCCAAATGTACTCAATTCAGGTTTCTTCCTAGCTCACTAGGTGTCGCCTTACCAATTAAAAATCGGATTTACGGATTCCAACATAGGTTGGTAACTGTAAATTGGTACCACTGACTGAGTCGTATGACATGTTAACTGTCTGTCTTCTCCTAACCTAGAGCATTGCTTTGGCCTGGTGTGGTCAAAAATAAAAAAATTTTTAACAATTTTAAATGTAACGTATTTTATGAAAAAATTTTAAGACATCCTACCAATTTTACATGTTTTATATCAACTTTCATCTTGCACAATGTGTCACTTATTGTTGAATAACATCGCGTCTCACAATCTCAACAAAGATGTAAGTTAACAATACATATATATTTTTTTATATTACTTACACATGCAATTTGTAGTATCCCTGATGATGGAAATGATTTATTAAATTTCCGAAAGCTTGGACAAACTTTAAAGTAGTACTCTTTGATTTTGCTGCAAAGCCCCACTATTTACTAGTTCCATACCTAACTAGTCAGCAACGACTACCCTTCCTCTATATATATATATATATATGTAAGATACATACATACATACATACATACATACATACATGCTGGCAAGGAAATTCAAAAAAGAAAACAAGTTCGTATGGTATTCCCACGGAAACATCTGCATCTGCAAAGACGAAAGTAGCAAAGTTAACAAAATCACACGAGAGGAGGACTTAAAAAACTGCTAAGTGAAAAGTGCAGCATGAAAAGACTGAAAATAATGTACCTAAATGCTCAAAGTGCGCGAAACAAACATGATGATATCTGTTCTTATGTCAAAGAATCCAACTGTGATGTAATAGTGATAACTGCAAATGAAACTCACCTATTTGTAATAAATGGCTACAAAGGAGTTCACTCATGTAGAGATACTCGAGGAGGAGGATGTACAATTTTTGTTAGAAACACATTTAAATTCAACATTATTGAGGTCAGTAGTGATAAAATATATAATCTTGTAAGCATTAAACTATTGGATAATAAAATTAAAATAATCGGAATATACAGACCACCTAGTTATATACTCAATGATTTAAGATTTGTAATGTGATTGAAGAAAATTATGCAACTAGATCAACAGCAAACTCCAAATCTATCCTAGATCACGTGTTGACAAATGAAAATATAGAATGCTACATAACTATCCTTAACCACATACCTAACTGATCATAAAATCCCAAATATACAACCTAACATTATTACTAAATCTCCACAGACTAACAAAAAGGTATCTCACAAACGGACCTTACTAAATTAAAACGATTTCAAACAAAAATTTCAAAAGCTGATCAACAGCCACAAAATAAATAGCTTTGAAAAACTTTCATCAGCCATACAAGACTGTAAAAAAGGTTCAACAACTCAGTATGAGATAAAATATAAAGAAGGTAAGGATTGGATTACAAGGGAATTTTTAGAATTGATAAAAAAACGCGATAAATTATACATGGAAAAAATAAAACACCCATTTAATCAGGATACAGCTAGAGAGTTTAAAAAACAGAAGAATATTGTAGAGAATAAACGCAAAAAACTGAAACAAGAATATTTTGAAAAAAAAAATGGAATACAGGTAATAACCAGAAAAAGCAATGGCAACTCATCAATAGTCTTATTAAAGGCAATAACCAAAGAAGTCAGATCACTAATCTAGAAATTGAGTGACAAATCCTTGATGATCCGAAAAATATAGCTGAAAAAATGAATATAGGTAAATCAATAATAAATAACATAAACTTCAATATAATCAATCAATAATATAATCTACTGATTTTGAGGAAATCAGCAGTGATTGTTCAATGCACCTATACAAAACAAATACCCAAGAAGTTCAAGAAGCAATATATGAATTGAATAAAAATGCAGCACCTGGTTATGATAACATAAATACCAAAGATCTTTTAACACTCAAGGAATACATTGTATCTATTTTAGTAAAATTAAAAAATGAATTATTCAAACAAGGTATATTCCCAGACATTCTCAAAGTCAGCAAAGTAACACCCATACACAAATCTGGCCCAAATAACATCATGGATAACTATAGACCTATTTCAGTATTTCCTACTCTATCAAAGTTCATAGAAGTCATTTTGAAAAAACGTATTATCAATTACATAAAGAAATATGTTGACTTTGACCAATATCAATACGGATTTCAAGAAAATAGTAGCACCTTGAGTGCAACCATAGACTTTGTTAACCACATTGTTTCTTCACTAGATGGCAAATACTACGCTCTTGCCGTATTGGTGGATCTACGAAATGCATTTGATGTGGTTGATTCCTCAATACTTCTCACAAAAATTGAAGAATTGGGAATAAGAGGAATGCTCTCACATTAATAAAAATATATCTTCTAGATCGCGAGCAACTTACAGTAGTTGATGGCTCTTCGAGCCAAACTGAAAACACCAAAGCAGGTGTGCCCCAAGGATCAGTCCTTGGACCCCTACTTTATACAATACACGTTCTGTCTTTGAAAACTGCTAATATTATAGGTAGATATTTTTAATTTGCAGATGATACCATACTTGTGTATAAGGGTAAAAATCTGAAACAACTCGAAACAATAGTAAATGCTGACCTTGACAGATACTAAAGTTGGCTTGCGAAAAATAAACTTCAGTTCAATGTAAAAAAGACTACCTATATAATTTTCTCTCAGAAAAACATGAAACTACAGGATGTCATATTGGAGATAGGAGGCAAAGAAATAACGAGAGTCCATAATACTAAGTATCTGGGACTAATAGTCGATGAAAACCTAAGCTGGAATAATCATGTCACCCATATAGAAAAAAAAGTAGTTCCAATGGTTGGTGCCCTATATTGCTGTAGAAACTATCTATGCCCATCTTCACTCCACCAAATATACAATGCATATTTCTTATTAATATTTAGCTACTTAATTCCTATAAGTATGGGGATCATGTGGGCAGACATTATTCAAAAAAATAAAAACATTCCAAAACAAAGTCGTGAAAACTTTATTACTAAATTGAATGTCCTTAACTCAAATGATTTTACTTCAAACTCTCTATGCCTTGAAAATACCAAAGACCACGATCAAACTGAAAATATAAGTATTACTTCCAGTAGGTCATATTCTGCTGTAGCTCGAAATGAAACTATTTCTTTTGCCCACCAAAATATTCAATGTATCAGTAATAAGATAGTTCTTCTAAACAATACATTTACGGAAAAGAACACACGTGATTTTTTGATTATTACGGAACACTGGCAAAAAGCTGAACAATTAGAAAGTTTTAAATTAAGCAATTTTGATCTTTGTGCCTCAATACTCTAGAGATACCAAGATTCATGGAGGAGTTTCTATCTATAAACACGATAATTTTGTTAGAATCATTCATAAGCTAAATATGACTAGTTTTTGCAAAGAAGGTGTTATAGAAGTATGTGACATCAAACTATTAACAAAAAATATAATTTGTATAGCAATTTACAGACCACCTGATGGTGACCATAGTGAATTCCTGCTTTTATTTCGCGGAATTCTCGCGGAATTTGATGATGAGACCACATCGATAATCATTGGTGGAGACTTTAATATCAATTTTCTTGTACATAGCACCAATCTTACTCTTCTAGAGGACCTGCTATCTTCCTACGACATTGGAATTGGTTTGAGAATGCCAACAAGGGTTATGGTAAACTCAATGACATGTATCGATAACTTTTTTATCAAGACAAGCCACCCCTATAATGTGGCAATAGTAGACCTTAATCTTTCAGATCATTACTCACAATTTTTGAAAATTACTTCTGATCTGCAACACGAAGTCAGTGATGTTAAGAAAAATAGTTTTTCTTATCGTCATGACCTATGCAATGAAAATATGGTGAGATTTCGTAATTACTTGTCACATGAAGACTGGGCAGATGTATGTGCTCAGAGTTGCCCCAGCTTAGCATATGATGCTTTTAGTAAAATTCTAACATATTACTTTGAAATATCGTTCCCAAGAAGAAAAATTACCTTAGGGCAACCAAAAAAAATTACTTCACACAAAATAACGATGACTGATGAAATATGGGAGTTAAAAAATAAGGTATCATTATTTAATACATTAGCTAGGAATGATAATAGATATAAGGAAGAATGTAAGAAATTCAATAAAGAATACAGAGAGAAACTGCAATCGCTGAATAGACAATATAATGATGATTTGATATTAAACGCATGCAACAAATCTAAAACAACTTGGACCATAATCAAGGAGCTACAAAAAAAATAAAACTATGAAACATCGTGAAATAGTTACTACTGTCAATGATGTTCAATATTCAGATGAAATAATAGCTGAAAAATTTAATCTACATTTTACAAGGACTATATCTGAAAACTTCTCTGTTGACAAGAATTTTCTTGAGAGTACCGTCACCTCAAATAACTCAAGCTTTTTTATGTTTCCAATTACTGAATGGGAACTTGCACAAATGATTAACAGATTGAAAAACTCTAACTCCACCAGGATCGATGAAATCTCCAACAAAATAATGAAAAATTGCTCTGGTGAATTATGTGGGGTACTGACTTATTTAATTAATCTCTTAACCTCAAAAGGCATTTTTCCGACCAATCTTAAACTTGCTAGTGTATCTCCTATTTTTAAAAAAGGTGACCCAAACACTATGGATAACTATAGAGCAATTAGTATTCTTTCAAGTATATCTAAACTCTACGAAATTAACATAAAAGAACAATTGGAAGCCTATTTCACAGCAAATAACTTGTTATCGCCCTCACAACATGGTTTCACCAAGAAAAAAAGCACTGATACGGCACTATGTGAATTTCAAAATCGAATAGTAAGTGCTCTAGACAAAAAGAAATGCATTTTAGGATTATTTATTGACTTTTCACGGGCCTTCGATTGTGTAAACCATGATCATCTGCTCGACAAACTCTCAAGATATAGTGTAAGAGGATTACCCCTATCCCTACTAAACTCATACTTATATAAGAGAAGACAAGTAGTCAAAGTTAGTAAAAGTCTAAGTACTGAAAGAAATATTGAGGATGGAGTACCACAGGGATCCATTTTAGGACCCTTCTTGTATTTAGCTTTTGCCAATGACTTGTTAGTTTACCTAAATAAGAACTCGGCCATTCACTGTACATGTTATGCTGATGATACTCATATATTAATTATTGAAAACGATATGGACTCAGCTCTTGAGACCTACAAAAAAATTATTACGTGGTCGAAGAAAAACAATTTAATGTTGAATGAAGCTAAAACTAACGTGTTAAATTTCAATGTGAATACTGGACAACAAGATGAGTTGAATCTGTTTGTTGAAACTGCTTTGGAAATGAACCTAACTAAGTCTACAAAAATGTTGGGTGTTGTTTTTGATGACAAACTTCAATGGAGGACACATATAGACAACTTATGTAATAGACTCAGAAAAGCCTGTTATTCTCTTAGGTTTCTCTCCAACCATTGTAGCCAAAGTATTTTTTTGACTGTCTATTATGCAAACTTCAATTCACATCTTAGATATGGCATCCTGAACTGGGGCACATCCTCTACCGTGTCTCGTGTGTTTTGTATACAAGAGTATGCTATTAGGATCATTGCTAAGCTGGGCTATAGAGATTCTTGTAGACAAACTTTTCAGAATCTGAAAATTTTAACAATAGCAGGAGTATACATCATGGAAGCTTGCACATCATATATCTACCGAAATAGACATACATTAGCTGCTAACAGAGCCTACCATAATCATTCTACCCGAAATGCCCACTTATTATTACCTAGTCAACATCGCACTGCTCTCTACCAAAGAAATTTTGAGTTTCTGGGCTGCAAACTTTTCAATAAACTTCCTGATAGCATAAGAAATTCTGGAAATGTACATATCTTCAAATCAAGACTGAAGCAACTCCTTTTATCAAAGAACTGCTACAGTATAGACGAGTTTTATCTGTAATCCAATACATATGTGTATATAGGAAGAAACTATATTTATTAATTAGTATTATATTTATGTAGTATTACTATCTGGGGAGGAAATTATGTAGCTATACATAAAGAAAAAATTATATAATCAGTTCTGGAACATCAGGGATCTGTTTTTGCCTGAATCGTATAATAAGAAATAATTTAAAGTGCTCTAGCCACTCCCCTCACCTACTTTTCTCTTGAAAGGCTAAAAACACTAATTTTCTCCCAGCTAGGGGGTGGGTTCTCTGTATAGTTGGTTATGAACTGAGAAGAAGCTCCCAGCGTGAAATGAAACTGAAAGATGACTTTGACCTTGTTTATTCTAAGGGAAACGATTAACAAATAACTCAAATAATAATAATCGTGAACGCTAGCAAGGTAATAATTTTTGGCAAAAATTATCAATAATTTCATCTACAGAACAACCATAAATGTACCCAAGGGAGATCTCGCTTGCGCCTCACAATAAAAACAATAAAAAAAATCAGAGCACGTTGGATCAGTGGGGTTATTTCCCTTATTACTTTTTTTTATAATACCAAGACACACACAATTCATAGTTTAGCACTTTAGAGATAGATCATTAATAATTTGTTGGACTTATCTGACTCCTTCCGATGTAGGGAGAGGTTTCTATCTTGATTTTCACCCCTCATAGGATGGAAAGAACACCGTACAGGGTGGTCGGATTGGCCCAACGACCACAATGTTTTCGCTACTGGAACGATCTGTTCAGGGATGATGTACTAGAGTGTGGGGTAGCACCAATCTCTCGAGGATCAGTCCGGGTACCCAAGGTACTTGGTGGGGGTTACAGACCCCAATTTTTCTAGGGGTGGAGGACCAAGCCCTAGTAAAAAAAAATAACCATTGAAACGACAATTTCTCGGATATATTGAATATAAAAAAGGTGGAAAATTAAACTATTCAATTTACGTCGGTGGCGGGTGGCTTGAATCGTAGCTGTCCTATGTGGTAGGACAGGATAACAAGATACCGGTAATCAAAATAAAATTAATCCGACTAAGTCGATAGCTGCAGGAGAAATAACTAACCAACGAAAAGACTCCAAGTTTTCCACAAGTAAATCCAATCACAAATTCCTTCCTCAGCACAAAAATCACGTCTTGAAAATTTATCCTCTGATCTGAGAAATACTCTGAACGTAGTTCACTCAAGATGATACCGGCAAAACTCACTTTTTCCACAGAAAATCGAGAAGGAAGTTTCTTTTTGTCGAAAATGGATATTCCACAGGCGTGCAATATTAAGGGAGACTAAGATCTCGAAAAGATGAATGAATCTGCCCTAAATCGAATTGATAATGACTGATAAAAACAGTGATGTAGAAACTAGCACAAACAAAAAAAAAATTGAAAGTAAATAATGCTTGCGAGCTACAAAAAACTATAAATGTTATCTGTGAAAGGAGGGAATCTCAGCGCACGGCTATGAATTCAATTGGGCTGTAATTCGATAAACTTGTTCGCAAATAGCCTCTTTGAATAGGCAACCCATTCTGCAAGTGAGAATTTAACAGGTGAAAAGAATTCATTGATAATATAATTGTAAAATACTCAGATATTAATAATAAAAATTTTGATAACGTAACAGTAGTATGTGTGTGTGTATGCATGTATGTGTGTTTATATATGTTAATTGTTTCTACACATTCTCGATTTTAATACTTGTGATATTTTCTATTTTAGTATAGTATAGTTTATATATATATATATGTATATTGTAAACTAACTTTTTTCTCTTTTTCATTTGTACTTCTGCTCCTGTGGTTGTACAGATCAATCTGAGTAAATAAAGAGATTAATATTATTATTATTATTTTTTTTCCCTTAAAGGATATTCAGTCAGGCCCTGTCTCCGGAGCTCCGACACATCCGGAGGGCGCGCTGGATCGTTTACCCAGATAACCACTCCCCACGTCCGTGGGGTAAGCGATTACTGGGTCCGAGAATCATGTGCCCTGAGCAGACGCAATGAACCAAGGATGACGGCCTTCTGCATTCGTCCGGCTAATATTTCTGCCATATTTCGGCAAGCCGGTATGATTTTTAAGTTTGAGAGCAGTGTGTCCATCATTCCACCAAGGACCCCTATAATCAGAACCACCATTTTAACAGAATGGTTTGGGTAGAGCCTGCGGAGTTCAAAGAGTAAGTCTCGATATTTAGTCCGTTTCTCCTCCTCTCTTCGGACGATGTTCGTTTCACTAGGAGCCGAAAACTCCATGATGAAAATCGTCCTACTCTGATGAATGAGTAGTTTCAATATATTCGGCACTTCTCATTCTCCACAACGGACTCAATATCCCTAGGAGCATAAGGCAACACCGGTGTCTCGTCTATATCGTACGAGTGTCGTAGATGGTAGTACAACACTCGTAGAGCTGCGTTATGCCTGTGGATATAGGCTGAGACCGCATATGCTGGACATGCTGAAAGCAAATGCATAAGGGTCTCAGGCGCCCCACGACACGCTTTGCATCTAGTGTCGGGGATCTCTATACCCATCACGCGGCTACGGTAGACCAAGGTGTTGAAGACACCATCCTGGCAAGCCATTATTAATTTCTCGGTCTCCGACTTCAGCACACTTGACCTGAGGAAAGCAAAGGTCAAGTTTTTGGATAAGCCAAGGTCTTCAATGTTCTTGAAGAAGACCCCATGTATTGGCTTATCCTTGTGCAGCTGCAGGAGGACTTCAGTCTCCGCAGCTTTGATGTGAGCTTTTTGCTGAACGGGTTCCAACTCAGTGACAGAGTTTGGGTTTGCCCGTTCAGTGTCGAATACGAGACCAAGTTCATCAGCTGCCCGGATTGCTGCCTTGAAAAGAAATGCTCCAATCCCTGCTTTTTCATGGTCGTGGACCATGCAGAGAAGGGGATCTGAACTCCTGATGACTTTACAAGCTCCATCTAGCACCATTCTGTTATGTAGACACTCCAAACTCAAAAGTCCCCGGCCTCCCTGTTGTCTGGGGAAGTATAACCGTGGAACGGACGATTTAGAATGCAAGCTCCTATTAAGATGCATCATCTTACGAGTTTTCACATCGAGTTGTCGCAGCTCTTCTTGAGTCCATTTCACCACTCCAAAGGAGTAGAGTAAGATCAGAACCGCAAGCATATTAGTTGCAGCAACTTTGTTCTTCCCCGACAATTCTGACGACCAGATCTGTTGGGGTTTGTGCGGAGAGAGTTTTTAACTGTGTTCACCTCTTGGGAGCGGCGTTGCTCCACTCCCAAGTAGGTATACGTCTCTCCGGCATCAAGATGATGTAGGATGCTTCCGTCTACGAGCTGGACATCCTCTCCGTATCCCTCGCCTCGTCCTCTTTTGAGATGAACCGTGGCACATTTGTCAATCCCGAACTCCATTCCGATTATTATTATTATTATTATTTTATTTTCCTAAAAGGATATTCCAGTCAGGCCCTGTCTCCGGAGCTCCGACACATCCGGAGGGCGCTCTGGATCGTTTACCCAGATAATCACTCCCTACATCAGTGGGGTCAGCGATTACTGGGTCCGAGAATCATGTGCCCTGAGCAGACGCAGTGAACCAAGGATGACGGCCTTCTGCATTCGTCCGGTATGATTTTTAAGTTTGAGAGCAGTGTGTCCACCAAGGACCCCTATAATCAGAACCACCATTTTAACAGAATGGTTTGGGTAGAGCCTGCGGAGTTCAAAGAGTAAGTCTCGATATTTAGTCCGTTTCTCCTCCTCTTTTCGGACGATGTTCGTTTCACTAGGAGCCGAAAACTCCATGACGAAAATCGTCTTACTCTGATGGTCGAGGAGGACTACATCAGGCTTATTGGCTTGTATTTGCCTGAGGGTGGGGAATGAGTAGTTCCAATATATTCGGCACTTCTCATTCTCCATAATGGACTCAGTATCCCCCGGAGCATAAGGCAACACCGGTGTCTCATCTATATCGTACGAGTGTCGTAGATGGTAGTACAACACTCGTAGAGCCGCGTTATGCCTGTGGATATAGGCTGAGACCGCATATGCTGGACATGCTGAAAGCAAATGCATAAGGGTCTCAGGCGCCCCACGACACGCTCTGCATCTAGTATCGAGATCTCTATACCCATCACGTGGCTACGGTAGACCAGGGTGTTGAAGACACCATCCTGGCAAGCCATTATGAACCCCTCGGTCTCCGACTTCAGCTCACTTGACCTGAGGAAAGCAAAGGTCAAGTTTTTGGATAAGCCTTCAATGTTCTTGAAAAAGACCCCATGCATTGGTTTATCCTTGTGCAACTGCAGGTGGACCTCAGTCTTATGACAAAACATATTTAGGCAACCGATTATTCATATAAAGTCACTCTAGTTTTCTACGTAACAATATTAAGTACGTCTGTAACTTTCGCCTCTTATTATGAGATGGCGCCACTTATCTAATTTGAGTATTTTCAAACTGGAAATAATACATAGGATGTTTTTATGATATTTTTTGAATTAATGCTTTTTCTTTCTTTAACATTATTATCGTGAAACCGACACTTTTGAGTCAACTTTGGCAAGCTAAACTTGATAGAACCCTAGCGACTTAACCCAAATTCATTATAAATGTTTCCAAGTTATTGTTGGTCTTCATATTTTTAGGTAAGTAAAACAACTATAATTAATCAAAGATGTTTTATTGATAATGTCTGAAGCTTCCAAGTTTTTTTTTTCCTGTTAAAATATCAATTTGGATTATCTCTGTCTCTTGATTTTGCACATAGTTCAAGTCTTCATATTTTTAGCTAATATCGCCAATATAATTAAACCAAGCTGCAACGAGCAACAGTATTTTTTTTTCTGCATCCACACCGGCCCTAACCCACGAATAAAATAAATTGCCGCCCCTGAGAACAAAAAAACGAGTTTCGGCTCATCTGGCGCCCAACGGGGGGCGGTTTTCCATTGGTTTTTTCAACATGGTAGTTGAAAACACCCCATCCCAATTATATAATCTGAGATCCAGGAGGAATCTGGAGGATGCATTTGAGGGTATGCGCAATAATAATGGCAACACTCAACAGCCTGCCACACCACAGCAACAAAACCTGGAAAAACAAGGTAACACAGTTAACTTATTAAGTGCTGCTCGCAGAGGGATGTCTGTACCGGTTGTTCAGGAAAGTCCACCTCCAATTCACCAAATTTCCAACAACCAACATAAATTTGGCCATGTCTCTTGGCAGAGTGCACCAGGTCCAGTACGTAACTTGGGGGCTATTCCAAAAATTTTTTCGGTACCGCCACCAAGAGCTCCCACACCGATCAGAACTCAAAATCCACCAATGTATCCATCAGTTACACCTGAAGATATCGCAAATATAGTTTCTCAAGTGATTGAAAAAATAAAAAATAATGAAATTAGAAAATCTGATAGCAATATAAATTTAAGACAAATCAGAAACCCAAATATGTTCAACTTGGACGCTTTAGATTCAAACTTACCTACCGTCAGTGCCCCTATGGCAAGTTATAGCAATAATTTTGGCCCCATGACAAATTCAAATCAGTTTCCTGTTGTCACTATAAAGAGTTTCTCCTTAGATGAGACAAGTAAAATAATAAAAATTCTTCCTAATTTTGATAACCAGGGTTCTTTGCACCCCTTAGATTTTTTGAAAATATTGGAGAACACTTTTGATGTGCATAATTATCCTTTTCATAAGGTTAAAATGATTTTGAATAATTGCCTCAAAGACACAGCCAAAGTATGGTTCGATGCATTTTCTGAAAAGCATCAAAATTATTCCTCGTTTAAAAATGCATTTGTAAAATACTTTTGGAATGAACAAACTCAAGATGATTACCGAACAAAAATCGAAAGTGACACATGCAAAGATGGTGAAACTTATACTGACCATTTCACATATTGTGTTTCGTTATCAAAATATCTAGAACCCCCATATTTAGATAAAAAATTAATTTCCAAAATTGGACGACATTTTCCACCAAGAGTTTCTGCAGTTTTGATAGGTGTTGATGACTTAGAGTTGGCACTTGAAAGACTGAGAGAGGCAGACTATTTTTTCAATTCAAACTACAGGAGAGAAAATAAAAGAAATATTTCAGATCAAAAGAAAACAAATTATAATTCCCAAAATAAAAATAACTCTTTTCCATGGACAAAACAAAGGGATTTTGAAAAATCAAAACATGTTTCTCACCTGGAGTTCGAAAATGAAGATGATGATTTGGAAAACGAGAAAGCCTCACACCAGTAGGTTCGCAGGGGGTGAGGACTTTAAGTCGAGCCACCAATATTAAAAATGATAAAATAAAAAATAACCCTCAAGAAGATCTTTTCAAAGAAGATGATTGTAATTTTGATCATTCACTGTCAGATGATCGTTTACCAATGATTTTATTGAACATTTATGGTTTTTCTTACCCAGCACTTATTGATAGTGGCAGCCAGATTTCAGCAATTTCTTCTGAAATTTGGACTCAACTATCAGACTTCCGTAGCGAGATACCCCACTTCCCAGCAACTGGTATTAAAGTCGTGGGGGCGTTCAAAACAAAAATGCGAAGAGTCCTTTTACAGGCACAATTGAGTTTCCTTCTTGAAGGGGAACAATTTTCGCATGAATTTTTATTGATCAGTGATCTATCATACCCAATTATTCTCGGTATTGACTTTTTAAGGTATTATAAGGTACTCATTAACCTGGAAGAAAAATATTTAGTCTGCACAGTGAATAATGAAACTAAGATTATTTCAGAAACACATTTTCAACACTTTTTTCCCAACACAGATTGAGAAAACCTTTCAGCTGTCATCAAAAAAAGTGAGGTTAGAATCGAGAGACTGTTACATTTAGAAAAAGTCACTCCTCTTAATGATCCGACACCTGAATGGTATGAACATAGATTTAAAAATTTATTTAAAATACATGAAAGCATCTTCTCAGATGTTCCTGGTCATGTTGTGTGGTATGAACATACTATAAAATTGGTGACCGAAAAAACCTTTTTTTGTAAAACCCTATCCAATACCCCTGGCACATCGAGAAGCTGTCAATAGGGCAATTGTACAAATGCTGGAGTGGAAAGTCATTGAAAGGTGTGCCTCTCAATACATTTCCCCGATCATGACAACTGTAAAGCGTGATGGAAGTGTTCGCATTTGCTTAGATGCCCGGAGACTAAATTCAATTATGGAACCAGATTTCGAATTACCTCGCCCTATTGACGAGATAATTAAATCCATGGCAGGAAAAAAGATATACTCCAAGTTGGATTTAACAAACAGCTACTGGCAGATACCATTACGAGAGTCAGATAAAAAGTATACAGGCTTTATGGTAGGTACCACCACTTATCAGTGGCGGGTTCTTCCTTTTGGGTTGAAAACAGCAGTCTCCTTATTTACAAGGTGTATTGACTCTATATTTGGTCCTTCTTTCGACTTTCTAATACCGTATGTCGATGACTTGCTGATTGTATCTGAAAGTTATCAAGAACATCTAATGCATTTGGAGAAGGTATTTGCTAAACTACAGGAAGTGGGACTTACAGTGAAGCTCAGCAAATGTGCTTTTTCTTGCAGAAAATTGAGTTTTCTAGGTTATGTCATCGATTCTGATGGTGTTGTACCCGATAATGAAAGAGTACAAGCAATTCAAGATTATGTCTGTCCCCGTAACGTCAAGGAGCTCCAAAGGTTCATAGGGATGTGTAATTATGATAGACAATTTTGTCCAAATTTCCCGACTGTTTCATCGCCCCTTACAACTCTACTCCGAAAAGGTGTTCCTTGGAAGTGGGATGATGAAAAAGAATGTGCATTCAAAAAGGTAAAAGAACTACTCAAGGACGCCACTCTACTTTACCATCCTGACCCTGAACTCCCCTGGCATGTCCAAACTGACTCAAGTGACGTAGGGCTGGGAGCTCAACTTTTCCAAGTCGTTCACGGACAACGTCAGGTAGTAGCTTGGGCCAGCCGACTCTTGTTGGATAGAGAGAAACGTTATAGTTCTAACGAGAAAGAGGTGCTTGCAGTGGTTTTTGCGTTCACAAAATGGCGTACATACTTGTTAGGTAGAGCTGTTACCGTCCACACTGATAACAAGGCCATCCTGTATCTGCAGACTGCTCGATTATTATCCCCTCGTATTACTAGATGGGCTTTAGCTCTTCAAGAGTTTTCTTTCGAGGTGGTTCATATTTCTGGTAAGGAGAATGTCATTGCAGATGCCTTGTCTCGTCACGCTGGTATCCGTTTTTCCACTTCAACCGATAAATATTATCGTATCGCTACTTCTTCCTTACAGCTTCCAAAGGGTTTTGTTGACATTCTAAAAAACATAACCACTCATCAAAACGATGACGAAAAATTGACAGGTATCAAGAACTCACTGGCAAACAATGAGAAACTGAATCGTAATTTTGTCATACAAAACGGAGTGTTATACAAGAGAGGTTCAGATGGGCTCTCTCTATTTCTTTGTGTACCAAAAGTACTGATTGATGAATTCATTGATGCTTTTCACTCAACTATGGGACATTTTGGTGTTTATAAGACTTGGGTTGCTTTGCGCAATGAAGTTTGGTGGAACAATATGCATAGGATGATAAAAAAAGGGTACTTACTTGCAGTGTTTGTCAAAAATCCAAGTCTGCAGTAATGCCAAAACCTCCTCAGATGCAAATCATTCCTGCAGGTAAATCTGACATAATAGCCATGGATATCTATGGTCCATTGGTGCGCAGTAGAGGGGGAGTTTGTTATATTTTTGTTATCCTCAACCTTTTCACTAAATATGTAGCACTTTACCCTGTGAAGAAAGCCACAGCTAGAGTTATGGTAAACAGGTTGGTGAATGACTATTTCACCACACATGGAATTCCTCGTCGAATCTTGCACGACAATGGGTCACAGTTTACATCCCTGCTCTGGAAGAAAACGCTCACAGATTGTGGAGTGCAGTTAGTTTATTCTGCAGTACGACACCCAGAATGCAACAGTTCTAAGCGGGTGATGAAGGAACTAGGACGTCTTTGTCGCTGTTTTTGCAGCGAAAACCATTCCAAGTGGGCGTGGGAGGTTCCACATTTCCAAAAATTTCTTAATTCTGTAGTCCATGAATCAACTGGCTTCACACCTGAAGAATTACAGTTTGGTTGTGAGCCATCCCGCCTCCTACCGAATACGTTCCTTCGTTCATCATCTGATGTCGAGGTCATTGAACCCACACACTCCGAAAAGTTAATTTTAGCTGAAGCATCCCTTAGAGGCAAAGCGGCCCGACGTGCACTAGCTAATTCGGGAAGGCCGGGGATATCTTTCGCCGTGGGCAATCTCGTCCTCCTCAAAGCAAATAATAAATCTTCTTCCCTTCGTGCTGAAACAAAGAAATTTCTCTTACTCTTCGAGGGGCCATATCGAATAAAAAAGCAAGTTAGCAACAATACTTACATTTTGGAAGAATTGGAGACTTCCAAAGAAAGGGGTACTTTTCACTCCTCGCACCTACGACCTTACCACTCATCGTGTGCCCAATAATTTTTTTAATGATATAATAATTGATGAATTATCTACGGTATTTTTTTTCTCTTCGCAGCATTTTCTTGTGTAACAAGAAAAAAACTCAAAACAGTAGAAACTCAAATTTTGACTTTTGACAATCAAAAATTAATTTATTGTGCACAAAGAGAAAGGGGTTGTAGATATGACAAAACATATTTAGGCAACCGATTATTCATATAAAGTCACTCTAGTTTTCTACTTAACAATATTAAGTACGTCTGTAACTTTCGCCTCTTATTATGAGATGGCGCCACTTATCTGATTTGAGTATTTTCAAACTGGAAATAATACACAGGATGTTTTTATGACATTTTTTAAATTAATGCTTTTTCTTTCTTTAACATTATTATCGTGAAACCGACACTTTTGAGTCAACTTTGGCAAGCTAAACTTGATAGAACCCTAGCGACTTAACGCAAATTCATTATAAATGTTTCCAAGTTATTGTTGGTCTTCATATTTTTAGGTAAGTAAAACAACTATAATTAATCAAAGATGTTTTATTGATAATGTCTGAAGCTTCCAAGTTTTTTTTTCCTGTTAAAATATCAATTTGGATTATCTCTGTCTCTTGATTTTGCACATAGTTCAAGTCTTCATATTTTTAGCTAACATCGCCAATATAATTAAACCAAGCTGCAACGAGCAACAGTATTTTTTTTTCTGCATCCACACCGGCCCTAACCCACGAATAAAATAAATTGCCGCCCCTGAGAACAAAAAAACGAGTTTCGGCTCAGTCTCCGCAGCTTTGATGTGAGCTTTTTGCTGAACGGGTTCCAACTCAGTGACAGAGTTTGGGTTTGCCCGTTCAGTGTCGAATACGAGACCAAGTTCATCAGCTGCCCGGATTGCTGCCTTGAAAAGAAATGCTCCAATCCCTGCTTTTTCATGGTCGTGGACAATGCAGAGAAGGGGATCTGAACTCCTGATGACTTTACAGGCTCCATCTAGCACCATTCTGTTATGTAGACACTCCAAACTCAAAAGTCCCCGGCCTCCCTGTTGTCTGGGGAAGTATAACCGTGGAACGGACGATTTAGAATGCAAGCTCCTATTAAGATGCATCATCTTACGAGTTTTCACATCGAGTTGTCGCAGCTCCTCTGAGTCCATTTCACCACTCCAAAGGAGTAGAGTAAGATCGGAACGGCAAGCATATTAGTTGCAGCAACTTTGTTCTTCCCCGACAGTTCTGATGACCAGATCTGTCGGAGTTTGTGCTGATACTTGCCGCGGAGAGAGTTTTTAACTGTGTTCACCTCTTGGGAGCGGCGTTGCTCCACTCCCAAGTAGGTATACGTCTCTCCAGCATCAAGATGATGTAGGATGCTTCCGTCTACGAGCTGGACATCCTCTCCGTATCCCTCGCATCGTCCTCTTTTGAGATGAACCGTGGCACATTTGTCAATCCCGAACTCCATTCCGATAGCACGCGTGTACTCTTGCACCACCCTTAAGGACTGATGTAGGTCCCTTTCTACAGAGGCATACAGTTTGAGGTCATCCGTATAAAATAAATGGGTGACCTTATGCCTCCGGTTGTTGGGGGTGCCGCAGTTATATCCACGGGTTATCCTGAGTGCAACGGACAATGGCAATAGTGAGATGGAGAAGAGAAGAGGGCTGAGGGAGTCTCCCTGGAATACGCCCCTTCTGAAGATTACCTGCTCTGTTTGGACTCTGACTTGACCATATCTTATGGTGAAGGGAGTCCTCCAGAGTGGCATCAGTTGTTCAATGCATCTCACTATTTGATCGGGCACCGCAAGGCATCTGAGCAAATGCATGATTAGCTCATGCGATGTTGTATCAAATGCCTTGCGGTAATCGATCCAGGCCATCAAAATGTTCCGCTTATACTGCACGGAGTCCTGCGTTATACATCTGTCGATGAGCAGGTTTTCCTTGCAGCCAGCGACCCCCCTCTTTTACCCTCTTTGCTCATATATCCGTTTGTACACCGGATCAACTGCGAAGAGTATTCGCGCGTATAAAATGCGCGTAAACATCTTATAGCACGAATTCAAGCATGTTATCGGCCTGTAATTCTTTGGATCAGACAAATCTCCGGCTTCAAACTGCGCTAGGGCTGGAGTGTCTACGTTGAGTGGTTGCGGATACTCATAGATGTTCTTCCAGAAGGTTTCCACCCGATCAGCTGCCGGCGGATTATCGACAACACGTGGAGGCTCTTGGAATAAGCGAGAAGGTTTATCGCGGAACTTCATGTTTTCCACGACGCTTCTCGCCCGCCTCACTAGTGACTTTCTTGCAGCATTCGTATCCTATCAAGGCAGTGCTGCTTGATGGTAAACAGCACGCCTTGATTCAGTGTGTGGTGAGCTCGTCTCAGTTTTGCGGCAATTCGCCGCACCGTGACCGTGAAAGGCCTATTGGTTGACTATGAGATTATTATTAAAGAGTAGGTTTGTGTTAGTGCATACATATAAATATCTGATGCCATTCTACAAGTCGTCGGCTGAGAATTATTATTATATATATGTACCCGTATTGCTGGTTTTGGATAACTGAAGTTGAATATTTGGAACTGTTTCACAACAATCATTTGAATCGGATCGCTGAAATAACAGGATATGAAAACAGTCCAGAATATTAGCAGTTCTACAAATATAGTACTTTCTTTGAAATGTTACGATGCTTCTAAGCAATTACTGTTAGAAAACAAAGGGTCTTTGGATATAAAACACGTAAAACCTCTTTTGGATTTCTGGTCAAGTCAGCATTAAAAGTAAGACTGATTTTCGTGAGATTTTAATTCAGTCGGTAATACAAAAATATCAGTTTTTCCTAACTAAAATCACAAAAAGTAGGAAAATCATAAAATAAAAATTTATATATAACTTTTTCAACAAAACATTTTTCATTCAGCTTTGCCTTGGACTTTGACGAAAATCTGAACGAAGACGTTGTTGGAAGTGTTTGGTGGTACTTTTTGCAACGATGATTTGGACTGCTTTGACAATGACTTAGCGGATGGTTTTGTTTTGGATAGCATTACATTATAAAAGTGACGTTCCTCTTCAGGCATTTGTGGTAACATTTCAGTAATCGCTTTTTTATTTTCTTCCGTTATTCCTAAATTAACATCCCTAAGAGTTTCAACTTCATTCCAGTCAAAGACTTCTTCATGTAATCTAGTCCTTGCGCCTTTTTGAGAATTTTAACTTCAGTCACGTCACCATTGAATGTTACACGATATTTCAAATTAATTATATTCTGTTTTTCGTATATGATATGTTTTACCTTAGAATAAAGTAAAACAGTATAATTTAATTTAGACGACTCACCTCCATAATCCAGATAATCAGTTAGCTGCATTTGCAAAATTCTTAGTTTATATTTCCATGAATTTGGTATCTTCATCAGAACTCGTATTAATGTCAACGGTGACCAAATTTCCATATTCCTTATATATCTTTCAATACAGCTATAGGCACTATCGATCTCTTGAAGGTTTCCATGCCCAGGTTCGCTATATTTATGTTCTAATTCTTGGAGATTTCCTGACTCTCCTGAATTGAGAAAATGCTGAAGTGCGTATGACAAAATAGAGTTGCGATTTTGGGGGACGCAGGTGTCTGACCATAAAATAATTTTTCTACAACCACGGCTTTTAACTACTGCATTTGCTAAATGATTTCCCGCTCTCCCGCAAATGAACTCATGCCACAAGGCGTTGTAAATTGTTTTGTCAATACTAGAATGAGCAGTTAGATTAAAACAATTCAGTTTTTGTTTATAATAGTAATGACCAACATAGGCCTTGGGAAGAGCAAAAGTATTTTGCAAGTCATAGGTTAAGACGCATGTCTTATACTCCTGTTTGCCTTTACATCTTGATCTATCTGCTTACCTTTCAGCATTACCAATTTCTTTTCTCCGGATGTGACCTTCCTGAGAGAGTTTTTGTGCCTCCGTTGGATTTTTAATGTGCTTATACTCTTCGCACTTATCACACACATCTTTTTTTGACTTAAAAAAACTGATGTTGTATCGTAGTTGAAAATACGTGAATAAATATTAAATCTTACGGGATCTTTCGTTGATGAAACATATAGTTGATACATTCTAGTCAATACTGGGATAATGGGATTCCATTGGTGCGAAACTTTCAATGTGTCGCCTCACCGAATTTTTTCTTTCCTCTGAAATTACTTTTTTGGTATGCTTACCTCTTGTAGACTTTCTGGGCATGTTAGTTTTTTCATCCTGAACTTTGTTGAAAAAGTAGTATATTCTTTGTTTGCTGATATCCAGGGTATTGAGGAAATACGACTGGCACACTTGAAGTCTTAGAGAATGAATTTCAAAATGGTACTTGAAGCTGAAAATTTTTTTACTTATTTTCTTGTTTGTTCGCTTCCGCTTGGCTGGCATGCGTTCTACATGTTTTGAATAAAAGTGGAATTTTTCATCATCAGACATTTTTCAAAACTGGTCGTGTATTATCCGCCGTTCGACAGGAGTAATCTTTTTTGTGCATTTGAAATTCCAGTTATTGGAAATGCAGCTTTTCATCTTAATTTCCCTTTTCTGATGTAACTGCCCCTTTGCATCTCTATACTCTTCCCCTCTTTGTCTTTTAGCTTTCCTCACATTCTGCTTCCACGTTTCTGGTGCTCTTTTTTTCTTTCTGAATATTGATATTTCACTCGATATTTCGTTACTCGGTCCGGCATTTTGTTCCTCCACTAAAACCTGGTCGGTGGAACCCATGGGGGGACTCACCATCACCAAATTTTTGTCTGGAAGTTTGAGTACTGGGCAATGGGCCCTTTCAGAGTCTGGAGCATCTGAATGGACGTGGGCGTCTTGAAGGATTTCAATTACATTAGGTACTGGCCTATAAAAAAAATTGTTAAAAAAAGATAACTGCTACATAGTTTTATTCAATAACCTCAAGTCTGGAAAAATATTTGGAGTTATCGTAATATTGCTCTCCTCAATGAAACATACTTCCATATTCTGAATGTCCAAAATTCGAGGAACCTCAACTACTTCACTATTTTTACTACTCAGGACATTTGGAATTCCTGGATTCACATCTAATTCCTCAGAAGACGCTATAATTCTGTTCAGTTCCCTTAAAAAAAATAAGGATGTTAACTTTAAAACTTCACCAGTTAGGCACTGAAATTTCAGAGTTTTCGAATATTTTTCTACAGCCTATATTATTTTTGAGCCTAGTTCATGTAAACGCAAGGTAAGGTAACGCAACGCAAGAACGGAAGAAATTTGAACTATTGGAATCGTATAGACACGCCAATGATAAAACGCAGGGTAAGGTACACAATTACAATAGTTCAAATTTTTTTCATTCTGAAATTTGATTCATTCGTTGAACAAAAATCATTGGTTGAAATTGCTGGTGGAGGAACTCTAGTTTCAACTGGTTTTGGATCTATGAAATTACGATTCATCCAAAAAGATAATATCTCATTAGTTATTTTGAATGACGTATTGTATGTACCAGAACTGGGAGGAAACTTATTATCAGCTGTTAAAATTACTAAAAACAACTCAGTGATGAAATTTTTAAAGGAAAGGGTAAAAATATACAATGAAAATAGCAAAATCATCGTGATCGGACAGAAAAAAGGAAATTTGTATTATTTAGAAGAATATATTACAGAAGGAGAGCAGCTTAAATCCACCAACTTAATGAAATGTAGGTTTCTCAGCAATCAGTCACTATGGGATAGAATATTGGGATATTTACACCAAGAAGCAGTGAAAACATTATTGAAAAGAAATTCAAACCGTACAGATAATTTTATAAAGATGGATGAAAACAGTTGTGAAATTTGTATGATGGGAAAAATGAAAATGAAACCTTTCCCTACAAGTTCATCTAGAGAAACCGATATTCTTCGATTGATCCACTCAGACCTTATAGGTCCAATAAAACCTTGCTCTAAAGGAGGAAATGAATATATTGTTACTTTTATCGATGATTGTACCCGTTATACCAAAGTATACATGATGAAACGCAAGAATGAAGTTATTGCAAAATTCGACGAGTTCAGGAAGGAAGTAGAAAATTATCACAAGAGGATTGTTACCTTCAGGAGTGACAATGGAGGAGAATACAGAAACCAAGAATTCGAAGAGATGCTTCTACAGCTGGGAATTCAAAGTCAAATGACAATTCCAGGAACACCACAACAAAATGGTGTTGCTGAGAGCAAATCAGACACTCACGGATACAGCTCGATGTATGCTGCTGGAATCTGGACTCAATATGAAATTTTGGTGAAAGGCAGTTTTAGCAGCCTGCTATGTTAGAAATCGTTGTCCAACTTTGGTAAACAAAGGTGCTAGTCCATATGAGCTATGGGAAAAAAGCGAAAATGATATTAGTCACTCAAGAGTATTTGGATGTCGTGCATGGGTTCTAAATAAGAACCGAAGAAGCAAATTTTCCCCTATAGGACAAAGTTGTCTTAAGTGGAGACGTGACGTGATGAAAATATTTTTCCGTTGAAAACGAAAAATTTGAATTCTGAAGAATTTGACAGAAACTAGTATGAAATGCCACGGGAAGATGAAAGTAGTCAACAAAATGAAGAGACGAATGATGAGTTCGAAGAAGAGAATTACAATGCAGAGAATGTCGATGAATTTCAAGAAGATGAAAATGAAATAAATGAAAAAAGTGGAATAGAAGATTTTAAAGAAGCAAAACAAAATCAAATGTCAGAAAAATCAAAGAGTCATGGCAGAATTTCACAATTTGCTCGACCTCTTTCTCACCAATATAGACTATTTAATGGACGTTCATGATTCTGATTTAGATGAAAGTATAATGAAGAATGTTACATCGTAGCAAAGAATGAAGAAAAAAATGAGCCAACGGAGGCGATCCATAACATACAGTGGAGGTGAGATGATACTGGGTAGGTAAAAAACTTAAAGTCGAACTCCACCAAATAAAATCTTTATTAACTTAGTGTGTGTGTGTAGTCAGAGGACACACATCAGCACATGACGAGATGTAGTCAGAAGACTTACATCAACAGCAGACATGTTTCGAAGAATTAATCCTTCATCTTCAGTGAAAAAAACATAGGTTGGTTAACAAGTAGAGATCTTCAGAAAATAGAAAAAGGTATTACATTAATGACCATAATTGGTAATAAAATTAGAACATACCATATGTGATGGAAAAAACTATTGTAGACTTTAAAAAAGGGGGGTTTAAAAAAAAATGAGCGATCCAAAAACTAGCAGAGAAGCACTGAATGGCGAAAATAGTACAAAGTGGAAAATGGCAATGAAAGAAGAAATTTAAAATCTTCTGAAGAATGATACATGGAAGTTTGTGAAACGACCTAAGGAAAGGAAACTTATACGAAATAAGTGGATATTCAAAACAAAATATGACGAAGCAAGATATTCAAATGAAGAAACTGGGGATCACAATTTCAGAAGACGTGTTGAGTTGATATGATTATGAGGAAACTGGAGATCCCAGTTTCAGGAGAGATGTTGACATGAAAATATTCTCAATCTTTCTTTGATATTGTTACTAGTTGACGTTGATTTTGTTCTTTGGTTTTTTTTTGACTGATGTATGACATTGAATAAACGAGATATTTTTTGGTGAAAGTCATCTAATTTTGTTATAGTAGTGAAAAGTGGAGCTGACAACGTGTATTATACATTGTTCTCTAACTATTTATCATAGAATCGATGTAGTACTCACAATGAACTAAAGTATATTTTCAAATTTGGTTTAACTCTTTGAATTAACGTTTATTCAATGCGATTCTGTCACTATTTTTCGATTGTTAGTAATAGAAATACGTAAAAAATATGTTTTTGACCATCGTTTCCAAACCGTAAATTGCTAAAGTTTATTATGCATTGTTATCAAACAATTTTTCATCGAATTGGTGAAGTACTCACGGTAAACTAACGTTTTTTTCAACGCGATTCATCAGTATTTCCTCACAGGTGAAAGAAAAAGATAAAAGAAAGTTTTTTAAAAACGTTGCACACGCAATGATGTATTTTGAGACACCTTGTTGTTTTTTCTCTTAATTGATGTGTTTTGAAACCCTGTATACAATATGATTTTTTGACAAGCAGTCACCATGATTTTTTCTCCTAAATGATATATATGTTGGAACACCCTGTATAGCTTTTGTCAAAGAGTCGCCAAGTCTTTTTCTTAAATGATGTGTTTGGAGACACCCTGTTGTTTTTTTTCTTAATTGATGTGTTTTGAAACACCCTGTATATTTTATGATTTTTTGACAAGCACCCGCCATGTTTTTTTCTCGTACTAAACCGCCATATTTTTTTTCTTACTGAACGATCTATTTTTCAAACATCATTATTATCATCACACTTTCAAATTCTCAATATTTCATCTACAATAATTATTGTTTTCTTATTATAATCGCTCGCTCTACTGGGGAATTTTATATCCACGCTGGATCTCTCTCGACTACGTCAAACGGTGAACCCAGCGAAAGCTTATTATTTTAAAAAATTTCGAATATGCCATATAAAACTCCAGTCTGAAAAGGCTTCAATGAATCTCTTGTGCTCGTTTCTGCAATGAACTTAAGAAATAGAATAAAATTTCCAATGAAATGATATAATTACACCACCAATAATTAATAGAGCATAAAATGAGCGATTTTTCAACAAAAATACGATTAGGAAACCGACTATGCCATCACATGGAAGACAGTCCATAGTTATATTTTGTTATGTTTTGGACATGCAACTGTCATTTATTAATTTGTTATAAATATTAAAATTCCAAAAAAAACAATTTTTTTCAGTGCTTTGCTCATAAAACTATTACAGAAACCTGGTTGCTCCAGAGGAGAATTGTAGATAATTGAAATACGAACAAAATAATATTTTGTACGAAGAATGTTTTCCATATGTTGCAAACATTATGGCCCACGCTTTATAATATGGAATATGAGACCAACTTTCATTATTAAAATTTCTAAAAAACGATAGGTACTGAAATGATGAATTATTTCATATTCAATAAAACATAATAGAACTAGACATAGCGATTTTATGATTCCCCTTGAATGACCGAACAGACAGTCGCCTTGTTAATTCTACTAGTAAATTACAATGAGCACTTGCAATAGTGTACTGGGCAACTCCTGAGTTTGATCTAATTTAATATCCATCGTGGTATTAGCCCAGGGAAAAGTTGCACACGCACGTTATTTAAAAGTGTCATCAACGTAAATATAGACGTTCCAGGTTGAAAATTTCACCGTTGAAAATTGGTTGTAATCTTTAACGTTGAAAACAGACGTTTTGAAGACGTGTTTTCGACGGTGCTCCTCTAACACTACGTGGTTTCAACGTGGTTTCAACGTGGTTTCTACGTTAAAAACTGACGTTAATATTCTCATTCAAAATACACATTTCTCTAACGTTATGTTAATTTTGAAAAAAAAAAAACGTTAACCGAACACGTTTTATACGATTCATTTATCAATGTTTTTAATGCGTTCTTTAAACTGCATTCCCAAGCGAGTCATATTTTTTGTGGTGGAACTTCTATTTCCAAAATATATTTAAATTCGAAGGTGTGCAACGTTTTTGAAAAACTTTCTTTTGTCTTTTTCTTTCACCTGTGAGGAAATACTGATGAATCGCGGTGAAAAAAACGTTAGTTTACCGTGAGTACTTCACCAATTCGATGAAAAATTGTTTGATAACAATGTATAATAAACTTTAGCAATTTACGGTTTGGAAACGATGGTCAAAAACATATTTTTTACGTTTTTCTATTACTAACAATCGAAAAATAGTGACAGAATCGCGTTGAATAAACGTTAATTCAAAGAGTTAAACCAAATTTGAAAATATACGTTAGTTTATTGTGAGTACTTCATCGATTCGATGATAAATAGTTAGAGAACAATGTATAATACACGTTGTCAGCTCCACTTTTCACTACTATGACAAAATTAGATGACTTTCACCAAAAAATATCTCGTTTATTCAATGACACACATCAGTCAAAAAAAAACCCAAAGAACAAAATCAACGTCGACTAGTAAGCAATACAGTATGTAACAATATAAAAGAAAGATTGAGAATATTTTCATATCAACATCTCTCCTGAAACTGGGATCTCCAGTTTCCTCATAATCATATCAACTCAACACGTCTTCTGAAACTGTGATCCCCAGTTTCTTCATATGAATATCTTGCTTGGGGCTGAGTAAAACTTTTGTGAATTGATCTGCTAAGTTGTTGCCTGTTTCTATATATTTAAGTTTAATTGTAGAAATGTCAATTTTGTCATGCGCATTAAAGAGTTTCAAATCAATATGTTTCGAACAATCAGATGTAACGTGGTTCTCAGCAAGCTTCTTGGCCCCTTAGTTATCAATGTTTATTGTTATTCCTCCTTCAATCATTGAATCTTGTTGTAGTTCTTCAAGCAGATTCTTTATCCAAATACATTCCTTAACATTTAAAGCAACGAACTCAGATTCAACGCTACTTTGTGCTACACATCTTTGATTTCTGCTGGCTCAACTTACTGCAGCTCCTCCTATGATAATAACGTACCCACTAAAAGATTGTCTATCCGTGATATCAGTTGCTCTAAATATTTGGCATTCTGATCATGGTATTTTATTCCTGGATCCAAAGGTGTTTTAACGCCTCTTGAATCCTGCATATTCATTTCTTTTAGCAACTCTTTCGTGTAATTTTCTTGATTAAGAAATATTCTTTCATCTGATGTGTTTATCTGCAGAAAAATAATGTGTTTCACTGCTCCCAAATCTTTTATTTGAAAATTCTCTGAAAGCATTTTCTTTGTGGACTTTATATCTCCTTCCTTTCCGAATAAAAGGATATCATCTACATATGTTGTTAATATCAGGCCTCTTTCTAAGGTATCATAATACAAACATGGGCCAGCAACTGAACGTTTCAATTCCTTGGATAACAATAAAGTATCTATATGTTTATTTATAGTCTTCCAGATTGATGCAAACCATATATACTCTTTTTCAATTTACATACATATATAGATGGTTCTGTAATTCTCTCTTCGAAGGAATATCAGGAAAATCTTTCTCGAGATATGCAGCAGTTATATCTACATGATGTATTTTCCAATTATTCTCTACACTGAGCCCCATCATAATACGAATTGTTTCAAGTACTGTCATAATCTACGCCTGGAATTTGGCTATTACCCATAGCTACTACTCTAGATTTGTACCTCGCAATATTCCCAACTACGTCATATTTTGTTTTGAATATCCACTTATTTCGTATAAGTTTCCTTAGGTCGTTTCACAAACTCCCATGTATCATTCTTCAGAAGATTTTAAATTTCTTCTTTCATTGCCATTTTCCACTTTGTACTATTTTCGCCATTCAGTGCTTCTCTGCTAGTTTTTTGATCGCTCATTTTTTTCTTCATTCTTTGCTACGATGTAACATTCTTCATTATACTTTCATCTAAATCAGAATCATGAACGTCCATTAAATAGTCTATATTGGTGAGGAAAGAGGTCGACCAAATTGTGAAATTTGCCATGACTCTTTGATTTTTCTGACATTTGATTTTGTTTTGCTTCTTTAAAATCTTCTATTCCACTTTTTTCATTTATTTCATTTTTATCTTCTTGAAATTCATCGACATTCTCTGCATTGTAATTCTCTTCTTCGAACTCATCATTCGTCTCTTCATTTTGTTGACTACTTTCATCTTCCCGTGGCATTTCATACTAGTTTCTGTCAAATTCTTCAGAATTCAAATTTTTCGTTTCCAACGAAAAAATATTTTCATCACGTCACGTCTCCACTTAAGACAACTTTCCTTTAGGGGAAAATTTGCTTCTTCGGTTCTTATTTAGAACCCATGCACGACATCCAAATACTCTTAAGTGACTAATATCATTTTCGCTTTTTTTCCATAGCTCATATGGACTAGCACCTTTGTTTACCGAAGTTGGACAACGATTTCTAACATAGCAGGCTGCTAAAACTGCCTTTCCCCAAAATTTCATATTGAGTCCAGATTCCAGCAGCATACATCGAGCTGTATCCGTGAGTGTCTGATTTGCTCTCTCAGCAACACCATTTTGTTGTGGTGTTCCTGGAATTGTCATTTGACTTTGAATTCCCAGCTGTAGAAGCATCTCTTTGAATTCTTGGCTTCTGTATTCTCCTCCATTGTCACTCCTGAAGGTAACAATCCTCTTGTGATAATTTTCTACTTCCTTCCTGAACTCGTCGAATTTTGGATTTCAAAACTCAAAAAACTCCAATGATGCTATTTTCTCGCTACTAGAACATACATATATCACTCAGAATAATGGAGAAGCCGTAGCAGCAGTATTCTGTGACTTCTCTAAGGCATTTGATTGTGTTAGCCATGAGATACTACTGCATAAACTACAATTTTACGGTTTCCGAAATCTCACATTAAACTGGTTCCGCACGTATTTGTCAGAAAGGAGTCAAGTTGTAAAAATAAAAGACACCTACTCTAACAGTGGTAAAGTCGCAATGGGCGTTCCACAAGGGTCCGTTCTTGGTCCTATTCTATTTTTATTGTATTTAAATGACCTAGCCACCATTCGCATCCAAGGAAAATTCACTTTTTTTGCAGATGATACCACCATTCTATGGCACAGCAAAGACATAAGTAACTTGAAGAAATCAATTACTCTCGATCTACAAAAAATTAAGCAATGGTGTGACTCCAATCTACTCTGCTTCAATTTAAAAAAAACAAACCTAGTCACCTTCAAGTTTGATTTTGATAATTTGTACTTAGATAACCAGATTATAACAAACAAGACACAAACTAAGTTTCTAGGCCTAACATAGACAACAAGCTGAAATTTGATGAGCATGTAAAGACCTTGAGCAAAAAGTTAGCCTCTAGCTGCTTCGCGATGAAAATTGTTTCGAGGGAATTAAGTTTAGCCTCGACTAGGATGGTCTACTTTTCCCTAGTCGAGTCACACATGAGGTATGGCATTGCCTTCTGGGGATTATGCAGTGATCAGTTATTTCGATCTGTTTTTGTACTACAAAAAAGAGCCATTCGATACCTGTGTAAAGCTGAGTATGGCTGTCAGTGTAAACCATTTTTTATTAGCGAGCAAATCCTATCACTCTCTTGTTTATTTATTTTGGAGACTGTATGCCTTGTCCACACAAAATATGGGTCAACACCTACTGAATTAAAAAAAATATATAAAACAAGGAATGAAGACTGTGTCCCCTTACCCTTACCTAAATTTAGCCTGACAATGAACTCTATCATGTATGAAAGTTGAAAAATCTACAATCATCTGCCATCTAGTTATAGAAACATCACTTCTCTGAAGACTTTTCGAAAGAAGGTGAAAAATGCTCTATTGCAGAAAGCTTATTATAACCTGCAGGAATATTATGATGATATAGTTCCTATGTAAATTAATTTGACAATGTAACTTGACAATGTGATTTGACACTGTAACGTTTTACTTACTCGTTTCTAGTTCTATACGAATATAGCTGTTGTACTTAGTATTTACTAAATTTTGATGTGCTTGTGTATTTATTTACAAAATTATTCAGTTAATTATAATCACCTTCTCATTTCTAATTAGGATATAAGTTTTAAAATATTTTTAATTATTTGTCTAAGTGTTTTTTATTCTTATTTATACACCTTGAGACTTTACCCACTCATTATGTTCATATTGTACTTTTTAACGCTTTGTCAATAAGAATCATTTTCTTCAGACAATAAAGTATACTTTGATTGATTGATTGATTTGCAATAACTTCATTCTTGCGTTTCATCAGGTATACTTTGGTATAACGGGTACAATCATCGACAAAAGTAACAATATATTCATTTCCTCCTTTAGAGCAAGGTTTTATTCATTGGACCTATAACGTCTGAGTGGATCAATCGAAGAATATCGGTTTCTCTAGATGAACTTGTAGGGAAAGGTTTCATTTTCATTTTTCCCATCATACAAATTTCACAACTGTTTTCATCCATCTTTATAAAATTATCTGTATGGTTTGAATTTCTTTTCAATAATGTTTTCACTGCTTCTTGGTGTAAATATCCCAATCTTCTATCCCATAGTGACTGATTGCTGATAAACCTACATTTCATTAAGTTGGTGGATTTAAGCTGCTCTCCTTCTGTAATATATTCTTCTAAATAATACAAATTTCCTTTTTTTCTGTCCGATCACGATGATTTTGCTATTTTCATTGTATATTTCTACCCTTTCCTTTAAAAATTTCACCACTGAGTTTTTTTAGTAATTTTAACAGCTGATAATAAGTTTCCTCCCAGTTCTGGTACATACAATACGTCATTCAAAATAACTAATGAGATTTTATCTTCTTGGATGAATCGTAATTTCATAGATCCAAAACCAGTTGAAACTAGAGTTCCTCCACCAGCAATTTCAACCAATGATTTTTGTTCAACGAATGAATCAAATTCTTCTCTGTAAGCTGTCATGTGATCCGTAGCTCCGCTGTCTATAATCCAAGATTTCAGATTTTTGTATCGATTTCTACCAAAAAAAGTTTGCCATATAATAATAATAATAATAATAATAATAATATTTATTGATCCTTAAGACATTCCAAGAATGTGTGGATAAGTCGAACATATAGATGCACTTTCAACGTCTTCTTTATTATAACTTGTACAAATGGCAGATGATTTTCTACCATCCTCCTTATTTTTGGATAAAGGACAATTTCGTGAAATATGTCCAAATTCTAGGCATTTGTAACATCTGAAATAGTCATGAGATTGTTCTTCTCTTGGATTATTCGGTTTCTTATCGTCATTTCGTCTTTTTATTTGTTTAAAATCATTTTTATCTCTTCCATGAAATTGTCGTCTTTCTTGTATGAAGTTTCTATCAGTCTTATTTCTTGAATACATCACTGCTGTACATTCTGAATTGTTTTTTGTTTCTTCATTTTCTATTCTCCTCTCCTCTCCTATCAACTTTGAGTTTATTACGGACATATTCAAATCATCATTATCCATCATTATGGCTTGAATAGGCAATCGCAGGAAACTGATTAATTCAAATCCACAACTGTGAAACTCCCCAATCCACTCGATTATCGGAGACTTATACAATTTCCAGCGATTATAATTGGTCAAATCCACCTGAGGTGGAGGTGAGAGCACGTCTAACAGCTACTCTGACCATAGTTATATCTTATAAAAAAAAGAAAGAACGTTTCCTATCTCTAGACTTCTGGCTTGTTACCTGATAAATTCCTTGAGGAGGAAAGGTGTTGAAAGGGATCTTTGGTGATGTAACAAAAGATTTATAGTGCCTTACCTAACCTATTAAGGCCAGACACTTGGCTAGCTCAGTGGGCGGTGGGGTGGGTAAGGTTGGTCACTAAATGAAAAGTGGCTTGTTCACAAAAAAATATATTTCAATTACTCCCTCTAAAGGAGAAAACACCAGGTTGACCTCCGTCAGGTTTAGAAGACACCACTGTAAAATAAATGAAATACCAACCAGTGCCTCTGTTTACCAATACATAAATAATCAGGTGATAATTACCACCTGAAATACTATCTTAAATACCTATCAATGAATTGTACCCTACCGAGGTGATCACCGCAGTTCACAAAAACGGGGTTGGTATGCTCAAAGGTCTTAGAGTGTGTTCTTCTAGAAGCGAAGCCTGAAGGGTTTTCACTATGGAGTCCTGAAGGGCTAAAGATTTATGCCTCAGGGCCCGAAATGAAATACAGGTGCTTGAAGAGCTCGAACTAAGTGCATGAGGGCACGAAATACAGGTGCTTGAAGAGCTAAGGTATATGGGCAGTAAAATAGGTTAATAGAACAAAAAAAAAAAAAGGTATGAATAGTTGCTTGTTCCACACTATGCATATACTATACTTGGCAGTGACGTCCAGTACGACTCGTAGGGAAACAGAAGTCTATAGAGTATTCTCGGGATGCCCCTTCAATGGCTGTGTTAGTTCTTTTCAAGGGAGTTGTTTCCACTACTCTGTCATATGACCCTGGGGCACACCTTCGCCGAAAGAGTCCTTGTCTCAAAGTCTTGTACTAAAAGTCATATACCTAAAATATCCTCTCCGGACAATAGCCCCTCCAAAAAGAAGTCCTGTTGAAATATCCTCTCCGGATAATAGCCCCTCCAAAAAAGAAGTCCTACAAAGAAAGTTCTCTATAAGCATATGCCGCCAGATCGGGGTGAAACTGAGATGTGCCAGCACGAGGGATTTGCCTACCTGTTGATGTTGGATGGACTTGAAGTGAATAGTCGACGTGAGTGATAATCCCCTCAACGGGTTTTGAACGAATTCAAACTCAGTACCAACGGCAATAATTCTTCCAATAATCGCACCTTTCCTAGTGGTGAGAGAAATAACTATAATCTCAAATGAACAATATGGCCGATTGGAACTCACGTATCATCAAGACTGCCAGGTCGGATCTCTAGGACCCCCTTTTTTTTCTTGTACCCCCCTCCTCTGTCATCAACCGGAAACAATGAATTCCGACAAGTCCTCGGGAACTGATTTTCACCCCTATACATCACCAAAAATAGGGCCAGAATTTGCATTAATTCGCAAATTGAATTAAACCGCAAAGAAGCCATTATTCAGCTCGACGGAAGTACATCACCAATAAGGACGCATCATGCGCCTGCGTCAGACATTGTCAACTCGCTCATAGCGTCCGTTGCCAAACCACAACAACACGCAATGCAAATTAGTGGTTTTCCGACGACTCACGAATACTTCCGATCAAATTCAATAGTTTCTCCCAACGATAAAACTACACGCTGATGATAATAACGTCCCAACTAACTGGATTCCACCTAACAGAAATTCTACCAGTCCCAAATTCAATTAAATCATAGACCATGACTAAAACGCTTGTGACCAATAACCATAGTTTCAGATGTCAAAGGTTGCTACACTGCCGAGGTCACCTGTCGACGGAGTGTGCGTTCGGAGTAGATCGTGTTCCGTAGCCCATAATCACGGAACTAATCAGTCATAGACAATCACGAATGATAGTTGGGAACTGTTACTTATCACGACCGGTTTTTCGTTTTTGTTGTAATATCGGGCTATAATCGACATGTCAGGAAGTGAGAGTTGACACTAGATCAACCCGACCGGTCTATTCTCGCCCTCACGTCAATGGAAAATACGAAACAGATTACAGAGTTTTCCTAGCTCTCACGGCCCATGAACAACGCGGAGCAGACTACACGGAGTCGTCAGAGGAAAACAAACAAGCAGATTTGTAACGACCGAACGCACCTTCTGTCGATCGGTCCGACACAGGACCAGAAGAAGAATTCCATTTAACCTTGTTGACATTTAGAAATATGGGTTACTAGAAGGGTTAGATTAGACAAATCAACAATCAGGCTCGAACATTAGGGCTTATGCACCATCTTACAATCGGATTTCAGCAAGTGGTTAGTATTATCAGCTGTTTTGATATGTCACCCATGTCAGTGTTCGTCCTTCCAGGTATAATTGAGAACTTCCGCAGGCCACTCATGCCTTGAGGTCTAACTATAAGGGACGTTAGGTGCAGGCCGAGACTGGTACGAAAGCCACCAGATCACATAATCCTTCATAGAATTCTTCAAAATCAAAGTGCACTCCAGACTTCTTGTCACTTGTCCTTTTCTATTCTTTTGCAAGTGTTTCCTGATCAATTTATCATGATCATCTGATCATGTTGAACAGCTGATTTGAACTGTTCCATGTTTAGAGTTCTTTGTTTTCATATGAGTGTTTTGACATTTAGGTTAGGAAAATATGTTTAAATGAATTTTGATTGAATCTTGGAAAATTGCTCATCAGCTATTGCTCAAAGCTTAACTGGTGAACGTTCAGACCTTTGCACTCCTATTAATGATTTTATGCAGATATGTTGGCTTAACGATTGTTCGCCTTCCAGGATTTCTGGCAGCCGTTAGAGGATATCGAAAAGGACACTAGCTATGGCATTCGATCTCTGGTGACGAATGGAGTGAACCAGATTGCCAGATTTTCAGTGAATATACAGGCGGTTCATTGTTAGGTTAGGTTAGATAAATATTTTTCGAAAGCATTTTTCCACATATCGTCAGAAAACACCGTTTGAATAACATTACATACACGATTAGCTTTAACGTTGAAATTTTCAACTGACTTTCAACGTTGAACTTTTCAACCAAAAACGTTTATTCAACCAATTATAAGTGAACTAAACGTTGGAAAAACGTACATGTGCCCATTGGGACCCGTCATCTCTTGCCCACAAATTGTATAGAAAAGGATAGTTCATGTTCACTTCAAAAAAGGTATTTTTGTAGGTATAGGCAGCGCATCTCTATGTCGTTTATTACTCTGAGGCTCTAACACAATATGTTCGTTTAGTGTGACGTCACGCCGCCAAATTTGTTGGCGTAAGTCAGTCTGGATGTCAACAAAGCGTAGCGCTATTGGCTAATGTCGGTTTGATTGCATCCAATTTGCGTCTAAAGATTGACTTACAACAATAAACATTAACGGTGTGACGTCTTCACTAAACGCGCGTATACGCGTCACGGTTTGTTTGCATCCAGAAGCTTGAAAAACGATATTTTCACTAAATGTGCGTATTGCATACAGCTGTCGTCTAGCATGAAGCGTCACCAGACGTTTAAATAAACCTAGAAAAGTTGAGTTATTGATCGGATTAACCTCCTTATATATCCGTAAAAACTCCTTCCTCCACTTTTTTGAAGAAGGCAGAAAAACGAAGGATTGGCGATAATTATTAGCCAACTCCAAACTAACCATCGTAAACAGAATAACCATCTGAAATTGAAAATCTTTCAATTAGGTCTACGGCAAAAAAGTGACATTTCTTCACTATTCATTAACAATTCGCAATTACATGGCACCCTTATTTTTATTGCCCCTGGCATATTGTATACACTATCAGGTATATTTGTGGTGGTATTTTGGCAAACTACCTGTGTATTATATTTGGCATGAGTTATTATATAAATTTCGTCTTCCAGTTCTGAGATTATTGTCATAGATGACTTGTGACAGTTCATGGGGCAGTGGTGATTAATTTCCTCCACTGATGCATCATTATACAGGGTCCTGCAACAATGGCGCGGTGTTTCATTTCTCTATTTAAGAAACAGATAGGAATCTAATTTTCTGTAATATTACCTTATTTCTCGAGCTTGACAAAATAAAAAAAAAATGGCAGTCACATAGGGTGTTCAGTTTTTTCTGGGCGGGTACCAACTATGTTTTTTTAAATGGCTACCTATATTTTTCATCACTTTTTCGGTTTCTATATGGAAAATAAAAGATATTTTATGCATATCTTAACTTCTTTTTAGCATGTCAGGTTTTCTTTTCCAATATTTGTCACTCAGATTATTTGAAATTATGAAGATGTGCCAAGTCCAATTGAAATTTACTTTTGGTCAAATTTTCTACATAAGAAGCGCCAACAAAGGCTCTACAAATGCAATTAAGTATTCCCTATCGTTAAGTTCACTAGTTTTTCTTAAAACAGCCCTTTTTTCAATGAACGACTTTTTTCAAAGCGAAATCTATTTGAAGGCTGATAAGAACGTACAAAAGATTTCTTGTTTCAATTATGTACAGTACAGGTGTTCTATATTTTTTCTTAAAAAAAAGTTTTTTTCGAAAATTTACAATAGGAAACAGGCATGTGTCCCTGTCCGATATATTTTTTGGATATTTTTGGATGTGCCAATTGGACTTGGCACATCTTCATAATTTCAAATAATCTGAGTGACAAATATTGGAAAAGAAAACCTGACATGCTAAAAAGAAGTAAAGATATGCATAAAATATCTTTTATTTTCCAAATAGAAACAGAAAAAGTGATGAAAAATATAGGTAGCCATTTAAAAACACATAGTTGGTACCCGCCCAGAAAAAACTGAACACCCTATGTGACTGCCATTTTTTTTATTTTGTGAAGCTCGAGAAATAAGGTAATATTACAGAAAATTAGATTCCTATCTGTTTCTTATATAGAGAAATGAAACACCGCGCCATTGTTGCAGGACCCTGTATAATAATTGCATCAGTGGAGGAAATTAATCACCACTGCCCCATGAACTGTCACAAGTCATCTATGACAATAATCTCAGAACTGGAAGACGAAATTTATATAATAACTCATGCCAAATATAATACACAGGTAGTTTGCCAAAATACCACCACAAATATACCTGATAGTGTATACAATATGCCAGGGGCAATAAAAATAAGGGTGCCATGTAATTGCGAATTGTTAATGAATAGTGAAGAAATGTCACTTTTTTGCCGTAGACCTAATTGAAAGATTTTCAATTTCAGATGGTTATTCTGTTTACGATGGTTAGTTTGGAGTTGGCTAATAATTATCGCCAATCGTTCGTTTTTCTGCCTTCTTCAAAAAAGTGGAGAAAGGAGTTTTTACGGATATATAAGGAGGTTAATCCGATCAATAACTCAACTTTTCTAAGTTTATTTAAACATCTCGTGACGCTTCATGCTAGACGACAGCTGTATGCAATACGCACATTTAGTGAAAATATCGTTTTTCAAGCTTCTGGATGCAAACAAACCGTGACGCGTATACGCGCGTTTAGTGAAGACGTCACACCGTTAATGTTTATTGTTGTAAGTCAATCTTTAGACGCAAATTGGATGCAATCAAACCGACATTAGCCAATAGCGCTACGCTTTGTTGACATCCAGACTGACTTACGCCAACAAATTTGGCGGCGTGACGTCACACTAAACGAACATATTGTGTTAGAGCCTCAGAGTAATAAACGACATAGAGATGCGCTGCCTATACCTACAAAAATACCTTTTTTGAATTGAACATGAACTATCCTTTTCTATACAATTTGTGGGCGAGAGGTGACGGGTCCCAATGGGCACATGTACGTTTTTCCAACGTTTAATTCACTTATAATTGGTTGAATAAACGTTTTTGGTTGAAAAGTTCAACGTTGAAAGTCAGTTGAAAATTTCAACGTTAAAGCTAAATTTTGAGATGCAAGTCGGAATTCCGAAATGCAAGTCGGAATTCCGAGATCCAAGTCGGAATTCCAAGATGCAAGTCGCAATTCCGAGATGCAAGTCGGAATAATTCTGAAGAAGAATGACATTACATTAAATATTTAATAAAACTATTGAAAAAAAAAAAACTGAGTATAATTTTAAACATGTGATGAAGTGTCCTCCTGCTCGTAGAAGAGTATATATGCCTTTCCGCTCACAAGGGAATTTGAATGAATCGGTGAAACTAGGGAATCGTTATACTCGTGCCATGTGCCTGTATATGGATGCCTACAGTAAGCAGTGTAGTGTCCGCTATTGGTAGTCCCGCTGTGATTCGTCAATGCGTATAAGTTATAGCGAGATACAAGTCGGAATTCCGAGATCTAAGTCGGAAAAATCTTTAAAATAAAAATACATTTTTTTGTGGCCCTTCTACGCTTTCGTACTTTCCTAATTCGTAATTGAAAATGCAATTTTCTTTATATCAAACGTACTCCTAGCGCCTCTGACGGATTCATGCATCGTTACTTCACACAGTTCAAGCTTTCACTGTTAGAGGACTCTCAAAGGATGTGTATTATTTGCCTTAAATATATTCCGGAAACAAACACAAGGAGCGCCAGTGTTTGGGGAAAGTTTTTCGACGTAAAGGTCAAATCGTGTTTAAATCCAATAGCAATTTCTAACCTTGAAATTTTGGGGAGAAAATGGGATTTGAGGAATAATTTTCACTAAATGTGATTTTTGAGACTCGAATTGATGCAGAAAACCCAAAAAATAAAATCATGCGTGTTCCCTATTCTTCCTATTTCATCGCCATAATATCAATGATTTTTTTACTGTGAAGTCCATATTTGACGGCTGTGATCGAGATATATGTTATGTTTGTAACACATTTATTGTCTAAATAGAACACCTTGTAATGTCTTCATTTGATGCATAGCTTTTGTCCATAATTTTTGTATGTTCTTAAATATTTATAATAATTTCAAAGTCTTCAAAATCTCTAAAGTGCCGGTCTAAAATAACCTTTCAGCGAATAAAACATTTATTGGAAATCAAGTGGTCTGGCAAATGACAGATCAAAATATTTGCTTGCAATAATAAGTATTCTTCAGTGAGTCGTGAAGTTGAATTTTCGATATAATTTCATCAGAATGTTGTTGTCAAAAAGTGATTTGATTGATATGATTTTCGTATTAGGTGAATCAGACAGGAATTGTTTATTGGCTAGTAGAATTTATTCTCAACGGTATCCAGATAGAAGGCATCCAGATGAAAGATCTTTCTAAAAGGTACTTATAATATTTGTTGAAACTGGATGTATCAATTATTCTAAACATGACGCATCAAGCCAGCCACTAATGAAGATAATGAATTGTGAGTTCTTCTTGTTGTTGAAGAAGATCCTTGAAGAAGTCTACGACAAATTGCTGAAATAGTGGATATAAATGATAGATCAGTGCAACGAGTTTTGAAGAAACATCGCTTTCATCCATACCACGTTCAATATTACATCAAGAACTACTGCATGCCGATTTTTAGAAAAGAGTGACATTCTGCAATTGGGCCATGGGAATAATTCGTCGAAACGAATATTTTTTTAATAATATTTTATGGTCGGATGAATCGACATTCCATAAAAATGGATATGTGAATCGACATAATTATCATTAATATTCGACAGAAAATCCCCACTTACTTCCTGTACTTCCCAATAAATGGATAGGACGGAATGGGCCTGTCAGCTGGCCCGCTAGATCACCAGATTGGACAAAACTAGATTTTTTCTTATGGGGCACATAAAAAATATGGTTTCCGTCGAGCCATCAACTTCTTCCGAAAATATGCGACTTAGAATAACGAATGCTTTTTGCAGCATTACACCTGCTGTTTTGCGCGGGGTGGAACAGTCCTTCAAACATAGACTTCAGCTCTGCATCCAAGAAAATGGAAGACATGTTGAACATATTTTGTAAAAGTGTAATTATCAACTTTCATTTAACTTTCCCTTTTGTAGTTTTGTAGTTTGCCAGTTGACAATTTAAATGTAATCCCTGGAACTTAAGCTCTGCCTTTAATTTAAGAATATACACCATTACATGAAAAAATAAATTATTAGTAATATTTATTATGTTTTTTTAATCGTGTTTGGTATGATGTTGCACGATTTATGTGTAAAATACTGCATCCAGTGGAAAAAAATTGTAATTTACATAATCGAAACACGATATCTTTTGTATATTCTTATTAGTCAAATGGATTTCACTTAGAAAAAAGTCGTTCATTGAGATTATAGCAAAGAAATATGGATACTTGCCATTTTTCGAAAAAAAGGTCTGTTTTAAGAAAAACTAGTTAATTTAACCATAGGGAATACTTAATTACATTTGTGGAGCCTTTTTTGGCGCTTCCTATGGATCGATAATATATTGGGTGTTCCATTTGAAATAAGGAAGATTCTGCAAATTTTTATTTACAATATGTGGCAAGCGGTTTTTCATAGCCTGTATATCACAGGTCGATTTCAGACATATCGTTTGAGAGAGTTACCAATGTAGAATATTTGACCAAAAATAAATTTCAATTGGTCTTGGCACTACTTTATAATTTCAAATAATTTGAGTGACAAATATTGGAAAAGAAAACCTGTCATGCTAAAAATCTCGAAAACCGTCAATATTTTCGAAGTAAAGATATGCATAAAATATCTTTTATTTTCCATGTAGAAACCGAAAAAGTGATAAAAAATATAGGTTGCCATTTAAAAAAACATAGTTGGTACCCGCCCAGAAAAAACTGAATACCCTAGTGACTGCCATTTTTTTTATTTTGTCGAGCTCGAGAAATAAGGTAATAATAATAATTAGTGTACTTTATATACAATATATTACATGGTGGTTTGTATAATTATTCGACAATAGTATTGTGAAATAAGGTAATATTACAGAAAATTAGATTCCTATCTGTTTCCTAAATAGAGATATGAAACATCGCACCACTGTTGCAGGACCCTATATAGATGTTTGGCACATGCAGGCCCATGTTGAGCATCAGCTGAAAAGCGAGGCAAATAACAACTTTTCCTCGTGTGGTTTACAGTGTCTGAGAGCTGAACCAGATATTTGTCTAATTTGATTCAACCCCTGATAGGGATTGGTTGATACCGCCAAAAAAATATTGTGTTCAATTTTACATGTTTGATTGAATCAAGAAAATGGTGTCGTGATCAATTCAAAGAGTTCCCAAGAGTGGGATTGATGGTTTATGGGTATTCTGATATGAATAATGATTTTCTCAACCAAAAAAGTGATGATATATTTAATAAAATGCAGTGGTTCAACTTAATATTTAATAGGATTAATAACGATATATCTTATCAACATGTGACAACCATTAAATTAACCTTACAAGTTACAACAACTGTTAGAACTTCTGTCATCTGTCTACCGTACAATTTTTGACAGTTGACTTACTCGTCTTCTTCCTCATTAGGGTTAGGAGGTTAGGTGAATTTTAGCGTACATACTATAACACCCCCCTCGCTAAAATCATTAACAATCACTTAAACCTAAACAATCTCTGAATTTTACAAATAATGGAAATTGTAAACCTTTGGTTAAGATGTCAGCGTCCTGTTCTTGAGTTGGCACATAAACTACATTCAAAATTCCTTTATTAATATTTTCACAAACAAAATTGTTCTTTAAGTCAATATGCTTGACTCTCCTATCATTTGCTGGATTATTCACCAAAGCTATGCAACCCTGATTATCTTCAAATACAGTAATGGAGTTAATATTCAAATGAAAATTTTTCAACAGTTTCAATAACCATAATCCATCTGTGACAGCTGAACAAAGAGCAATCAGTTCTGCCTCAGTTGTAGAAAGAGAAACACATGTTTGTTTTCTAGTGACCCACAATAATGTATTATCAAAAAGTTTGAATATAAAACCAGTCACAGATTTTCTGTCATGTATATCTCCTCCCCAATCGGCATCCACAAAACACTTCAAATCTAAACAAGTATTTTTCTGCCTCCTAAATTCTAATCCTAATTCCTGAGTACCATTCAGATATTTAAGAATTCTCTTTAAATAATTCCAGGTTTCTTCACTTGCTTTATCTTGATATCGACTAAAAAAATTTAGAGAAAAACATATATCAGGTCTACTACCCAACATCAAATACATTAGGCAACCTATAAGAATGGTTTATCAGTCATTTTATCCTTTTCAGTACATATATCAATTATTAAGTTTGGCTCTATAGGCGTTTTTGAAATTTTACATTTATCCATATCAAAACGCTTCAAAAGATTCTTAGTATATTTTTCCTGATTTATTCTTAGATATCCCTTTTCTCTGTCATATATTATTTGTAATCCTAGAAAATGATTTAGTTCTCCTTTGTCTTTCATTTTGAAATTTTTCATTAACATGTCTTTAATTTTATTTATAATTTCAATGTCTGGTCCTACCAAAATTATGTCATCCACATATATTATCAGATAAATCCTCTTATTGGATTCAAAATTTTTAAAATACAAGCAAAAATCACCATCCGACCTTTCAAAACCAATGTCTATGAGATAATTGTTAATTGTATCATTCCAGCATTGCGAGGACTGTTTTAATCCATATAAGGATTTGTTTAGTTTTAAAACTTTAGTTTAATTCACATTGTATGCCTTCTGGTGGATAAATGAAAATATTTTCTTTTAATGTTCCATTTAAAAAAACTGTTTTCACATCTAGTTGTTGGAAATAAAATTTGAACTGATTTCCTATAATTAGCAATAATCTTATTGTAGATATTTTCGCTACGGGGGAATAAACATTTTCAAAATCTAAATCTTTTTCTTGTAAAAACACCCTGACTACTAACCTAGCTTTAAATTTTTCATTTTCTTCTATATCCTTGAATGTAAAAACCCATTTTGTATCTAATATCTTAACATTTTTTGGCCTATCTACCTCTTCCCACGTTTCGTTTTCTTTTATTGATTTCAATTCCCTATCAATAGCCTCAATCCATGACCTTCTATCCTGTCTGAATTCTAATTCCTGAAAATTCTCAGGTACATCATTAGTAAATTTACATGCATTAAATGCCATGTACATTTCGTAATCTTCATATCTTTCTGGAGGCTTTATTTTACGTTTATTCAAAGTAATTCTTTCAACTAAATTTTTATTTTCAGTGGGAATTTCGGATTCTATTACTTGTTCATCTTCTATAATTTCTAGCGTATTATTATTAAAATCAATTTCACTATTTACTTCCGTAAAGTTTGTTTTGAAATAAAAGTTATTTTCATCAAACTGAACGTCTCTTGCTATGATAATTTTATTTTTCTCTATATCCCATAATCGGTATCCAGTTGGAGTGTAACCTAACATCACACATTTTTTTGCTTTTGAGTCAAATTTTTGTCTAAATTGTTTCGGAATGTAACTGTATGCAGTGCACCCAAAAATACGTAAATTACTAATATTTGTTTTTTTTTACCATATTTCAGCTGGTGTAATATCCAAGTTTGTGCTTGGTGACCTATTTATGATATAATTGACTGCTCTAATAGCTTCACCCCAAAAATATTTGGGAACGCCTGATTCATTTATTATGGTACGCGCCTTTTCTACTAAGCTTCGATTCATTCGTTCAGCCTTGCCATTTTGTTCCGGCGTATAAGATATTGTATAGTCTAAAATTATTCCATGCTCCTTGCAAAAATTCTGTATATTTCTCGAGACATACTCACCACCGTTATCACATCTAAGTTTAGAAAAATTACAATTAAACATTGCTTGTACTAAATTTACATATTTTTTGGATTTATCAAAAATGTCACTTTTGTTTATGAGTAAATAAACCATCGTGAAATTGGAAAAATCGTCAATAAAAGTAACGGAATATTTGAAATCATCATAAGTTGCGGGTGTTACTGGCCCACAAACATCTGAGTGAATGATCTGTAAAATCCTCGTACTTTTTGTTCGTGTTCCATGTGGGAGTTTCGTCATTTTTCCATTAATGCATGGTACACAGAAATTCACCTTTTGTATTTGCATATTTTTGTCTAATCCATCTAATAATTGTTTTTGTATCAAATGTTTTAAACTTGTGAAATCTATATGACCAAGTCTTCTGTGAAGCTTCATAAAATTATTTTCAGAGTTTTCAATATTTAGACATTCTGGTTTTGAAAAATAGAATGAGATTTCATACAAATTTTTTCATTTCTCCTAATATCAACAGGCCTTGGTCTTTAGAGACTAATTTCACACCACTATTTTCAAAGATTACAGATATATTGGCTAAATCAAGTTTCTTAACAGACAATACATTTTTTCTCAAATTTGGTACATAAAATGCATTTTTCAAAGTGAAATTTATCCTTTCATTGTTTACAAAAGCAAATGCATGAATATTACCAATACCAATAGCGAATAAGTGTGATTTATCTTCTGCAATTGCAATTTTTTGTGGTTCTTTCAATAAGCCATAATCATAAAAGTAAGATTTGTCGTTTACCATATGGTCGGTGCATCCCGAATCAATAAAAAAATCCAACATGTTCTGTGACGTAACTGCCTCACTTTCATTTTGTAAATGTCCCATAAAAGCTATATTCGTGTCAACACTAACCTGTGTACTGTAGCTATTACCTTGACTTGGTTCACCGTTATCTTGATTCTCATCTCTTTGAACAAAATGACTCCCTCTATTCATTTGCATATTATTCTGAGCTCTTCTCTGGTATCCATATTGCTTACCATTAAATCTTCCATCTCTGGTTTGTCCAAAATTTGAAATATAACCACCTCTATAACTTCCTCTGGCATTTCCAGAGAAACTTCCTCTATTTTGACATGTACTCTGCCTACTTTGACATGTTTCATCACTTGTACCTTCACTTATTCGTTCCTGTCCAAAATTCTGTTTGTCATGTGGATATTGTTTGAAATGTCCCCTATTTGGACTTGAAAACCTATACTGCCTTGGACATTCTCGTCTAATGTGCCCCTTATCTCCACACTGGTAACAAATCTTTTGGGTAGTGGATAAGAACACTGTTTGATTTGGTTTTCGGCCAGAATCATTTGCATTCTAAATTTCCGTACATGATAATTGTTACCATTCAATAACTCAATAGCATAATTCTTATTTTGTGCCATTTTTCTGGTTAAAAAATTTCTTTCTATAGATTAAACTCTGGGCCCATAACCTGATGATATATTTAATAAAATGCAGTGGTTCAACTTAATATTTAATAGGATGAATAACGATATATCTTATCAACATGTGACAACCATTAAATTAACCTTACAAGTTACAACAACTGTTAGAACTTCTGTCATCTGTCTACCGTACAATTTTTGGCAGTTGACTCGTCTTCTTCCTCGTTAGGTTTAGGAGGTTAGGTGAGTTTTAGCGTACATACTACAACAAAATGTTCAATCACACAAGGGTGATTGGTAATACTTAGCCAAATCTTTGATATATATGGCCAATTTTTGTTGATAATTTTTTAATTCTGTTTCCAACTTTTCCAGATCATGGACGAGAATTGAGGGATCTAGGATGGATATTGGTATTTGGTGTTGGCGGTAGGACGTCATGGTGCCTTGCCTTTTCATGGCCCTAGTCAGTTCGATAATATGTTTGAGGTTGTGGAATTCATTGGTAAGTATACTAGCAAGTAAACGATCTTGTTCAATCTCATGATTGTTAATACCTTTTTGAAGTTCTTCAGAAGAGTTTCTGATTTGTGAGTGTGATGTTCAATTTTTTCAAATGATGCAGCAGCAGTTTTTTCATACATTTCAAATTTCATGGGATTTTTACTTATTGTTCTGATTGATTTTGTTAATCCTTTCCTTAGGTTGAAAATAGTATATTTTAAAGCAATTTCAGTCATTACTAGAGAATCAAGTTTTCTATCTGTAGCAACGCTGCAACACCATCAGTTCAGGGCATCACCTAGGAAATCTAGACCCCTTTTTGCAAATAATGAAAATTTTCTGAGGTTGAGCAATTTGGCAGGTACATTAGGTTCCAACTCTGTGCAAGTGAAGCGAACTTCGTTTTGAAAGCGTTTTGCAATTAATTTAAATTATTTATAATGTTGCATTCAGGGGAGTCTCTAATGCTCCTGTTGACACAATTATCTGTTACTATTTTAGTTTGACAATATGAATAGGACTGTTTCATTTTCGCTCCTCTTTGTTTCTAATTTAATTTCATTTCTTTTTTTTGTATATCTAATTTTTTCTTTTTTTTTTTTCTTATATTTTTCGTATGCAGAATTCATTCGCGATTTATTTTATTTTATTGTGCTTATATACGTACCCGACATGCTTAACCCTTCAATCAAGATTATCCCCTATCAAAATCCTACTCATTATTTTTCCTCGTTTCACCCTGTTCTGTCAATATGCGAGAGACTAGTGAAAATCAAAACGAATCGCGCAAGGTCGACTGAGCCGTTCGTTGATGTGAGAGAAGCAGTCGGAAGAAAATTGAATTCATTACTTTGCTCGCCACGAGTGCTGTGAATGCCGATCACAAATATATACCTACAGAACTCCTGCTTTCTCTTCCCCTTGGACTTGGGTAAGTCGGGAACTATCAAAATTAGTAAATTAAATTAAAATACGCTCAATTGCAACTTTCTGCAACTTTGAAATATAGTTGAATGAGGGGGTTTTACATCGGGGTGGAATTTTCGGAGAGTGGTCATAAAACCAGTGTCCCCTTAATTTTACAGTCCCACAATATTGCGTAAGCGATTATATTACATGGTCCTCCTCACTGGACGGTTAGATGACTGCTTTTTCGAATCTTTTGCTCGTGTGGATTCTCTTTATTCAATTATCGATCACATACATGAATTCTGCATACTTTTTTTATTGTTTTGCTTAAATTACATTTCGCTCACATTTCGCAAACGTATTTAAATAATATCCTTGCGTTTCTCAACGGTAGATAATTATTTCCAAAATATCGCCTGGCCAAACGTGCCGGCGACGGTGCGACTTTTTACGTTTGATAGTCCACTGTTTTTGTCCATTTACTTTATTTGCTCCGTTCGAAATAGGAATACATTTCAAAGAGGCTCATCGAAATATTTAGTAATATTCGGAAGTTTTGAAGCACCATTACATTTTCTACGTAAATTTGATAATAAATTTTTCAATTCATAATTTGAAGTTCAATCGAGTTTATTTCTGAAAAAAAAAAAAAAATGTCTACTTCAACCGAGCTAAAAGTTTCCAGAGCTAATGTTTTGAGGCAGACAGCAATTAATCGATTAGCTTTAATCAGGGATGCCGCCGTACAAGCTCAAACTCATGCTGAAGATAAAATTAAATTCAAAGTGAGGTATCGTGATTTAAAAAAGGTTATTAAAGATTTTGAAAAACATCATAACACTATTTTGACTTTACTTGCTGATGATGAAACAAAACTAGCCGCAGAGCATGAAATGGATAAAACATTCGTGCAACAATGTCAAGAAATTGAAACAATTTTTTTTGAATTATTCGAAGCATCTCTTGATGACTCTTTGAATCATTCAAGCGATCCTGCTAACAGTACAACCGTAAACGATCACGTTGTTTTACCCAAGATAAAATTACCTATTTTTACGGGTGATATCAAAGCATTTCCAACATTTCAGCAGACGTTCGAAACTCTGATTCATAATAATCGATCATTATCCAATGTGGAGAAATTCAATTACCTGATTTCGAGCCTCAGTGGACCTGCTCTTGAATTGATTTCAGACATTCCAATTTTGAATGGAAATTATACATCTGCCTACAATACATTACTTGAAAGATTCAATAATAAACGCTTACAAGCTTTCACCCATTGGAAATGCATTGAAGACTCCCCCCATTTGCATAATGAAAGCGCAATGGGTCTTCGAAATCTAATGGATACCTTCAACAAAAATTTGAATGCGTTGAAGGCTCTAGGTTTAGAAACTGATGATTGGGATTTTATTTTAGCTCATATGTTGCTCGAACGTCTAGATTCCGTAACTCGCAAGTCGTTTGAGCAAAATAACGCTTCCACTGACATCCCCAAATATGATGCTGTGAAAAAATTCATTACTAAACAGTGTACTGCTTTGGAATCAGTTATAAAACCAGATCAAATCCCAGATACATTCAAAACTAAGATTTCAAACAGCCCTCGTAAGCAAAATTACAAATCTTACAACTCTAATAATAATTCACAAAATTCACGCAATAGAAATGCCTTTTTGGTGAATACGCCTAGATCGAATAACTCTACTACTTGTTTTTTATGTAATGGTTCTCATGTAATTTATAGATGTCACATTTTTCACTCCAAAACGCCGCAACAACGTTACGAATTAATAAAAAGTCAAAACGCCTGCATTAACTGTTTAGCTACCGTTCATACAATTAAACAATGTATTAGCGAAAAAAGATGTCGTTCTTGTGCAAAACCCCATCATACCTTACTACATTTTAGTTCAAACATATCTCCAGCAATCTCCGAAAATAATTCGATTGAAAATAATCGTGCCTCTTGTTCAAATACACAAGACCAAATCGAAAATTTTGTGGAAATGAATGATACTGCTTCACGATCTCACGTCAATAAAATTACTAAACAGGTAGGTATGCTATTGAACGATCGCGAAATTTTACTTTCTACCGTATTGATCAGAGTTAAAGATGTTTTTGAGCAATGGCATACCATTCGCGCTATTTTGGACAGCGGTGCCCAATCCTCCTTTATCAGCAAAACATTTTCTACGAAATTAGGATTGCCCAAATTCAATATTGCTATGACACTGCAAGGATTAGACAAAATGTGCACTTCTTCCAAATCAGGTATCCATTGTACCATTGCCCCATTACATAATGCAAATTTTACCATTGATTTAGACGCCGTTATATTAAAAAAAATTTGTGATGAAATACCTACTACATCATTTTCTATCGAACAATTTTCCTTTTTATCAACACTGAAACTCGCAGATCCACACTTTCACGAAAGCGGAACTATTGATTTACTTCTTGGAAACGATATATTTCCGTACATATTGCAGGATGGTAGATTATGTAACGGTCCTGAACAACCAGTTTGTATAAACACCGTATTTGGTTGGGCTGTCATGGGAAGAATCCCTATATCACCCTGTATTTCAAAATCAGTTAAAACATTTTTCATCAAATTCGCGGAAACTAATCTTGATACAACTTTGCAAAAGTTTTGGCAAGTAGAAGAGGTACCTGATAAACCAGTTGCTTCCGCTGAAGATCAATATTGCGAAAAATATTTTTCTGAAACTACCATTCGAAATCAGGAGGGTAGATATGTTGTGTCACTTCCTTTTAAAATTATTGCTCCAGATTTCGGTGATACCCGTTCAATGGCACTCCGCCGCTTTTTTTTTCTGGAGAAAAGATTATTACAAAATCAAAATTTTCATAAGGCATATTCTGAAGTTATTCGGGATTATTTGGATAACGATCATATGAGACAAGTTACTGAACCGGCGAGGTCTGATTCAAATAAATATTTTTACATTGCCCATCACGCCGTTTTTAAAAAGGACTCTACAACCACGCCGTTGCGCGTAGTATTTGATGCATCTAGTCATGCAAACGATAAAATATCGTTGAACAAGGCCCTTTACGTTGGCCCTAAATTACAAAACGACCTTGCAAAAATTTTGCTTCATTTCAGATTTCATAAATACGTAATATGTTGTGATTTACGTCAAATGTACCGTATGATATTAATTACTCCGGACCATACTAAATTTCAAAGAATATTATGGCGTTTTTCACCTGAAGAACCCATAAAGGATTACGAAATAAATCGAATTCTTTTTGGAGTCTCTTGTTCAGCGTTTTTGGCAATAAGATGTCTTTTGCAATTAGCGATTGATTACAATGATCTACCTTTAGCGTCAGAAATACTCAAGAATTGCGTCTATGTTGATGATATTATTTTTGGGCATAATTCGCCAGAAACAGTTTCAGTAATGAAAAATCAACTTGTAAAACTTTTATCCAGGGCCGGCTTCGAAGCTAGAAAATGGATGAGCAACGATTTCAATTTTTTATCAGATTTGCCTGAATCTTACATACAAAATATTAACTCTTCCTTAAACTTGGAAACTGACAATACTTTGAAAATTCTCGGGTTGAAATGGAATCCAAATACTGATATGTTTTTCTACTCTTTTGATTCTTCTAACGAAGAATGCACTAAGAGAACAATTTTATCTGAACTTGCTCGGATCTTTGACCCTTTGGGATTTCTCACACCGATTACCGTTTATGTAAAAATTATCATACAATTTCTATGGACCTTGGGATTGGCATGGGATCAACCCCCTCCAACAGAAATAATTTCAAAATGGAAGTCCTTTAAGCTGGAACTCAATTGTTTTCTGAATTTCAAAATTCTTCGTAGAATTGACACAGAAAATGCTTCTTCTCAGCAATTACACGGGTTTTGCGATTCGTCAGAAAAGGCCTATTGCGCTGTTGTATATCTGCGAATTATTTACAATGATGAATCTATAAAAACTTTTTTGGTTAGCGGAAAATCCAAGGTTTCTCCACTGAAAAGATTAAGTCTTCCGCGGCTTGAATTGTGCGCGGCTACCTTGCTTGCTAAATTAATGAAATACGTTACGGATGCCATTGATAATAAAATTAAAATTGAAAAGATTTTCGCCTTTACAGATAGTACGGTTGCATTAAATTGGATTCAAAGTTCTCCACACTGTTGGAAAACCTTCGTCAGCAATCGAGTAAGCTTCATTCAAGAAATAATCCCTCCTCAGTTTTGGTACCACGTTTCTACGAATATTAACCCGGCGGACTGTGGCTCGCGTGGGTTGTTTCCGTCGGAGCTTTCCAATTTTTCTTTATGGTGGCAGGGTCCCCATTTTCTTTGTCAAAGTGAAGACACCTGGGAATTTGTGACATTTTCAAACATGGAGACGGCTGAAACTATGGATGAAAAAAGAAATTTTTCGATAACTACAATGGTCGGTTGGAACTTTGTAGATTTTCTCCTTGAAAAATACAGTTCTCTGGCAAAAATTAAAAGAATAGTAGCTTACTTTTTTCGCGCAATTGACTTTTTCAAACTTCATAAAAAATCGGAAATGAAATGGTTTACTCTTTCCGAATTGCACCGATCCTTACGTTTTGTGGTAAAACAAATTCAAAATTCGTATTTTTCGGAAGAGATTGCTCTGCTGAAAAATGAAAAATTACTGCCAAAAGCAATGCGAAAGCTAAACCCGTTTTTAGATAAAGACGGATTTTTGCGCGTTGGAGGTCGATTGTGTCACGCCGACATACCTTACGACAAAAAATTTCCTTTATTATTACCAGGTAGCTCGAAACTGACAGAGCTGATAATAAACGAAATTCACGTCACCTATTTGCATTGTGGTATACAAACCACTCAATTTTTGCTTTCTCAGAATTTCTGGGTGCTTTCATCCAAAAGAATAATTCGAAAGGTTCTACATAAATGTCTGGTATGCTGGAAAATCAAACCAGTTACTTTTCAACCACCAATGGGAAATTTGCCAAAGTTCCGCATATCCCAAGCGAAGGCCTTTACTACGGTAGGTGTTGACTTCTGTGGTCCGTTTTCTATAACCGTGGGTAGATTACGTGGTTCCAAAACTGTCAAATCATACGTTTGCTTGTTTATTTGCGTCGTTACGAAAGCAGTTCACGTAGAATTAGTTTCTGATTTATCCACCGAGGCTTTTTTGGCTGCATTGCGCAGACTCATAGGTAGGAGGGGTAGATGTACAACTATCCTTTCGGATATGGGAACTAATTTTGTCGGCGCGGGAAAATACTTACATAAATTATTCTCCGACGCTATCAAGCAAGAATCCATTACCTGGAAATACAATTGTGCCAGCAGTCCTCATATGGGGGGTATATGGGAGGCTAATATCAAATCTTTGAAATCTCATCTTTATAGAGTTATAGGAAATCAGTTATTGACATATGAAGAGTTCAACACAGTTTTGATACAAGCTGAAGCTGTTTTGAATTCTCGACCATTATGTCCCATGAGTACGGATCCAAATGATTTAGCCGTGTTAACCCCTGGGCATTTTTTGAATCTAGAGCCTTTGACTACCATTCCAGATCCCGATACCACAGACGTCAGAATCAATACCCTGACAAGGTGGGGATTGTTGCAAAGAATACATCGCGATCTATGGAATCGATGGAGTCGCGAATACCTGCATACTTTGCAGCAAAGAAATAAATGGACAGATTCTACTTTTCCAGTTTCAATTGGAACTATGGTTCTTATAAAAGACGATAACACCAATCCTCTTGAGTGGGTACTTGGTAGGATCGTCGAACTGATTTTTGGCACTGACAAAATAGCAAGGATAGCTGTAGTTAAAACTATAAAAGGACTCGTCAAGAGACCATTAGTAAAACTATGTCCTTTGCCCAACTGTTAAGTCATTCTGAATACGCCCTAGGCATCTTCAGGGGGGTGGGAATGTTTCATTTTCGCTCCTCTTTGTTTCTAATTTAATTTCATTTCTTTTTTTTTGTATATCTAATTTTTTCTTTTTTTTTTTTCTTATATTTTTCGTATGCAGAATTCATTCGCGATTTATTTTATTTTATTGTGCTTATATACGTACCCGACATGCTTAAGCCTTCAATCAAGATTATCCCCTATCAAAATCCTACTCATTATTTTTCCTCGTTTCACCCTGTTCTGTCAATATGCGAGACTAGTGAAAATAAAAACGAATCGCGCAAGGTCGACTGAGCCGTTCGTTGATGTGAGAGAAGCAGTCGGAAGAAAATTGAATTCATTACTTTGCTCGCCACGAGTGCTGTGAATGCCGATCACAAATATATACCTACAGAACTCCTGCTTTCTCTTCCCCTTGGACTTGGGTAAGTCGGGAACTATCAAAATTAGTAAATTAAATTAAAATACGCTCAATTGCAACTTTCTGCAACTTTGAAATATAGTTGAATGAGGGGGTTTTACATCGGGGTGGAATTTTCGGAGAGTGGTCATAAAACCAGTGTCCCCTTAATTTTACAGTCCCACAATATTGCGTAAGCGATTATATTACAAGGACATTCATAAAATCTGTTGTGGAATCATCTGCGACTGAAAGACAAACTTTAGTCGCTATTTTCCATGGTTCAAGATAACCTCTTGGGAGGTATTCATGTTGAAAAGGGGGAACATTCTCCATGAAAATTGAAAAATTGAGGTTGTGGAATTCATTGGTAAGTATACTAGCAAGTAAATGATCTTGTTCAATCTCATGATTTTTCTAACTGTTGGGGTGTTTCATACCAGGTGGCTTCGTAGATTAAGGGAATACTAGCTTCGTAACTCACCTCTTGGGGTAGAGCCCTCCAAACAGCTCCTGCCCTAACTTCAAATTCGTGTTTGGCAAATACCATCTTTACATATATTTGGGACGTGGGTGATAAAAAAAAAACTATATCATACTCATTTGTAACGGCTAGTTTTGCGTTACAACACTCAAATTTCCAAGGTTCCCGAAATTGATGAATCACCCTGTGATCTTCATTTAAAGGCTGGGAAGTTGAAATATCGAATACCGCACAAAAAGGTGTACTTGACCGTAGGTAGTTCAATAGTTTTTTTTTGAACCTGAACTGGATATGCGGCGAAATTTAGATATTTTTCTCAAAGATAGGTGACGAAACGATTCACGAAGTACTGATTATTTCGTTCTTCCATTATTGGGATTTTTCTTCGTGAAACTTATGTAAAACTAGTTCTTCGTTGTGAGTAACTTGTGTAGTTAGACCTGTGAAACTAGTACCGTTGAGGGATTTAGGTTCGTTCACGTCATCTCCACGTATCTGTAAGTAATTTGTATTCCTATTCAGTTTCTGCGATTCGAAAGCAAATCATTCTTTCAGGTAACACTTTTCACCACAGGATAACATTCCTATTTTCTGTTTTACGTTTATTGTTACGGAAGACCCTCCATCAAAGAGGTAGGTATGTCATATTTATGCCATTATTCACTCTGGCGCATTCTGTGAGCAATAATCATTTTAGACTCTTTGTATGGGGCTAACCGCTCGTTGGGACGATCTCAGTCGAAGATATTTGGGGCAAAATATAGTAACCGCCGTATAGTTTTTGCTTCAGCAGACCTTGGAAAGTGTACATCTATTTTGGGATACGGAACTCGAGATTGAAGTTTGAATAGCCGCTATAGGACATCAGAACCTCCAGATATTTACAGATAAGATGCATGATTTTTGTTTGTGAATTCACGAGATTTCTATTTACATATTTTTTTTTCATCTTTATATTTCATACGCCTTCATACAGGGCTATCCTCTTGACAGTGTTTATAAACAAATTTCCCAGTTCTCTCGAAATCATAGTGTAAACTTTACGTGCGCACGTTCAGTGGATAGCTAACAGATACAAATATTTCAACCCCACCAACCCCCTTCATTAGAAGCTATATCACTGCGAACATATCGTAAATAAAAAGGTCACTATCACCTCAAGTGGTAGCTTGTGGCCTGCAATTAGTTTATAATCACCATCAGTGATAAGTTAACTATTTTTTTCTTTTTTTGTGTGTGTTTACAAACATTTGAATAAAAAAAGGGGGCGGTTCAGAATATAGCTTGCTATTTCATTTCAATCTCCTATTGCTAGGTATGCTGAAAGTGATCCTATAATATAACATCGAATAAATGTAATTTATTGTACAGGGCGGTCTCCAAGAGAATTGGAGATTTCCAGTTGAATCTGCGGCCACAAACTGGTGGCTCCCTTTTATTTATTTTCTTTCAGTATCAACTTTATTATTTAATTATTTAATTTTAACCCAGCTTACTCTACGACTGAGCGCCGTGCACTTTGTCTAGCGCTCTCGCCGCATTCCGTTCTGGCTAAATTGCAGAATTAGAGGCGTTGCACATTACTGACATGGGTGGGTTTTGGGGGTACCATAAAAAAACGTTTGGGAGGCAAATACCAAGGAGAAATTCAACTTAAAGTGTACTAAGTAGGTTATAGTTCGTGTATTGACCATTCTCAATAAATTCATTGAGAAAAGCAAATCGGAAAATTTTTAAATTCATACCCAAAGATAGATAAAGAATAGTGGTTGAAAGTGGTGAAAAAGTTTGATCCATTTTATGGCGCAATTTTGAACAATAGTGCAAAGTTGATAATACTTCCATTATTGGGAATAAAACAATCACTTTTTTGTCCCAAAATAAAAATTTCAATGTGAAGGTCAAGATTGCAAAGAAAGTGTAAAAATACTCGTGTACTGGTGTACCAGTGGCGTGCCAATTGAATTCAACAACACTGATCAGTTGCTAATAGTACATGCCAACTAAATGTAGATTAGAAATGGGTACTGATGATAATTGTGTGGTATGTGACTGCTCTACTGAAATGATACATGATAAATGCAGTAAAATACCATCAACTGAATTGAGAGCCATATTCCTGAAGGTAAGCAGAAGTTTGATGTACTTTTGTGCCAATTGTAAAGAAATCTATAAAAAAATCTCCAAATTGTTGAAGGGATTTGATGAAGTTCTTGAAAAGAATAAAGCTCTCCAGGAGGAAAATTATATTTTGAAAAGGAAGTTGAAAGAGATTAGCGCTAAGAATAATCCTGTAGTTATTGACCAATTTGCAATGGTATAAGAAATCCAAGATAGGCAAACCCGAGGATCTAATATTATTATACGAAATGTTCAAGAATCACTAGAGAAAACTCCTGCTGCTAGAGTCACCGAGGATTTAAATAGTAAGGGACTTTATTGCCACCATTGGTGTGGACGTAAACGTTAAAAAACTTTTATGAAAAATAAAAATAAAAAATTAAGGTCATTCTAGGAAATGCCCAGGAGGCGCTTTCAGTTTTAAAAAATAAAAAAAGCTTAATATTCCAGGTATCATCATTCATGATGATCAAACAAAAATGCAGCAAGATTATTTCATTTCAGTTAAAAAGAAACTAAATGAAATGATCGCGATGGGTGAAAAATAATCAAAGAAAAAACTCAATTTGGGTCCTAAATGGTATATTACATCAATCAATCAATCAATCCGATGTAATATATCTCAACATCCAGAGTATGCTTGCCCATAGAGATCATCTTATTTATGAAATTATGTACTATAAACCTATTGTAATACCATTAGTGAAAGTAGACAAACTGAGAATATTATTGACTTTGAATTACAACTGGATAATTACAATATGATAAGGTGCGACTCGAAAAGCAGGCACACCGAAGGTGTTTTGATATACATCAAGGAAGGGTATGACTACAAAAATTACGAAAAATTTGGTCTTGATAAAATTTACTGGTGTGTTTTCATCAACATAAAAATCAATTGTGTTAATCAGATAATTGGGCGTCTTTATCGATCCCCAAGCTCCGATTCAGCTGTATTCTTGGAAGAATTTGATAATTGGAATGAATGAATGAGGAATTATTCAATGAAAGGAATAAATATCTTTCATTGGGTGATTTTAATATAAATTTTATGGATTCTAATAGCAGGCATGTTATAGATTTCAAGACTTCTATTATAAACCTTATTGGAGTTGAACAACTAATAAAAGAACCAACTTGTATCACTAATATAAGTTCAATCGTTAATTGACTATGTGCTATGCAATCAAGATAATGTTAAATGTCAAGTGCACGATGAGCCTAAAATTACTGATCATTCTATTATTCCAGTGTCAATGGGTAACAATAATGTTGTAAGTACTAAGAGTACCAGAGAATATAGAAACTTCAGTGTAGATAAATAAGACGGACTCATTGACTGTAATTGGTTACTTGATACGATGGATATTGAGGTAATTCACTCTAATAAAGAATTTCGTCTTTGAAGTCTTACGTGAGCTCAACTCAGTTTCCATGGTATGATTGGGATATATCAAATTTAACAAAAAACAAGGATAGACCTTATAAAAATTTCAAGAAAAGTACTTCTGAAAATCTGGAGCAGATATGGGAAGAGTACAAAAACTTCAGAAACCAAGTTGTTAACAGTTTAAAAAGAAAAAAGAAAGATTACTACACCAACAAATCACATAAACAATACCCAAAAAATGTGGCAAACACTAAAGCTCCTCTTGAAACAAAAAATCAGCAGATAACAAATAACATTATGTTTGTAATTGACAAAGACCAAAGCTAAGAACATTAAATTCGTAGGAGCCGTGTCCTTGTGCAGTAAATGCTGTGTACTGTGTGTATTTTTTGTTTTGATTTGAAGATCAATCTGTTGAGTGCAGTATCTGGGTTATCATAACATGATATCGGTCAAAGTTTCTTCACTAGTGACATGTGCAAATTTTTCATAATTAATTTTTTTAAATTCATTTCCTGTCTCGATAGCGGTTAGAGATTTATTAATACCTTCACTCAGCAAGATTGTGGAAAACTGGTCTGTAATATTAGTTTTTACTACTGCGGAACATATTCTTTCCAAGCTAACATTTTTGCCTTTTATAGAGATGTGGTCTATGCATGATTTCGTGGTAGCTGTTACCCTGGTGTACTTATTCATGAGGGATAGGAAACCATATTCGGTAAGCAGATTGATATAATCATTAACCACGTCTATTTACTTTATCAATATATGATGAACTACCCCAGAAAATGAAGCCGTATGCAAGTGCTGACAACACCAGACCATGATATGCCATTCTGAGAACATCTGAAGATACAGTGCCTTTCAGCTGTCTGATGATAAAATTGATGTTACTTAATTTCCTAACCAGAATTTCGATATGATTTCTCCAAGTCAATTTCTCATCAACTGTTACACCTAGAAATTTTATACTCGAAACTTGTTCAATTGATTCATGATTTATTTTGACAAGAGGGCTTGCATTACAACTGATGTTTTTCTGTTGAAAAAGCATAAAGTATGTTTTGGAATTATTCAGAATAAATCCATTATTCAGACACCATTCGAAGAATTCCTCAGCACAAACGTTACTTAGTTGAATGGTCTTGCCTAGATTATCTTGTGATATTATATGGTTTGTATCGTCAGCATAAATTATGGTATTTTGTGGCGAACTATAAACTCATGTTGTTAACGAATATGATAAATATGGTTCTTATTTGACAAAATATCTTTTAGGTTAGTAATAAATTCGTTTGGACAGGTTGCAGGGGATCTATAAATTGCATAGATTAGAATGTTATATTTATTGACTGTTAGTTTCAACTCAATGGCATTTACATTTCCTATTTTTATGTTTTTAGTGGTGTATGGAATATTTTCTTTGATGTAGATTGTGATTCAGTCATTTTGGTTGAACCTACAATCATGAAAAATTCTTTTGTAATTGGGTAGCACTAAAAATGAGTTCTGTATTATCCAGGTTTCTGTAAGCACAATACACGTAAACAGATCATTGAATTATAATAAAAACGTTTCCAATTCATTAAAATTACCTACTAAACTTTGAATATTACTGTGGTATAAGGAGAACGTACTGTTCTCTCCCTTATCACTAGGTATTATTTTTTTTAATTGATTAGTGTTTTCAATTTCTAGCGTATCATAAGGTTAATTACGGTAATCTCTTATAAACTGATCCATTTTTTTGCTACCGAGTTTGAGCTCAGAAAGATATTATCTTTTTACAATAAAGTAATTAAAATATTTTTTATAACTACTTATTTTTATTTGATACAAAATATTTATTTTACTCGTTAAATTATTGGGGATCCATGCTGTATAAACTAGACACTAATAAATAACAAGAGAAAAAGAGTAAAATGAGGCACTATCATTCCTGCTGAACAGAGTTGGTAAAAAGTATCAATATATAAAATAAAGTTAACTTTTTATCAATTTCTGTAAATTGTATGGAATTTGTTTAGACAATGTCTTTGAAAAACACGAGATTAGATTTTTAGAAGGTTGATAAAAATGTGATGAATGGATATCTGTATACACTTCATATAAGATTGTTTAGCACAGGAGGTTTCATTAACTAACTTACTTATATTTGAAATCTTGTTTGATGAGAACTGGAAGGGTTGTGGTTCCTCAATTTTTCTCTAACGTCTGGACGGTTAGCACCAACTGCGACGTTTTTATTTTTAGGGGTTCCCTGTGTATTCGTATTTTTTCGGGGTTTTGATTTAGTGATGGGATCAGTGAGTTGATTCTTTCCTAATGGATTTGAAGGTACGATAGATTATTCTGGTTTTTCCTGATATACTTTTTCCGTTAACTGGATACTCGGTGTTGGTGGGACACTGTTTGACCTAATATCACTCTCATCTTCCAAACTGTCCAATTCGTCAGCTGTGTATCCCGTTTCTCCTATGTAAAGCCTGTTGCCTCTTATATAACACTGTTCCGAGGAATTCCTCTGTTTTGATAAATGTGTATGTAACGCCTTATTTTCTTCCCTTTGTATTTCAGTCAAATCATTGGCGATAGAAATTTTCAATGGGCCTCTTGTTGAGCGACCTAATCCATAGAAATTAACAATATCAAATTTGGAGATATCAACGTTGAGAAGGATTTTTATAGTTTCGCATAAAATTTCGAGAGATATTTCTTGGGGTGCTTTCTCTAAGCCAAATATCAAACTCTATTCTTGACACCAACTACGCCACCAGAAATTGAAAGCCTATTAAAAAAATCCTCAAAAAAGCCTGCAGCAGGTATAGATGATATTACAGGGGGGGTATTGAGCAGTGTGGCACACCTCATTTCTTCACCTCTTTCATATTTAATAAATGAATCTTTCAAATCAGGACAGTATCCAGATAGTTTAAAAATCTCAAAATCACTTCCAATATTTAAAAATAAAGGCTCAAAAAAGGAAGTCTGCAATTACAGGAACATTTGTCTACAAAGTCAACTAGCGAAGGTAGTTGAATCCTGATTTAACAGCAGGTTGACAGATTTCCTAGAACCAAATAATCTATTAACCTCATGCCAACATGGCTTCAGAAAGGCGAGATCTACAACTTCAGCTATTGACACACTGACTTCCTACATATATAATATCCTGAACATGAAACAAACACCGACAACAATATTCTTTGACCTGAGTCGTGCTTTCGATACCATAGATCACATTGCACTTCTTGAAAAACTTAGTTGCAATGGAATACGAGGTGTTGCAAATGACTGGGTCAAATCCTACCTGACAAATAGAAAACAAGCCGTAGTAATTGATAATGTTAAGTCAGAAATGAAAGACATAACTGTTGGTGTGCCTCAGGGCTCGATTCTAGGTCCTATCCTATTTATTTTGTTCATAAACGATTTACCAAAATCATGTAGCTCAGCCAATGTAATAGTTAAGTATGCAGATGACACAACTTTTGGTATCAGTGGAAAATCTGATCTGGAATGTCTTGAGAAAGCCAAAAACAGTATTAATGAGTTTTCTGATTACTGCGTGAAGAACGGTCTACTAGTAAATGTCAGCAAGACATTTTACATGTCGTTCCTACCAAAGAATGTAATTCAGGACTATAGTCTGCTTATCAGGATGAATCATCAGTCCATCCAGAAAACAGAAACGTTCAAATTCCTAGGGATATCATTGGACCATAAAATGTCCTGGGAGCATCATATAGACAACCTGACAAGCAAACTCAGCTCAATGTGTTTCTTAGTCAGACAATTGAAACCTACGGTAACCCCAAATATATTAAAGCTGGCATACTTTGGGTTGGTTCAGTCAGCCTTGTCATATGGCCTTCTTTTCTGGGGAACATCAACACATGTGTACAAAGCATTTGTCGCTCAAAAGAAAATTGTCCGGTGTATAGTAGTATAGAAAATAGGCATCCTAAATACGATTTCTGAGAATTTATTTTTTTAATTTTTGCGAATTTATTTTTTCGGATTTTGATTTCTATGAATTTGATTTTTGCAAATGAATTTTTCAGATTTTGATAATTTGATTTTTTGAGAATTTATTTTTGCGAATTAATTTTTTCGGATTTTGATTTTTGAGATTTTTGATAATTTTGTTTTTTGAGAATTTCGTGTTTTGATTTCTGGGGATTGAATCCGATGCACGCGCAAACAGGAAAATTTGGATGACACAAATTGAACAGGCATTGAAATGAAAAAATCAAAAATCATATATATGAAATGATGAATGTTATATTACCAAACTATAAAGATGTAACCCTTAGACAATTACAAAAGATTGCAGGGCAATATCGAAACTATATGGATTTAAAAAAATATAGCAGGTTAAAGAAAGAACCACTAAATGAATGGGTAGAGTGAAAGTAATACTTCACAAAGATTTTTTACACAATACTAACATTTAATGCTAACAGCTGTTTCGACACAGTGTGTCGAAACAGCTTAAAATGAATTTACACACATTGAACGCCGAAACTGTAGAACAAAGAACCACTATTTAACCTGCTAAAGGAACAGGTAAGTGTTTATAATAAGAAACCCAAAATTCATATTTCACCAGAGTTACAACAATTAGCCAAGAACTACAAAGACAAATACCGCCTACCCTTGTATAAATTTTGGAGATTGCAAAAGGCCCAGTTGTATTCATTATTAGCCGAAAAAATCAATACATTTAATGAATCAAACAAGCTATTCACATCATTCAATGACTATGAATATTTCACAAGAGAAAGACAACCGAATGATGTGAAATTTTCGGAACACGTTCACGAAAAGATCCTACCGTCCATCCGCATAACGGGGGCGTGGAATAACATGCTTGTTGATTATTCTGTATATTGTAGATCTGGGGAACACGATTTGATAAAATTCTTATACAAAATTCAAGAACAATTATATCAGATCATTAAGAAGGAGATTGAACGTAAGAAGACAATTAAAATTCAACTTTGTGAAGTTGTACAATATCATGAGGTGAATTTAATAGGGGAAAAAGTAGGTTCTCAGAAAATATATCTGAGGTCAGAAGAACACAAAATCAGCGCAAATTCTGACGAAAAAACTATAAACGTTGTTCTAACATATGCAAAAAATAGCTAATGAAAAAATTTGATGCATTTACGGCAAAGAACACCAAATATAGATTTGATAAAATTATTTAAGTGGACATTCAATCGGACAAAGACAATCCATTACGTGGTGGAACATATGTCAAATTACCAAAATTTATTGGGGATAAACGATGTTGTATTAATGTGAAAAACATCAGAACAAACAAGTTTAAATGTTATAAACAGGAAAACTTGAGATGTTTTGAGTATGCCATAGAAAGTATGCTTAACCCTGTTAAGTATAATTCTGATCATGTATGTTATTACAACATTGAAAAATACGAGGGTTTGGGGATGATCTATCCCGTTGAGTTAATTCCAGATAATATTGTAAAGTATGAGGATTTTCTCAACATATCCATCAACGTTTATACAGTTGCGGATACTACAATTGAGTTGCTACATCTATCTAAACAACATCGTGAGAAACATGTGAATTTGCTAGTGTACAAAGACCACGTTGTTGGTATAAAGAAAATAACCACTCTATTGAATGGACAAATTCACAAAAATCATTGTCATATGCACATATGTATGAAATTCCATTCAAAATTTGATAAGAAGGAAAAATTGGAAAAGCACATCCAAATTTGTATACATGAAAAAGTAGCAATATAAATGCCTCAAGACAATGTTAGACAATATAAATCTAACGGGGCAGAACAATTCCACCCTTACACAATCACTCTCGATTTTGAGTGCACCCTACAGAAAACAAACAATCAGATTACCGACACAACGAAATATATTCACGAACACATTCCCAATAGTTTTGCGTTCCACACAAACGATGGAGTAAAATTAATACGTAGTAGTGACAAGGATATTTTAATGAAAAAATTCAACGAACAACTTATCTATTATGGCAAGCGATATGCTGAAATCCGTAGACGAAACAAACCAATAGAGTGGAATGATGAGATTGTTAGAGCAATTGCCTCCGCAGAAACGTGTCACATTTGTAATGAGGTGTTCGAAGGTGAGGAAAAGAAGGTTGTTGATCACGATCACTCCACGGGACAATTCAGAGGAATAGCATGTAACGGTTGTAACCTAAATTTACAACTCCCAACCTTCATTCCAGTAGAAATTCACAACCTTAGATATGACTCAAAGATCTTTATAAAATGGCTTCTTGAAGTGAGTGAAAAATCGGACATAAATATCATACCAAACACCAAAGAGAATATATATTACGTTTTCCAAGAAGGTAATAGTTGATCAATACGAACAATCGTATGACCTCTCTCGGTGCTCCAAATGTAAAAATAAGTACTATAAAATCGTGGAAAAATGTCCGTGTGGGAAAAAGATGATCATTAAACGGAAAGGGGAAGTTCAAAACGTTATAATGGAGTTCAAATTCATAGATACATTCCGATTTATAAGTACAAGTCTCGATAAAGCAGTGAACAATCTAGCTGAAGTAAATAATTGCTATTGCGTAAAATGCAAATCTAAACAAGAGATAATATCTGTAAGATTTTTACCAATCAAGAACTATATTCTCAAGTTGAGAGGAAACTGCAAAACATGTAATTATGGCGTTTCTAAATCAGTAGACTACAGTAAGTTCAAAAACATCTTGAAAGAATTCGGCAAAGAGGATCTTCACATGGTTTGTTCTAAGAAAAGGAATTTATCCATATGAATGGGTAGATGAATATCAAAAATTCTATAAGAAGCTTCTGTTTAATAAAGAAGATTGGTATTCGACGCTAAATGATAAATCTATAAGTGATGCCGATCTTAAATATGCAAGACAGGTTTACAAGCACTTCAGTTGTAAAAACTTTGGAGATTACCACGATTTATACTTGAAGTTGGACGCGGTTTTATTGAAAGATGTGTTTGATAACTTTAGAGAAACTTGCTACAAGAATTATCACCTGGATCCTGTGTACTATATTTCAGCACCACATTTAGCCGATTCCGCCTCTTTGAAAGAAACAGGGCAAAAGTTAGAGTTGATTATTGATCAAAAAATATATGAGACATATGAACGCGGTATCAGAGGTGGAATATCAATGATACCACTCAGATATGCAATAGCAAACAACTGCTATTTCTATGACGAGAGTCGTGGAAAAACAGTAAGGTTAGCCAAAGAGAAGGCTGAGGAGAAAGGGATATATAACAGTAAAAAACACATCAGTTATATTATGTACCTAGACGCAAATAACCTGTACGGACATGCTCTTTCTCAACCGTTACCAATTGGACAATTCATCGAGTACAACGAAAACTCATAACTAATGAAACCAAGTGTGTTTACATCAGAAGAAATTTTAAATCTAAAAGATGATGATCAATACGGATATACCTTCATCGTTGATTTAGAGGTTCCCAATGAGCTGCACGATAAATTCAAAGACTATCCATTACTACCCGAACATTATACACCCGAGTACAAGGAGTTATCAACATACCAAAAACAACTGATTGAAAAAAATATTGGAACGAAACCAAAGGATACCAAGTTGATTAACACGTTAAAAACAAAGACTGATTATGTTATTGATTATCGAATGCTACAAGAGTGTTTAAGGCAAGGTATCGTCTTGAAGGGTGTTAAAAATTACATCAGATTCGAGCAAAAAGCATGGTTGAAACCGTACATAGAGAAAAATACAAGGCTAAGACAAGAGGCACAAAACGACTTTGAAAAGGATTTTTACAAGCTAATGAACAACGCAGTCTACGGAAAACAAATGGAAAACGTACGATCAAGATGCGATGTGAAATTGTTGAGAACGCTAGAGTCCTTCTACAAGCATAGAGACTATGAAATGAGAACAATAATAGACGAACAGACAGTGCTATTATATCGACAAAAAAGGAAAATATTGCTGAATAAACCAATCTATGGTGGTTTTGTTGTACTCGAGCTATCAAAATTGATGATGTATAAATTTTACTACAACTGTCTGAAGGTAAAATATGGTGATAAACTCCAGCTGCTAGGAACCGATACTGACTCTTTGATCATTTATGTGGAAACTGACGATGTGTATGATGATATAAAAGAAAATTTAAGCTACTTTGATACGTCGGATTATCTGATAGAAAATATACCCCACAAGAAGATCCCTGGTTTGTTTAAGGATGAATACTTGTGAATACCAATAAGAGAATGGGTTGGATTGAGATCCAAGATGTACGCATTTAGAAATGACATCATAGAGAGGAAGGTTTGTAAGGGTATTAAAAAGGCTAATGTTGAGAAGATGAAATTTGACACGCATAAAAAGACTTTGTTAGAGGATACTGTGACAACAGAAACAGTATCTGGAATTATATCTATGGATTTGAGGTTATATACATCTACACAAGGGAAGGTTGCGCTATCACCATATGACGATAAAAGATACTTAGTTGACAATATCAATACATTACCATATGGATATTATAACTTCCCAGGTAGCACATGGCGACTTTTTGACGTCTGAAAGACGGCATCACATTCGTCCAAAAGACGTCTTTTTAGTAACCAAACTGACGTCTAAAGGACGAAAGTAAGTCACAGCTAAATGACGTCACGTCTGGAGGTCCTTTGGACGTCAATGCGGTGTTTAATTAAGACTTGAAACTAACCTTTTGGACCAATTTTGGACGACTCAGTGACGTCTGATTTTTGCAAAATGTGTCTAAAAAAAGGTCTTGTTTAAGATTATGGAAGGTTGTAAAAATGCATACTTTATGAAACTCCTCAATTTCCATAGCTACTCATGGAAGTTTTTCAACTAAAATGTATCTATATACATAAATATTTGAGCGAATAATATAGGAACTAAAATGAAACTCCTAGTTCTAAAACGGCTACACAAAATATAACCTAACCCTGATACAATTAAATAGCTTTTCACTTACAGTCAAGTTTTTAAACTGAAAATTCATTTAGTACAAACATATTTGAGCAGGTACTTTGTTAATTAAAAACGTCAAGTATACACAAAATATATTGCCAACTTCCCAACAAAGTTCCATTGCTGGATCTAACTTTGACACCCCATCCCCTATTTTTTGTATTGTAAATGTTCCAATACTTGCGGCATCATTTATTTTTATTCTTTACAATTGTTGAGCCTTTTCAACATATAAAGCATTGTTACAGAGCGAGACCATGAATCGTTGGCAAGAAAATAATAGTTATTAATTATTCAACTTAAATCGATCCAAATTCCAACAAAACATCCTCAATAAAATATTTTTTTTTTCAATAATCAGTGTTACTAAGATTAGTATATGCATTAGAATTGTCCAGCTGCATATAGTTTGGTGAGGTATAGGTGATTATTTATGGTCATAAAAAACTTACTATGAATGAAGAATATATTACCAGAAAAATTACAAGGTGACACATACTATAATGGCTCTATACCTACAACTTTTCAGTGATGTTTCACAGAAAACCCATGGCAATAACAGTATTATTATTTTCGTTTTGCTGAATTAGTTACATAAAACTTCTTTTGAAAATTGAAAAAATAATTCAGAGCAACACAATGATAGGACTTCAAATGCCTGTATGAAGCAAAGGAATACATACATAACTTGAATTATTTGGTTTACGGGGAAAAACCATACATTTTGACATTAAATCTGAAAGATCAAAAGATTTTAATTCTGATAAACCACTAACTACATAAATATTCAAATCTTTAGAGTCTATTGGGTAAGTATATAAAGACTCATAAAATGGTAAAAATTGTTTACCAATAATAAATATCTTTTCATCCAAAGTGCTACATATATTATGTATCTCTACATCATTACCTTCTTTGGTCATACAGTAAGCATCTGCACATGAATAAGATTTGCTACTGAAAGTTACATTCCTGTAAGTAATTTTTTTAAATTGCTTTGCAAGTATTTTTTCAGTTGTGGGACCATTCTCATGTTCACCATGGAATATACTTTTTGGGTCAAAGGATGGCTTCACAAATATAAAATTTCTTTCGCTCAACCTACGATAAATTTGTTGCAAAGGTTTGAGTGGAGATATAATGAAACTTTTGATAAGGCCTAAAAAGTTCTCAAATGGAAATGCAGAAAATGAATCTAATGTACCAAATTGAGCAGCCTCTTCGTCCAAATGACACAAAATATGTGTATTATATACATAAAATTCTAAACCGTATATAAACTCGCAATGTTTTACAAACGTGTTCAACAAAATACCCGCATTCTTTGCACCAAAACTTGACAAATGCTTTGAAGAAACTAATATTGAAATGCCAACATGTAATAATAAAAAATGTTCAAACACTGATACATCAACATTCCCCTCAAGAACGAATGGCCCAAAATATAATAAGAAGTTTCTAAATTCTGTAGCTTTCCAATTACAAAGCTCTGACAAACTCCTGGGCTTTCGATTGAATTCGGTAGGGACAAATGTCCTTAAGAACATCATATTTTCACTAATTTTCTCAATATGCAAATGCCTTAACCTAATATGTAAACCACCCGAAATCCAGGTAACAAAAAGTTTTTTCATTACCCCCAAACAAACAGCAAGCATGTAATCAATGGTAAACAATGAAACAAGGCCTATGTTCAATTCAAGTAAAGGTGATTTTTCTCTATGATGTTCTTCATCCAACTCTGAGATAAACTGCTCATCGGTTCGACGCATACTGTTTGTCCCTTTCAAAATCACTTTTCGATGCCTATGATAATAAACCCCGGTTTCCCAACACTTGTCACAAGATGAGTAACCTCCATGAGATTTTATGCCCTTCAGATAAGCTTTAGCAGGAGAGTCACAAATAAAATTCAGTATTTCTACAAAATATACCCTGGAGTGCAAGTGGAAGCCAGTTACTCTCAAATGATTAGCTTCTTCAATAAAATCTCTCAAAAAAATATTTAGTGGAAATGGCTTCGATTTACCACAGAATATACCAATTGCAAATGGTGCACACTGAAAGTTTCTTACCAAACCTAAAATTGGCCAGAACTGTAAATTTGAACTAGAAAATAAGGGAAGTCCATCAATATTTATGCTGAGCTTCAATCTCTCATCAAGACAGGTGGAAGGTATCAAATATTTTAAAACAAGTTCAATTCCAAAGTGGCAATATTCACCATTATCTAATTTTTTCAACAAAATTCCTCTAGGAGTATTCAATAATGTTCTACTGTCTAATGGAAGCTGAGGATGGAATGGAGCAAGAATTTTCAAGAGACCAGTTATGGAGTTATGACAAACTTTAGTTTCAATGGCCCAGTGCCTCAACTGTGATACCAAATCTGTGGCAGTATTCAAGGAACTGTTATATTCAATCGATAAACTTTGTGAAAAAGTGAAAATATCTGTAGGGAAATGAGTACTCCCTTTAGATGTTTCTGGATGACTAGATACTTCTAGTTCTGTTTCTAATCCAACATCAGAAAATTGAGAATTACTATCAGCCATACACAATAGATCTTGGTCATTATTTTCATCCTGATCCTGAACATTTTTTTTTATACTCTTGACATTTTCACAATCAATATAACTATTCTCCAATTCATTCAATAATTTTTCATTTTCTTTAGCAACCCTGCGATAAAATTGTCTTCTTCCCACATTTGCCTTCAGATGCTTCCTTTTATACATTTTAAAATTAAAATTTATTGGATTTTTTTTTTACTTTTTTTAAAATATTGGTACATAAAATTTTACCATTTGCTTATTTGTGAAAAGATAAAAATCCAAGCACTTGAGGAACTAAGCTATACTTATTTGCTAGTATCTGTCTTGTTTCTTGCCTTCAGCCTGTCTGGTGCATGTTTAATCCAAAGTTTGATGATTTCTTCAACATCACTTAATGTTGTTTTTTCAGACTGTACTACCCCTAAAACATGATACATTTAAGTAACAATTTTGTACAGGTGCTTTGACATTTTATTTTCATGAAATCGAATAGAAAATGTGTTATCGGTACTCACTTAACAACGCTTTATTGATGTTTAGTTCATAAAATGGTTCCTTCGATCGTTTTCCATAATAGCTGAAGAGTGATGCTAAATCATCTGTTAACAATTCTCTCAACACTTTATGGATTCTTAATTTGAAGTTTTTTCCTCCCAATGAACTCAAATGTGTAACCTAAAGAAACAAAAATAAATTTTTAATTGTTTTCGCTGCTGCGTTTTCAAGTTCCAATATCTATGTTCCAAATTCTTGATTCTTTATAAAACATTTTTGAATCCTTTTTTTATATGGCAATCACCTTTTTCTAATAATACAACTTTTGTACTCTTCAATATATTCATCAACCTCATTTTGCTGATTTGAAACATGAAAGCTTATTCATGAGGAAAACTTATACAGTGAGTCCAAGATGAGGTTGTCCACCACAGGGATATCTGAAATGGTAATATGTACAGTTTTGGTGAAATGGGAAATATTTGTGTAACAGAAGGGCCATCTTTATGGATGTATGACATTTCCAGAAATATTTTGAAAATACTGAATACTGAATCTGGTGTTATCGTTAGAGCTGGAACAAGGTAAAAAAAATATTTCCACACATAAACTTTTTATAGGCTTTCTTTCGACGTTTCGTTATCGAACAATCATAATTAACAATTTTTTTTAAATACGGCTTTGTTTGAATACAGATCTTAAAAGTGTTTTTCATGCTAAATTCAATGACATGGCAGTTTCATTGTGTCAGATCATCTCCAATGTTTTTAAATATTTTCGAGTACGGGCCTGAATTGAAAAAAAAAATAAGAAGTTCGGGTTGACATGTAATATGACTGGTGAAAATCTCTTTAAAATTCGTGATGATGGCCGAAAAATATCCGAAACGTATTGAAACTAACATAAGTAATACATCGTTAAATTCAGTAAGAGAAATATGTTGAAAAACTGTATTATTAAAAAAAAGCATTATTTAAAAATCTTAAGTTGATAATGGTTGTTTGATAATGAAACGTTGGTCAGTAAAACTGATAAATTTCTGTAGAGAAGTATTTTCCCTCTTGTTCCAACTCTGACGATAACACCAGAAAGAAATAAAATAAAAAAGAAAATTTCAGTTTTTCCAAAAAATTTGAAATTGAAAAATATTTTTGGAATTTTCATATTTCCATGTAGATGGCCCTCCTGCTATGCAATTATTTTCCCATTTTCATTATCTATTACTGTTTCAGATATCCCGTGATGGACAACCATCTTGGACTCGCTGTATATATATACAGTTTCAATAATGTACACGTACTTGCAAAAAAATCTACTCACTCTCCATTTTGTTATATTTTTTTTATAAACCAAATATCAGAACAATAAATACGCTGTCTGCAAAAGCATTCAATATGCTTCAATATGAGACTAAATTAATCAAGATCGCTTAGTTCTCATTCAGTATAGAAACTGAAAATTAAAGCACTGTATAGTTACGTAGTCCAATCAATTTAGATTTATGTGGAAAAGGAATTCTATCAGATACAGACAACTCCCTTGAGCTCATTCGGAAAATTCCAAGTGGATTTCAACGGAGATTGTCCAAAAGACATGGTTCAGTTTAAAATGAAATATCTCCCAAACAAATGGACAAAATTTGAATCTGAAAAATATAAAATATACCTCTTGGATGGCACAATAATTGATGTGAATAACATTTTCTTCTTTATTCATTAAAAAAAAAAAAAAAGAAAGTCTGAACAAAAATGGGAGGTGAGTGGATTTCTTTGAGTGTAAGAGTAGTTTTCTGAAAAAATTTAACACAAATAATATACCAATAGATCAAAGTTCTCTGTCTTCTTTGTATACTCTTCAAATAAGTTCAACCCTTCAATATTTTTCAGTGGAAGCTGTATAGTCAAGTTCCTGAATTGTAGATAGTGACTCATCGTACGTGTTCAGGTTTTTACGGGATTCAGAAGTGCGGAGAAGATATAAGAAAGTGGCAAAGTAAAACTTGATGCCTCAGTACCTAGCTGATTTCTGTTCTATTTCTTGGCCTGCTTCATATGAATTATAAACCGTACAAGCTATAAGTCACTATCTACAATTTAGGAACTCGACTGTAGATACATACCTGACAACTTTTTAATTTTTATCGTTGGGGGTCTATGATATTGACTCTGCTCCTCCTCACTCTCACTGCTTTCGAATACTTTCCTAGATATTTTCCTTGGTTGTTTGGTGGTTTGTGTAGTCAAATCAACATCTGTGTCAGCTAGATCACTAGTTGCCTCAGCTTCTTTCTCTTTCTTAAATGCTTTTTCTAACTCATCTAAAATAAAATTGTGGGTGAGTTCGACTTGCCAACACTATTCGATCATTTTACTCTAAATGTTCTTCAATCATTCAGTAAAGTGTCAAAGTAATGTTTTTGTGGTTGTACCCGAACGATTGAAGAACATTTAGAGTAAAAAGTTCGAATAGTGTTGGCAAGTCGAACTCACCCTGTATAGGAAAAACTTGTTTGCTACAAATGTTAATTGTTCAAGTTGTTCAGAAATATCCCAAGTGATTTTCTACATGTTCAAATACAATTTCCACCAGGAAACACATTATGGCTTATATATTTATTTTTTATCTACCCTATCGTTAGGTTATGTTAACACTTTCTTTTTAAATCGAGCAAATTCGAGCTGGACACCCCACAATAATGAAAATTCTCACCTGCTGATAAAAAATCCTGTTGACACCAAATAATTTCCAGTTCTCAGCGTCGATAGCTGTTCCTTCAGCAAGGGCCCGTTTGTAATTTTTGCTGTCCTTAAATGGCGGCCAGAATACTTACCTTTTGAGAGGGGTTAGCCACGTCTGATGAACAACAGCTAAGCTATTACTTCCACTTTCATCGAATTGAATGACACAATACATCTTGAATAATTATTACCATCACATAAATAATGATTTAAGTATATATAATGATAATACCGGTTAAACATTCAATCAAAACTAATCAACAAAAAGACGAAAACGAAAGACGGCCATATTTGTATTGTTTGCAGTGTTTGCCTGTTTGCACTTGAAAGAAAACCGTTAACGAAATAAGCGCTCTGTGATTGGTCACTATAATGGCGAGAAGTTTAAATGATAAGACAGCGACATGAAAAACTCAGTTGAAGCTAAGGCCGGATTTTCATGCATACGATATCCGACGGTACGAAAATGTTCTGATTGGTTGAATTGGTAGGTGTGACAAGTCAACCAATCAGAACATTTTCGTACCATTGGATCGTTGGATATCGTATTCATGAAAATCCGGCCTAATGCGTAAAATATTAGCCAACCTAACCTGAACTTGTCTAACATTACGTAGACAGACAAAATAACCATACAATATAATATAACGATATAACTATACTATTCATCCCAACATTGTTAATAACATCAGGAATAGACGGATGAGCGCTTATGTCGTTCATTTCACTGTAGTGTCGCTGCGCTGGTGCGAGAAATGCTGTGATTGGTGTGTCTTTTGTCAGTAAAATGAGAATTGTCTTTGGCGCTAAATTTAAAATCTGAAAATCTAGGGGACCCTCGGGAATAAAATAGACCAATACGTGTTGAATAGATTGCCCGAGAATAATGAGTCGTGGTCAAGAAGGCCTTTAATGTGTTTCTTAATGTTTGATTTTAGTTCCACCGGAAAACATATCATGACCATAGACTGACGTCTCTACGACGTTTAACAATGGCTGTCCGTAAGACGTCACAAAAATGACGTCCTGATTACGTCTTCTTTTAGTCAAAAGACGTATGAGACCAAAAAAGACCTGAGATAGTGGTCTAAGAGACGTCATATTCGCCAGTCTGGCTACCTGGGTTGGTTAATTAACTCTTCCTCATAAATCCCTTCATTGATATTATTTACTTTGTAATAATCAACATTGGATTTTAACACGCTAACGATTGTAAATATTTCTTTAGTCCAATTAGTTTTGAGTTTGTTTCGAAATTGATCAACGTAAGATGTTAAACTTTGGTTTTGAGTCTGTTATCTTAAAATTATAGACGGTTGTCAACAACTGCACTTCGTTACTCTTATTAACATCGATTGGTTTCATTTTAATCGTTCTATGTTATGTGCTGTTATAGTTTTTTACGATACTTTGCAGTACACTAACCCAATTATTTTGTTTGTACAAAAGTGGTTTTAGTTTTTCACCTAAAGTTCTGTTAAATCTTTCAATAATAGAAGTTTTCTGTTCTGTACCGGTACTATAGATTTTAATGTTATGTTTGTGTAAAATTTGTTGAACATCTTTATTGTAAAATTCTTTACCTCTATCCACATGCAATAATTTTGGTGTTCTTTGATTGAAAACTTTTTCGAAACCATTCGCAACTTCAACTCCAGTCTTTGTTTTCAAGGGTACGCACCAAGCATACTTTGAAAATGTATCAATCATGACTAAGATGTATTTATAACCATCGTGTGCTCTTACTAATTGCTTGTGTTATCAACCGGTTTATGTTTTGTTCTTAGATTGTAAGTATGATCTTCTATCTTACCTTTAGGTCTGTAAAATGAGTACAAGTCGGCTTGCCAAGTATCATCAATAGCTTTCTGAATAACTCTTCTTGTGTCAAAGTTTTTTCGTGCTGGATTAAACAGTTCTTCAACCTCTATGTTTTCTGGAGATTTAGATATGTTATTTTTACTAGAATTACAAGTTCTACATATCGATATCCTTCGCCAACGGTTCTTTTTAATGAATTTTGGTATACCGCTTTTAGTTTGTGTTTTACACGTTTTGCAATAGTCCATTTATATTACAACATTATACTTTACCGACGTTATTTTTTATGGAAAAATTTCCATAAAAATTAGTGTCATTCATCTTGTTCGTATATCCCTGATAAAATATTTCTCATGTTTTACCTTAAAACCAGGAGATAATAACTGGTATTTGTAAATAAATTCCCAGTCTAACTTGTCCTTAAATTCTTCGATAAATTTTTCACTTAATTTCTGATATTTAGAAACAATTGTCCAATTAACACGGTTTAAGAAGGTTCTCATGAAATTTTCACTAAGTTCTTGATAGCGACAAATCAAATCCCAATTAACGTTCTGTTGGAAGAAGAATATGAACTCCTCGGTTATAACAGGAGATTTATAAATTTCATCCCATATTTGGTGACTCATTTATAGAAGAGATTTGTAAAATAATTGTAATATCAGCACCATTAAAATCTATCAGTTGGTCATTTTCATCACAAATTCTAAGCTCAATCTTGTACATGTGTTTATGTTGAATTGGGTAAAATACGGGAGTGGGTTCGTGAATGATGGGATTATTGAAATATGAATTCATTTTAAAACAAGATATGATGCCTGTTTCTCTGTGTACAAACTCACCTCTTTGTGCACACATTCCATCAGCTAAATTACAATGAACATTGATTGTTTCTACTGGTATAAATTTCTTTGAACTTTTTAGTAATTGTTGTAAGCTATTGGAACCATCAACTATTTCTTTTGGAGATATCATTTGAGTTCCAAGTATGTCAATATTATTTTTATTGAGATATTCTCTTAATGATGTCATATTAAATTGTCCTTTGGGTATAGTTAAGTATGTGTTATCAATAAAATCTACCCGATTATTTTTACTAGTAATGTTGTTTATCAAATTTGTTGAATAGAACCCAAGCAAACCAACACGCAAATTCTTTGTATCAATCTCAGTCTCGAAATGATATCTCAGCACGGATTCATTACCTTTTATTTTTATAATCATTTATTATAGTAATATAAATGGATATTTACGGGTTCCCAGCGAATAGTAATTATATTGATCTTTCAAACATTAAGTTAGAAATAGAGCAACTAAAACTGCATGGAACAACATTATCAGATTTAATTGAAATTTCTAATAAAATTAAAAATTTAGAAGAAGATATCAAAAGTAACTAATCATCTAAAACCACTGGAAAATTTAGTATTTGACATTTTCTAAGTACTCGTCCAAAATAGTCTCATAAATTCGAATCTACAACACGCTCTTCTCAACAAATTCCAACAGAACAAATACTTAATAAATAAATTAATCAAAAGAAATGAAGCAACTAACAAGATAACAGAGAAACAACTAGCGACGAACAAGATATTAAAGGACAACTCTAATGTATCAGAGAAAACAAGTGGAGTGCAAACGAACAAGATATCAAAGGATAACACTAATCAAAACGGAGCATCTAGTAATGTACCAGATAAAGCGGTAAAAGAATTGAAGCAACTAGCGACGAACAAGATATCAAAGGACACCTAATTTTTGTATTAATAAATGTCTAAATATAAAATACTCCATTAACACCCGTATGCACCGTATATACTTAATCTGGATTAGATCTTTAATCCCGCTTAGATGAAGAAATTGTAATGCACCGTTGTGAAACAATGGCTTAAGCTAGTATAAAACTAAACCGTCCATGAAGGGTGGATTACGAAATCTAATCGCTGGATTGGCCGAATTCCTAACCTCATTGTTTGACATTTGTCTTGTCAGAAATGAAAATATAATTACGTTACGATTTGGTGTGTTTTGTATTGTTCGGAAATGGAAGTGGAAGATGAAATGTTTCTGGAAGATGATCAGGATATTCTAGATATTATTCATTGGGGGTTTCCACGACAAAACTATGCAAGAAGTGAATACTTCGATACAATGGACCACTTGTCTTTTTTTCGTAGATTCCGATTAACTAAACCTACAGTTCTGAATTTCCTACCTGAGATTGAAGAAGAAATTGAGCACGACAATGATTTGTAAGTACCTCAAAAGTTCTCAAACTTCTTTAACACACTTTTGTTATAGAAATAACAGTTTGACACCTATGAACCAACTATTAACAACATTAAGGCTTTATTCTTGTGCTACACATCAAGTTGGAATATCGGATTTTATTGGATGTCATCAAACAACAGTATCCAGAATTTTGAAAAGGGTGACCAATGCAATTGCACGTACCAGACCAAATTTTATTGCCATGCCATCAACTAACCGTGAAATATTGAGAGCTGCAACAGATTTTTACAATATTTCACGCTTTCCAAAAATAATTGGTTGTATCGATGGGACACATATTAGAATGCAATCTACAGGTAGGAATATATATTATTTTATTCAAAATAACATACTTATTGTTTAAGGAGTAAAATTGTTACTTTCATGTGACATTTTAATATAATTATAAACTTTTCGTATCAAGATACTCATTTTGTGTGTTGTATTTCAAAATAAACCTTCCTTCTAACCTTATTCATTATTTTCAGGTGGGGAAGATGCTGAAGTATTCAGGAACAGAAAAAACTATTTTTCCATAAATACACAAGTTGTTGGTGATTCTCAATTAAAAATCAGAGATATTGTGGCAAGATGGCCAGGTTCAGCCCATGATCAGACAATGTTTAACAATAGCAGAATTAAAGCCAGATTTGAAAATAATGATTTTTTGGACTCGGTATTACTAGGTAGGTAAAATTGCGTATTTTAATACCATGCCTATATACATATATCTATTATGTGCTTGTCAGTATGCACTGATTTTTTTAGTCTGATAATTTTGTAAACAGACTTGAAATAATAATTCAATTAGGAATATTTTCCCAACAATAATTTTCATTGACACACTCTGCCAAGAATTTATCAAAAAACCGATTTATTATATTGCATATTAACCTGTATTCATGTTACAATTTTAGGTGACAGTGGATACGCCAACCGCAATTACTTATTAGTTCCAGTTTTAAATCCCACAAATGCAGCCGAAGAACTATACAATGAGCCCCATATACGAACAAGAAATAGTGTAGAGAGGTTATTTGGTGTGTGGAAAAGGCGCTTTCCCATTTTAGCCTATGGTTTAAGATACAAAGCCGAATTTGCCAGCAGTATAATAGTGGCCACAGGGATCCTACATAATGTTGCTATTGCGAATAATGAAATTGTACCGCCATTACCAGAGAATATAAATGAAGCCGAATTGAATTATCTGATTCAATTAGGAAATATTGATCCTGAACCAATTAATGAACGCAGGAATCAACAACTTGATGCCTTTGATCGCCGTCGAAATCTCATCAATAATTATTTTGCTCAACTATAAAAATTATTTTGTGAAATTTTTAATTTGTTCATACCTAGTATGTATGAAATTATCTGATTTTTTTTTCTCACATATATTTTTTCAATAAAAATTGGCTTATAAAAATTCAAGCATTGTTATTGTACCAATCATGACAGCAGAAAAATAGTGGAAAAATAGACTGAACCATAAGGTGAGCAATAAAAATAAGTTTGTTGAGAAAAGCATTTTATTATTTCAAAATTGGATCTAATAAGTACTAGCAATTATTAAAAATTAAGGTACCATGTAATTATTTCAAAGCAAGATAACATTATTAAACATTCAAATAACAAAAGTTTCAACTAACTTGAGGAAAGCACTAATTTTTTATATTTCAGATCAGCTTTCAGAAGTTCAATTTTTAAAATCCTTTCCTCTTTTTCTAAACACAAATTTTCTTCTTGTTGTTTCAAAATTTTCATTTTTAATTTTTGTTCCTCAATGTTGAAATTGTGTATTCCCGCACTTTCTTCTATTTGTTTTTGGACCAACACTAGTCGCTTGTCTAGCAACAAGTTATATTTCTCGGCCACATCTGATGACGTTAATGCTCTGATACCACCCATGGGTCTTCTTCTATTAAAAGATAGCATGTTTGATGTCTTCGATTGAACTTTTAGGAGCAGTGGTTGCCGGAGAAGAGATTTCTGCCTGGGGTAGCACGTTGCTTGTAGATGCTACAGGCTGCACCTTCAGCTTATGATGAATGGGCCCTTGCAGGACAGATGGTGGGCACCTTTGGCTTTGTACTTCCTCCAAAGCAGGGATATCATTCATATCCTAAAACAAAAAACAATACCATTGTAATATATGAATTTAAAACAAAACACACCGTGCTAGAAATATTGTTGCACATAATCCGGTTTGTGTACTGCCCTCAAACTCGTGCATGCTACTTATTGTACGATTGTATCATCAAATACTATTTTGTATTCTATCAGCTATTATTTTTAATTTATCCAAGCAAGATTTCATAAGTCAGACAATGATAATATTATTAACCTTGTTTATACGACACCAACCAAAATACTTACATAATCTTGAGCAAATGTTGAGAAGTCCTCAGAGCCATATTCATATTCCTGAACATTTGTTGGTTTCATAGTGTTATCATTTTTTTCATGATCTTCGTATGGAATTCTAGCCACAGGTCCACCATCATCTGAGTCAAATGCAGTACCATGCAGAAAGCCATTCACTGTTTTTTCATTAACAATTTTTATCAGTATCTCTTCAACTGCATCAAGTTTCGGTTCTTTAGGAGGAGGTCCTCCTCCTGTCTTATACTGCTGGTTCTTATATAATGCCATTTTTTTTCTTAGCTCCTTTTTTTTATTTTCATATAATCTACAAAAATCAAAGATAAGACTATCCTGTTGATACACCAAAAAAAAAAAAATAACAAGAGCACCTTGAATTCAAATTACTAAAAAAGTTCAACCTCGATAAATTTGCTTGATACTGACCTTTTCAACTGACCCTCTCTTCTGTAGGTTACGGTAGGAGCTTTATTATTAAATTCTTTTTCGATTTGGGTCCATACTTCTTGCTTTTTTTCTGTTGTAGATCTGTTGGTTTTCTTATCTTCTAAAACATCTGCATGATTTAACACGATTTCCATCAGGACTTCTTTTTCACCTGGTGTAAAATTCGGGATTCTCTGAGTTTCTGATTTTGACATGACGATGACGTAAACAAATTTCAAATCCCACTTCTATAAAAAATGCTTCCATTTTAAATTTTAACCTTTCAGCCATCAGATATTCCTATTTATTTTTGAATTATGAATTTGGAAACACAGAACACTGTACTATTTGTTCTATGATGTGTACACTTGTCATTTGCACCAACACAAAGAAAAAACAACTAAATTTTGCGTCATTCCAACCATGTTGCCACTTCTTCGCAAGAGATTACCTAATCCACCCTGATTGGCTTACGGTGCATTGTACTGGGTAGAGATTAACTTAAGCGAGATTAGCTAACTAGGATTAGTCTATGAAAACGGTGCATATAGGCGTAAAAGAAAACATATCAAAGATGACTGACTTATTTCCAACCCCATTAAGGTGTATAATTATTGGTCATTCGGGATCAGGTAAAACAACAGTTCTATGGAATATTATAACATATATAATATAAAGTATTGGGTTCCATATGAAGGATTGATAGTTTTTACCAAATCAATTTATGAAAATCTACAAGAGATCTTTACTGGAATAGATACTGAAACATATTTCTTCGATAACTGTGATGACGTAATGTCAGTAGATGAATGTAAACCGAATAGTCTAGTTGTTTTTGATGATTGTGTGTTAGAAAAACGGAGAACGATTAAAGAATATTTTGTTCGGTCAAGACCAAAGAATATTGCATGTATTTATTTGACACAATGTTATAGTATGGTTGATTTACGAGTGATCAGAACAAATGCTAATTTTCTTATAATTTTCAGTCAATCTCAACATTATATCAAGAAGATATGGGAAGATTTTATAACTGAAATGACACTCAATGACTTTAATGATTTTTGTAAACAGGGGTGGGAGAGTGATTATGGATTCGTTTGTATCGACTTGAAAAACAGGAAATTTTACAATAAGCTTGAGACCATACATCCTAACAAAAGTTATGTAACGTAGCGTTAGAAGCGTAATGTAATGTAACGTAGCGTTAGAAGCGTAACGTCATGTAACGTAGCGTTAGAAGCGTAACGTCATGTAACGTAGCGTTAGAAGCGTAACGCAGCGTTAGAAGCGTAACGTAACGTAGCGTAGCGTGACATTATTATTTTTTCTAATATAAATGAATGTAGAACAGATTCAAAAACAGTTAATGAAGAAAATTGCAAAAGCACAGAAGACACGAGAACAGTTGCAAAAAGAATTCAAACATGTTGAATACAAGAAACCAAATCACCATGAATTTTTTATTGCTAAAGAGGAAACTGTTATTCCAGCAACTCGTGAACCAATCACAATAAATCAAGCGAAAAAGCTGCTACAAAGCGAATTGAAACAAGCTTTTAAGAATCAAATTCTTAATGAGCGAAGTGGGTTAGAGAAAAAGGAAAAGGAATTTCAACCAATTATAACGGCGTTGGAAAATGTTGCGAAAGCTGTGAAGATTACTGATGTAGACATAAAAAGAATATTGCCACCGTTACCTGCTTTACCCGAAATCAAAGTATCTAATGATACAGAAACTCAAACAAATGGTATGATAAGTTTGGGTCCGATTTCATCACAATTTTTACGAAAAGTACCTACAAAAGGAAAATCTGATAACTATGGTATTTACAATGATTCAACTAAAAATTCATATATTATTGGAAATACAGAAGTGTTTTTTAAAGATGATGATATTATTGTCGGTGAGAATAAATATGAAGGTACAAAAGGTTTATGGGAACTTCTAACATCTGTTGATGCTCCAGATCAAAATTTATATACCGATTCCGACCTCGATAACTACAAAAGAATTTTGTTTGATACCTCTTGTATATATCAAAATTTTGATAAATCAATTGGGAAGGTTCGTTCAAATGTGGGAAATAAGTATCAAAAGTTAATAAAACCCATATGGACAGAATTTAAATCATTACCGACATCTCCGTTTAAGTCTGGAGAAGATATTTCACTCAAGAAAGGATCCGGTATAAAGAAATATACTGAAAGTTCAATAGAATACAAGTACATAGAAAATCTAAGCGAATTATTAAAAAGATTGTATTTCATTGCTTCTGAAGAACAAGCCGGAAACAACAACTTTCATAATGAAAAACTTGGAGTCGTACATTTAATTACCAAGGAAATGGAGAAAGTCATAGACACTCCCAGAGGAATTGAATACTTAATTTCTTATGTGACTGGCTTACCCAAAAAAATAGTCAAAGGGTCGGGATTAGTTAACAATTTCATCAACAATTTACCCTGGGAACTTCACTGGCCGGGTTACAACTATCTAGGTCCTGGAACAAAATTAGACGAAAGACTAGCTAGAGGTGATAAACCAGTGAATGAATTAGACGCAGCGGCACAAGAACATGATATACATTATAAGAATCATAAAAGTCTTGAAGATCGACATATAGCGGATAAGATATTGGAAAATAAAGCTTGGGAGAGAGTGACTGACCCCAAAGCCTCACTCGCGGAAAAAATTCCAGCACTGGTTACAACTAATGTAATGAAAGTTAAACGACATTTCGGAATGGGTTTGTTATAAATTATATTCCTATATAATAAAATGAAACTAAAACTAAGTGATAATTAATTGAAAAAAATATATTCAGCTTATCAAAAGAATGAGGGGATTACTCTTCAGGTAAAGAACAAACAAATTGGTGTTGGACCAAAAATAAGTGGACTGACACAAGACCAAATAAGTTTGCTGAAAACCACCAAAAAAACTGGTAAAGGATGTAGATTAGAATTAACGCACAATCAAATAAAAATGGGGGGCTTTTTACCTTTGTTACTAGCCGGAATTGGAGCATTGGGTTCTTTGATTGGAGCTGGAAGTGCTATAGCTAACTCTGTTATTAATAAACAAGCAAAAGATAAAGAGTTAGAGGAACAAAAAAGACATAACAAAGCAGTAGAGGGAAAAGGAATTAAAAAAAGGAAATAAGTCCGCTAACTAATTATGACATTATATTTTACTTGAGTTATATCAAGAACTCTAGGGGGTGTTTTATGAAAGATGAACTTCCTTCGAAACCAAACGAAAGGGAATGTGGAATTTTAAATTTAAACAACTCTAACCAAAACGGTTCTCATTGGACTGCATGGTATAAAGACAACGAATTAAAGTTTTATTTCGATTCCTTTGGAGATGTGAATCCACCGATTGAACTTGTGAACTATTTGGAGAAAGATAATCTCTACTACAATGAGGATAGATATCAAAATTTTGAAGATCCCCCATATGCGGTCAATTATGTTTAATTTTTCTTTTTTCCTTATAATAAATGGAAGAAGTATATAATAAATATATTAATAACATAATAAGTAATGAGTATAAGAATTTTCAACCGGTTACAAACATGAATTTAAATGATGTTGATAAAAAGACAGTGTTTAAGATCGATGAGGGGGATAATTTTATGGGTCCGCAATTTCAATATTACATATCAGGAAAAGTAGTTAGAGAGGACGACGGTAAAGATTTAAACCAAAAAAACAACGTACATCTTATTGATAATTTTCCTGCGTTTCTTTTCTCTGATATAGAGGTAAGAAAACATAGTAAACTCCTTGATCAAATCCAATACGTTGGAATTGCTAGTACAATGAAAGATATTGTGTCTTTCTCCACCAAAGGTAACGGCCCCACAATTAATTGTGGGTTTGAGTCGAATTACAAGGGAGACGTTCATTCCTTTTCGGTTGTTGGTAATCTATCTAATTTTGGACTGGGATTCTTCAAAGATGTTAGATCTCCAATATATAATGGAGGTTTTGAACTAAGTTTTACGAGAACCGATGATCACTTTGCTTTCCACAAAGAAACGGCAGACCCACGAGCAAAAATAATTATTGAGGAGTTCCTCATTCGAGTACCAATCATAAAGTATGATGACATATCAAAAGTCGACCTAATCAATGAATTGAAACATTTGTCACAAAAAAATCAATACATATTTCGCTTTAGATCGTGGCAGTGCATTCAGAAGAAAAACATTAATGGAAATAGCATTAGTTTGAATATTTCAGACAACTATAGAAATATACACAATCCGTTGTTTGGTATTGTCGCTTTTCAAAGTGATAAAGAATCAAACCATGATCAAAATAAAAATTGTAATGAGTTTAACAACTGCAAAGTAAAAAATATTTGTTTTAATGTTGACGATAAAAAATATCCCGAAGAGTCATTAAATTTAGATTGGGATAAAGAAAAGTATTCCCTTGCGTATGATATGCTGGTTCACTACAAGAAAGTCTTTGTTCCCAATGAGGTACCACTGGTACCTCAACAATTTAAGAACACAAAATCTTTATTCGCGATTAATTTAACAAAACAACCACAAAACTTAAGTAATTCAAGAAGCAAGATAATGCTAAATGTTGAATTTTCTTCAGATCTTCCTGCCAATACTATATGTTATTGTTGTATTGTTTCCTACTCTGAATTTATTTATGACCTTATAGGAAATAATATTAAAGAAACAATCTAAATATATACATTTTAGGGAAATTTTTCCATAAAATGCCATAATATTTCTTATCTAATGATAAGAAATATAAACAACACTTCGTGACCGCAACGTTGTAATGAACAATTTTATATAAACAATTAGACTGCCGTCATAGTCTAGTGGATAGCGTTCTTGCCTTTGGTGAGAAAGGTTCTGGGTTCGAGCCCCGGAGGCGGCAGTCGGCTTGCTTTTTATGAAGCGGACCTCGTAAATTTGTATTTGTTGAGTGGCCATAGACAAGTACATAACGAGAAAGCTGATTGAGAAGTTATGTGCACAAAGCCCATTCCTTGTTTTCAACTATTCTACCTCACAAATTACTAGTGAAACAAACACATGAACCGCAAAGATATTGTCGCAACTGAATACTCGCTTGGCTTTATACGAGAGGGTTTTTTTAAGCTGTATTCACCCAACCCACATTCATTCAAATAATGAAAGAAGTCATTTTGTAAAATTATAAATATTTATTGAAATAAACAACACAAGAAATGAACAAGGCTGCCTAAAGCAGGAGAATTAATAAATTGACATTTTTGAATGATTGAGACAAATAAAAAGATGAAAATAAATGTAACCAAACTTACAATAAACTGCTAACCAGCAGGGCCACAGATGGGGAGATGTACTGCATTTTTTATACTACTCTGGTAACTGATAATTTAAAGAGTAATCTATCATATATCAATTCTAATGCAATAATGACTGCTAATCTGAATTGTGAATGCCATGCATCCTGACCTTTACCAATATTTATATAGAATATTATGCTTGGGTTGCATTTCTGTTCGGTCACCGTACCGAGACAAAATGCTTATTGCATATTTCCTTGCAAGTTTGTAAATTATGAGCTGATTTATATTTCCATATCCTGTAATTGTATCGATTTACATGTCTATGAACTTGAATGATTAAATTATGGAATTGTGAATACTGAGTGTTTTAATTCTTGAATATTGGAGTTGATGTTCATGGATCTTCAAACTAGGCATTTGCCTAAATGGAATTTAATTATTTCAAGATGTTTTTATGTATTTGACACATCTCCCCTCCGTGGACAAAGCTGGCCTCCAGCTTTCTGGATTTTTATCCAAAAATAACAACAACAAAAAAAATCAAATTCAAGTTATATAAAATAACAATAATATTTTGGGTAAAAACATATGACATAGCATAAGATGATACAAATTATTCATATAATCATAAGATTATATAATCATAATCATTATATAATATAAAAAAACATAAACTAGATTGTCCAAATGAAATTTTCACAAATACGAGTTCCCACACTAATATTGTTATAGTCCGGCACTGAACTTTGTTATTTTTCGCGTCACTACACCGATCTGTCTGTGCAGCGTCCCATGACTTGGTTCACATCTTGTCTCGTCTTAAGGCTGCTTCTCACTTCTCAGAATAATGGCTGCTTAGCTTATATGACCAATGACTGGCAGGATGGCAAGTTAGCAGTGGACTGGACAGAAACATAGGACTATAATTACCATATAATTACGTGTTGCATTACTGTTGTTTTGCATTCACAAAACGTCATGGCAGTGTTCCTGTGAAATTCATTTGTCATTCTGTTCCATGCACATTTTCTCAATTGTGTAAAGAGAAGAAGAGTTCTTGTATGACATGACAACTGACATTCATCGTTCATGACAATGACGGATGACATATGTTGAGTATGAATTTCGAATTTGCTGCGGTTGTGAATTTTAGCGGTATTTCTCCTTCATTGGAATATTTTTGGTTTACGCTATAAAAAGACAATTTGTTTCGTGTTTATATGTGTAGTGGTGTGTCGAGTCGTTGAATGGCCACGATTAGGAACTTCTTGGATTATTTTGGGATGCTTCGACCATATATCGTTTATCGACTCTGGTAAGATTTGTTGATTCAGCATTTATGAAATGAAACTTGTGTTTTTCCATAAATGATTTTTGGTAGGTTTCCAGGGATTTGGACCCTTCGAGTGCCCGATAGTATGGTGGACACTCTGGATTATATGTTGTATTTACTACTGTTCATATCTGTCTCTGGATTGTATTCCCAAACAGGAACTATTTACCGACTACTCAGAAAAACTGCTAACGCAGCAAGCAACAACGTAAGTGTTAGTTTCTATAATATAATGGCATATTCCTAGTGGTTGTGATATCCCTGAAATCCATGCATTTGAGACATCATAATTTAACTTCATGTCTCTTTAGGTCCTTCTGCGAAACGTCCTGTAGTGAAAAAAGTAAGTTCTTTAATTACATATTTATATTCTTATAGCTAAGATGTAAAACTTATATACACTAAAACTTGGAGAAAAAAAAATTAACCAAAACATATTGGTAATAATCTTATTTTTGATAAATATGATGAATGATAAACACATAAAATATATTACAGTTAAGCCTGTGTAGTAATAGTACATGATTTTTCAACTTAAAACAAACTTGCTTATTTATCCTTGAACAAACATACTATAACAGTTTGCCGGTTCATTTTTATATGACACACCCACTATCAGTACTCATTATTTATTTATGATTTTTCATTGATTCTTCACTATTTGTCACCTGCTTATTTTATCAATTAAGCAATAGGGAGTTGAAAATAAAATATTTTTATTTCACTTATCTATCAAAAAACAACTACCTTCCTGGCTAATACCAAACGACGAATATTGGATTATGTCTGATAGATATTTTGTAAATTGCATCTCTTAGATTTTGCATATATTGTTATTATTATTTCATTTTACTTTATCACTTCTTTTCATAATTACCCTAATGTAGTCACTTTCTACATCAAAATTTTCATCTCTTGAGACAACTTTCTATGTCGTAGTACTTTCTACAACTTTTTACCTGTTGTCTTTCCTCAAAAGACCTCATATATTAGCATCTCTAGCTTATACAAAAATACTTATAAGTTTTTTATTTATCATAGATACTATATGTGGCATAGCACATTTTCCACACTTTAAAATAAAAATAAATGACAGTTTTGGGAGCGTCCTCCACAGCCTGCAGTTTTAGGAGCGTCCTCCATGGTCTGCAGTTTCAACTGTCTCTTGTGTATAGTGTGTATAAAAAATTCTTCTTCACTACCTTCTTTTTTTTTTATTTATACATATATGCTTCATTTACTTCTTATTATAATTTTTCTGTCTTTAGATCAGTCCGAGATGCTATTTCCTATTTATTTGTGAACTAAAACGAATCTCCAAAGTGACATTTTCAATTCTTTCAGGTAGTGAGTGTGTCAAAGTTCAATCATTATTATTATTAATCATTTCCTATGTACTTATATAATTATATTTTTCTTGGAACCTATATGATGTGTTTTTCACTTAATTGTATGTGAAAACTATAATTTCCACAAAAACATCTTTTGTATCTATATATTCGATTTATATTTCCTAATAAGTTTTTATTCTAACTATGGTCCATTATTATTCTATAGTGTACATTTTAGTCTGAGTCAGAATCCTCATATTTATGCAATGTGCACGACACACTTTTTCCTTTTGATAAGGATGATGGGTTTTCTGACAGTTGTAGAACAAATCTATGTCCTTGCTCATTTTGTTTTCTTATTCTCTCAGAAGGTACAGGATTTTCTATTGTTGTTTTAGGTTATTTGTCATATGAGAAGAACTTGGCAATGAGTTTGTAACAGAGGTAGGAAAGAAAAATAAGAAAGGCAGTGCATAGGAGGGAAAATAATACATTATGGTGAGTGCTGTTTTCTCCGTCTGCTTGTGCCCTGGGTAGTGCTGGTAGGAGAGCCAGGTTTGGATGGTTGCGGAAAAGGATAAAAGCTACACAAATTGACAAGATCGAGTTCCATATTATGAAGATTGAATCTCCATGCATTCCGTAAGTATCAGAGTAAGACCAAGCTGTCTTCTCTTCAAGCGTTTCTAAAATATTGTTCATACTTTCTTGAGATGAAGTTAAATTTATGTAAGGGATATTAACTGTCCAATTTGTATTTAGGCATTCTGATATATTGCTGAACGTTGGGGGCAAGTTCAGTTTTGTATTGGGGTTTATGATAAAGGATTTCAGATTAGACCAGGCAGCAGGAATGATGTGTGAAATGATGGCTGTGTGGGGCAAGGTTTCTATGCAGGGGTACCTTTCTGGAATCATTTCCTTACTGTTTGTTGATAATTTACAATTACAGGGTATATGTGCTTTTATCGCACCAGGGGTATTGTAGGCTAATTCAGGGAATTTCGTTATAGAATTAGGGCATTGAATTTGGGTAGTTTTTTTGGGTGAGTAATTATGTAAACTTCATCTTCAATTTCTGAAATAACTGTAGTTGATGACTTGTGGCAAGTTAAGGGACAGTGATGGTTAATTTCATCAACAGTTGCTCCTGTGTATAACTTTTTTGCACACGCTGGCCCTTGAATGGAATCAGCTGAGAAGCGAGGTAAATAACAGAGTTTATCATGGAATGGTTTACAGTGCTGAAGGCCTGTACCAGATATTTGTCTTATTTGTAAAGATTGTTTGAAATTTGATACTGCTAAAAATACAGTGTCGTGAATAATTTTACAGGTTTGGTTGTGCCAAGCAAAAGGGGTGGTTACTAATTGATAAACTTCCCAGGAATGAAATTGTTGTGTGATTGGTATGCGAATTTGAATAAAGATATTGTCATCAGTAAACGTGCAGTCACAAATTGGAAGTTGATAGTATTTTGATATGTCATTAATTGAGATGGCTAATGCTTGATTTGAAATTTTCAGTTCTTTCCGTAAATTATTAAGGTCATGGAGGAGTATTGATGGGTCTAAAATTGCTATAGGGATTTGGTGTTGACGACATGAGGCTAGAATGCCTTGCCTCTTGATTGCTCTACCAATTTGTATTATATTTTTCAAACTCTGAAAACCATTGTTTAGTAGTGCGTTCAAAATATTATTTTGATCATTTTCCTCTGAGTAAATATCATTTTTTAAATTTTCTATGAATTCTTCCAACTTATGAATGTGTTTTTCTGTTGTTTTGAATGATGTTGCAGTGGATTTTTCATATTGTTTGAATTTAATTGAGTTTTCGCTTATGACTCTGATAGGTTCGGTTAAGCCTTTTTTGATATTGAACATTTTTTCCCTCAACGTGTTTTCATTGAGAATTAGACCTTCTAATTTATTTTCAGTAGCAACACCACAACACCAGTTAAGTGGGTCCCCTAAAAAATCCAAAGATCTTTTGTTCAAAAGGTGACTTTTCTCATTCCCTGAACAATTTCTTAGATAGATGGGACTCCAACTTTGTGAAAGGGATTGAAACTCTACATTGAATGCTTTTTGTAGTAGATTTAGATGTTCAATTGCCCTACATCTGTATGAAGTCTGATCAACTTTTTCTCTGCAAATACCTATTTCCTGAATTATGTTATTCTTTATTTCTAATTTTTCATGACAGTTTGATTGGTAAATTAGGGGGATTGTGGCCTCATAACTCACCGTTTGGGGGAGGGATTTCCAAAATGCACCAGCTGTGACCTCTAAATTGTGAGTAGTGTGGGCTCTTTTTATGTCTAGGCAGAAGAACCTGGGGGTTGATTATTTAATTAGGTACTAATTACATATTAAAAGAGAATACTTTTATGTACAGGGGGAATATTGAGGATCTGACTGGGGTTGACTGAGGAATTTGTGCTTTGATATTATTAAATTTACATGGTATATATAGGGGAAAACAGAAGGAAAATTTGAATGTATTCTTCGGGGGTTTGATTTAATCTTCTGGTTTGGGGGTCCATGGGTCATGGTAGGGGAGAATACGACCAACGTGTACTACTTATTTTTTGGAATTTGATGCGGTGCCCTTTTTCACTTCCTAATCTACATCTCCCATTTTCCTGCTGATGTAGTATGGGCCGAACCATCTCAGTAACAACTTTTCACTTTTTCCTATTTTACGAACTGGGGTAAAAACTTTTACCTTGTCTCCTATCTCAAATTCTAAATGACGATGCTTTTCGTCGTATCTTACTTTATCTAGACCTTGTCTTTTTCGAATGTTTTCAACTGCATCACACCTCACAGCCAGAGCTCTTTCCCTTATCACCTGGGCATCTGGTGAGTTCACGCTGGACATCAGGTTAGCCTCTGTTGGAAGAATTGGTTCTCTTGCATATACCAACATAAAAGGTGAATATTTTGTCGTTTCTTGTCTTGCGGTGTTGTATGCAAAAGTGACATGAGGTATGTACTCGTCCCAGTCGCTTTGTTCAGTGTTAGTGTACATTGACAGCATGTTTGCCAAACTACCATTGAATCGTTCTACCAGCCCATTGCAACTTGGGTGGTACGCTGTTGTGTATTGATTTACACTTCCCATTATCAGCAATAATTCTTGTACCAGTTCTGACATGAAAGTTTTTCCTCGATCACTTAAAGTGTCTTGGTGTCTAGGATAAATTTTGCAACTGGTCCAGCTTTTCCATTAGGCAGGGCCTGTGCTTCTGCCCATCTAGTTGCATAATCTGTGGCTACCACTATCATTGTTTTCCCATTTCTGCTTTTGTGAAAAGGGCCTAACAGGTCTATTCCCACTTTCTCAAAAGGGGTACCTACAGGAATTGGTTGCAAAAGTCCAGCTGGTTTTTTATTCTTCTGTCCTTTTCGAGCTTGACAATCCGTACATCCTTTTACGAATTTTTCTACGTCCTTGTGTAGGTCTATCTAATAGTATCTTGACTTGATTCTGTGTAGTGTTTTGGCTATACCTAAGTGCCCAGAGAGTGGTTCTGAGTGATTTGTAACTAATATTTCGCTGACTAAGTGTTTTGGAATTACCAGCAGATTTTCTAGTCCTTCAGGGTTGGGATTTAATTTATATAGTACACCATCTATGATCCTGTAATTTTTTGCACGTTTTTTCATTCCAATGGTGGCAGATGTGTTTAGAGGGTCTTTTATTATATTGAATATATTCCGGAGTTCAGAGTCAAGTTGTTGTTCTTTTGCAACATCTGTTGGTAGTAACAGGAAGGTGGGGATGTCTTCCAAATTGTCATCATTCTCATTATTAAGGACTGGATTTCTTGATAGGCAGTCTGCATCCATGTGTTTACTCCCATTTTTATGTACTATGCTGTAGTCATACTCCGACAGTTTCAGTGACCATCTAGCAAGTTTTCCTGTGGGGTCCTTCAGTGATTTTATGTAGCAGAGGGCGTGGTGGTCGGTTACAATTTTCACTGGTCTACCATATATCAAATGACGCAGATAAGATAAAGACCATATTGCAGCAAGTCCCTCTAATTCGGTTATGGTATAGTTTGCTTCACTTTTCGTCAGACTTCTACTTATGTAAGCTATCGGGTGATGTTGTTTGTCTGCGCCTTCTTGTAACAAGATAGCTCCAATTCCTACAGTACTTGCATCAACCCGTAACTCACATTCCTTGTTGGGGTTGAAATGCTGTAAAACTGGGGCAGTTATGAGTTTAGTTTTTAGTACTTCGAAAGCATTCTGTTGTTCTTCACCCCATTTGAATTTTAAACTCTTTTTTGTTACAACATGTAGAGGTCGAGCTATTGTTGCAAAATCCTTGATAAATTTTCTATAGAAGTTACATAGACCAATAAAACTCTGTACTTGCTTGATACTTCTTGGTTGAGGAAATTCTTTTATCGAAAGAAGGATGCTCTGGTCAGGTGAAATTCCTTTGTCACTAACAATATGCCCTAGGACTTTTACATTATTTTTTATGTATACACATTTGCTCGGTTTCAATGTCAACCCTGCATCTCTTAGTCGATCAAAAACATTTTTTAATTTTTCAGGTGAGCTTCCAGTGTATTCGAGAAGATTATTATGTCATCGAGGTAGATGAGGACATCCCTCCATTTCATCCCTTCAAATACTCTATCTGCAAGCTGTTGGAAAGTTCCTGGAGCGTTACATAAACCAAAACTTAAAACATTAAATTCATAAGTGCCGTGTCCTTGTGTAGTGAATGCAGTGTATTGTTTAGAGTTTTCTTCGATTTTTACTTGCCAGTAACCGCTAAACATGTCCAGCGTATGCTACCGCCATACAGTTAAAGTATTACAGTGAGCAAGATCACCACTTACGCTTTTGACAAGTGTCCGAAAGCTGTTAGAGTGACAGGGTAGGCTCGCGGCTAAGCTCCAGTGAAGAGGGGAGTGGGTTGGACAAAACAAAATGTCTTGTGGTATTAGAAGTGCGGGCGCCAGTCATATGAATGCTGAGCCCCCTGTAGAGATAATTTTACCAATTCCCATATAACTCGAATAGTAATAATTTAGGCAATTGCCACACTCTTAAATAATAACCAGCTTTATGATTAAGTCATATAATCTATAAGGTGACAAGGGTTTTATTTGTATTAGAAGTCTAAGTAGCTGAAGGCTTATTAGAAACTATCAGAGACACCTTAGTGGTGAAGTATAATAGAAAATATTACATAAATTAACCTGAAGAATAGCCCAGGGCTCAAACTATCTAGGGGTAATTACCCACAGTTATCCTGCTCAACACAATATACCCCTTTAGGGTAGGATAGTAAATAAACCCGCTTAAGTTAGATGCACCTTACCTGTAGCGTTTACAGAATCTCAAGGTAATTATTTTAAATAAACAAAAGGTAAAAAGGTATATAATATTGGTTGAACTGGTTAACTTGCGTGCACATCAGATTGGTTTCAGCCAGGCAATATGGTGGAATCTACCAGGTGGAAGGATACCATCAGTAAAGGTGCAAGGTAGTTGTCAGCCTTCAGGGCAGTGACACCCACACGACAGATGAGTCCTCCAGACTAACGATAAATATGCAGAGACAAAAGATGAGTTCTTCAGTACGACTAGTGCTCCGGGATAAAGTATGCCAAGACCAAAGATGAGTTCTTCAGTACGACTAGTGCTCCGGGATAAAGTATACCAAGACCAAAGATGAGTTCTTCAGTACGACTAGTGCTCTGAGATAAAGTATGCCAAGACCAAAGACCCTGAAATTAAATAATTGACTGTCTGATACCAACTTGAATAGACCTCATACCTTTGTCTAGGAAGGCCTGGTGCTAACTGCGGCAAAGATCCTGTTAACAGGCTCCTATACAGATGTTATGTCCAAATATCATAGTCCTAGTCAAAGGGTCAACAACTTAGGCTTGATTTTCACGATGATCAAAATTATGCCTGGAGAAAATGTGGCTAGAAAGTGAGTTTATAGTCCCCTATTTGGGTATGTTTTCCAAAAAAATAATCAGCTTCCCATCAAATCACCAACGTGACAAACTATGGAAAACATTAATTCAGTTGAAAGAATAATCCCATTGACTGGATGATTGTAGAAATCAATATTCAAATTCAACTCAAAATTCTCATCACTTTCTGCTCACAAATAATTTCCACAGTAGCCGGAAATCGGAAATCAGAATAGACTTCTTCTTCTTCTTTATTGAGCCCGGTTATGAAACCATCTCCTCTTTGACATATCCGAGACCGATACCTAGACCCTTAGCGGAGTTGCCAAGTAACTTCATTCCTCGACGTGTCAAAATATCAACAAAGGATTCTAAGATGTTTCGTACAACATTCATGACCTAACATTACCTAATACTCAAACATACGGAAATTCGTCAGGACAGATAACTATTATCACCATAGGGTATTTCCCAATTCCTGACACCGACGGCTTTTGAAGGTCATTTCGGCGGATACATCACAGATGTGTTATATAGTAAGAGTCGCATCTACCTGGGAAAGTACTCTATGCCCAAAAGACAGTCACTGAACTGAACCGCCAACTGAACAGCTGTTCTCTGACAATAGACAGCGCTGGAAATACAAATAATTTGAGGGAGTATAGATAATGAAAGATGAGAAATGGCTGTAAATATATCCAAAATGGACACACTACGGAAGAAATAATGTTTCAATGACAATTAGATTTTATTAAGGTAGGCAATTTTAAGCATCGAGCTAATAAATACAAATCGAATTCAATTTTATAACTATGACTCTGAATAGCTGATAGTGGAAAAATAATAATGTTACACGTAGAAAAATATTTTGCCCCTCCAAGGTATGTCAGGATATCATCCATGTTGGGAATCGGGTAGGTGGTTTTTTTTGTTACACTGTTTACTTTTCTATAGTCTACACAAAAACGTATTGAACCATCATTTTTTCGAACTAATACTACAGGACTTGCCCAAGGAGAATGGCACGGTCGTATTATATTATATTTCAGCATTTCAGAAATTTGCTCCACTATTATTTCTCTTTCTTTTTGGGATACCCTGTAAGGACGGCATTTTATTGGCGTTGCATCCCCTACGTCTATGCAATGTTCGGTGATGTCAGTGAGACCCATGTGCCTAGTGGCTGTAGAGAATACATCCTGGTATTCTTCTAGCAGTTCTGTAAGCTGAGTTTTGAACTTGCCTTCCTCTAAATGGTTTAAATTGTGATCTTCGATGGTTACCTGTTCATCACATTCTGATGTATAGAGTACCAGGGCTGTGTTTGATGTTTCATTTTGACTTGAGATGCTTCCTACTGTGGTTCCTTGAAAAAGAATTTAGGGCTGATTTGAAAAATCTGGGTGTTCGATACAAATGAGTCCATTTTTTAAGAAAAACTCTTCATTCATTTTGAAGCTATGTTGGGCTGTTGGGCTATATTTAGTTTCGACTGTTAAATAATAATCTCTGCCTGGTAGTAAAACAGAATCCTTGGTGAGGGTAACCTTTATTATTTTTTCTGATTCTTCATTCTCTTGATAATCATCCTGTGCATCATTTTCAAGATTTAGGGGTGATCTGGATTTCTGCTCTTGTTCCATTGTAATATCATCTTCGAATTCCTTTGGGGGTGCTAATATGGGAAGTTCTTCATATTCTACTTCTTTGAATTTTTCCTGCTCTATATACAAATAACTAGCTGGGTTTTTGTCAGACTGTGGATTATTTTGGAGATTGATGTTGATGAGAGTTTCACTCATGATTTTTTTGTTATCCACGTATTTTCTATTTTCCTGTGATGAAGTATTTATCATTTTAAGGCTCTTCTTCACATTATTTTTACATTCATCCTGATATAAGTTCTTGTACGAGAAGTAGTCTCCTGAATTGTAAATCGTATTTGTTATTGCTGAGCTTTCTGCAATATTATTTTCTTGTAAATTTATAACAGCGTTGCTGTGTTTATTGCTGAATGTAACCGAATTATTATGAAAATTTATTATGGCTTTATGTTTCCTTAAGAATTCCATTCTTAGTATCAGAGGATGTGGTAACTTATCTATAACAATAGAGTCACAAGTTGTGCTCAAGTTTTCAATTGTTATTGATATTTTTGTCTTGCCTAATGTTGGAATCCTTCTACCCCCTACTGCTAAGAGATATTTGTTACTATTGTTTGGTATGTAAGAGTTAACCAAGTCCCTGCTTATTATATTTTGTTCAGCCCCTGTATCTGAGATTATTTTTACATTTTGGTTGTTTACATTCCCGTCTATTGTCAGTATGTTGTATTGATGTTTAGAGTTGGAAACCCCATTTGTAGATAGGACAGCACCGGGGTTCAATTGTGGCGTCCGTTGCCGTTTGGGAGCTGTCTATCCCGACAACCTTAAGAAAAATGTCCAATTCTGCCACAGTTATAGCACTTAGGCCTGCCATCAGTTGTTCTCGTATTGGGAACGTGGGATGTATTTTGATTCGAGTAATTAGTTCTGTTGTTTTGGAAGTTTCTTGGTCCATTTTGATAACTATTATTTTCATAGGAAAATCTTGGGTTTTGTTGAAAACTCCTGGAATTTTTTTGGGGATGATTGTATCTTGGCCCTGAATATTGGTTTTATTGATGATTGGTGTTATAGGTAGGATGAGGCTGATGATAATGATTTTGTCTTTGGTTCCCTTGGTAAAACTGATTTCGCTGAAAGTTTGATTGTGGCTGGTTGGCGTTGTTATATCTTGGGTGAAACTGGTTGTTTTGTTGAAATTCACCACCAAATTGGTTTCTTTGGGGCCGTTGGAATGAATATTGATTTGGCATTGTGGTGGTAGGTCTGTGGGATGGTGTTGCCAGAGGGATCGAGCTGATGGAGGATTTTGAAATTATATCATCTAATTTATTGATGATGGTCTTAAAACTATCCATATCCATGGTGTATGGTCTTATCAGCCGATATGCTGCATACACTTCGGGTCTGATTCCATTTTCAAAAACTTGCGGAAGTTCTCGGCATCCAGGGAGGGGTCAAATTCATAGAACAAAGTCTTCAAATCATAGAAGTAGGACTTGACAGGCTCATTTTCTTCTTGTTTTCTTTGGAGTAGTTGAACTTCTAAACTTCTTTTTATGTCTTCATCCCCGAATTCCCTTGTAAAATCCTCGCAGATCTGTTTCCAGGTTTTTGCAGCATTTGTTTGGTCTTCACTGTATATTTTATACCAGATGTTTCCTGCACCTTCCAAAAATGTCCCAAAGTAGTAAATTTTCAATTTGTCATCCCAACCATTTGCTATTGCAGTGCGTTCGTAACAATTTATAAATGAGTTGGCATTCCCCTTGCTTGGATTGAAGGTCTGTGGAGAAATGAAGGTTGGGGTGGCTGCTTTCTTTTCTGCATTAAATGCATCTGTTATGGTAACATTGGCCATTTTTGTCGAAATCGGCTGTTGATTTTGGGTTGATACTGAGGGTTCGCCTGGTATTGGTTGGATGTGACTTTCGTTGTTTGTCGTTTCCTCTTCGATTATCTTGAGGTATTTTTTGTGGAAAATTTCAAAGTAGCTGTTCTTGATTCCAAGCTTTTCTAGATCTTTTTCTGAAAGATTGTTTTGACTTTCTTGATCTTCTTCCGAAAAGTTTTTTTCACTTCCTTGATCTTCTTCCAAAAGGTTGTTCTCACGTTTTTGATTTTCTAAATTTATTTCTGTGTTTTCAGTAACGGTGTCAACATAACATGCTTCCCCAATTAGTGTATGGTCTGGGCTTATAGGGTTGTTTATTTCAGTTATGGGACTCAAGGGTATTTGTGGGGAACGTGGGGGAATGCTATTTCTATTAGTTATATGTGTTAAATGGTCGTCAGGGCCAGAAGATAGTTCAGTACTTCGGTGGCTGGGGTTGAAATTATTTTCTGATATTTTTAATAAAAATTTGTCTCCTCTAGTAAAAGGTTTCCGTCCTGACATTCCCGATCATTACCATATTAATTATATTTTGATTAGATATCTTTAGTCCTATTTAGTCATTAGGGGTTCACTTCAGTTCAATGTAATAATCTTAGTCTCTTTTTTAATATAGTATAATTTCTTTATCTAATAATTCCTTAACCAAATAATAATATACCATAGATCGCTAAAAGCTCAAAATATTTCGCTAAATAACTGTATGTATATAAAGGATAAAATAAACGTTTAATAAAAAGGCATAGAAATATGTATATATATATATATATATATATATATATATATATATACATATCATCACTCAGTCATCACCAAATAGTCTTCTAAATTTGAGTTCTAATTTTTCTCCACTAGTCAGTTTTATTAATGGACATTTTAGGGACTGTACAGGGGTGAAAAATATTTCGGGGCTGGCTTCACGAATGTCTACTAAACGTGCTAGGCTGATGCTCACTATTAGGTTTTGTTCTTTCACGGCTTGTTCTAGTGCCAGTTTTGTCTTTAATTCTTTAATAAACTGACGTTGACGACGACTAGGATTTTTTCGAGCCATTAAAAGTGATAAAAGAAAAAAGGAAAATAACAGGAATCCAACTGGCTGATAATATATGACAGCCAACTAAAACGAGCTGATGAAACAGATATTCGCTATAATTAGGCAGTCTATGAAACACTTTCCCAAGCTGATGAAACAGATATTGGTAGGTGTATCATTTATAGTCCAGGAAGTCAGACAAATGGGAGTAAAATTCAAAAATAATTTAATTGGTAATCGTAATGAGCTGGATGAACAGATATTATTTACGTTTAGCCAATCTTAACAATACAGTTCCAAGCTGGCGAACAGTTATTGGAAGATGTACCGCTCATATTTCAGAAAGTTACATGCAGGAAATTAAAAATTCTTAAATTATGTGATTGGTAATCATAAGGAGCTGAATGAACAGATATTCTTTACGATTAATCAACCTCATTAATACATTTCCAAGCTGATGAACAGTTATTAGAAAGTGTATCACTCACAATTAAAGAATCAACTAAAAAGAAATAAAAATGACTCAGTAAATGTGGACTTGAGGATAAACCATTGTAATAAAGCTCTGTATAAAATTATCAAAATATGCCCTGAATGAACAAAAACTTTATCTCATGCTCTGTATTTTGTGAAGACATAAATAATAATGAAAAAATGAACTATTTAAGAAGTAAGTAAATAAATTAATTGATTCAAGATAAAATTAAGATAGAGAATAAACTACTTTGAATCTTTTTTAGGAAAGTTAAATTGAATTCTTTCATCGTTCGAAAATGATGGTGGTTGGATGAATAAAACAGCTTTCAAATTATTCATTTTAAATCAAGGAAAAGAGACCGGCAAGCCTCCACCACGTGTCGCAACTCAATACTCGCTTGGCTTTATACGAGAGGGTTTTTTTAAGATGTATTCACCCAACCCACATTCATTCAAATAATGAAAGAACTCATTTTGTAAAATTATAAATATTTATTGAAATAAACAACACAAGAAATGAACAAGGCTGCCTAAAGCAGGAGAATTAATAAATTGACATTTTTGAATGATTGAGACAAATAAAAAGATGAAAATAAATGTAACCAAACTTACAATAACCTGCTAACCAGCAGGGCCACAGATGGGGAGATATACTGCATTTTTTATACTACTCTGGTAACTGATAATTTAAAGAGTGATCTATCATATATCAATACTAATGCAATAATGACTGCTAATCTGAATTGTGAATGCCATGCATCCTGACCTTTACCAATATTTATATAGAATATTATGCTTGGGTTGCATTTCTGTTCGGTCACCGTACCGAGACAAAATGCTTATTGCATATTTCCTTGCAAGTTTGTAAATTATGAGCTGATTTATATTTTCATATCCTGTAATTGTATCGATTTACATGTCTATGAACTTGAATGATTAAATTATGGAATTGTGAATACTGAGTGTTTTAATTCTTGAATATTGGAGTTGACGTTCATAGATCTTCAAACTAGGCATTTGCCTAAATGGAATTTAATTATTTCAAGATGTTTTTATGTATTTGACAATATCTATCTATAAACGATACTCAACTATCATAAGCGGGTATGTGAGATAGATTTAGTTAAAGGAAACGGGAATGTTTTGTAATTTTTTACAACAATGACACAAAAGAGTTGCAGAATTAGGAAAATTCGAACAAGGTCAAAACATTCTGAAACAATACTTTGACGAAAATTTTGTACTCGATGCCAAACACCGGAAATTATAACAAAGGGCAAACTTTTACGCGACCGAAGTTGATATTGACAACATTAGAGGATTGTGTAGAATACATTATTAGTATTGGCTTTTCGTGCTTAATTTATTGAAAATTGGTTCGCCATCGAGGTGAAACATTGGGAATTATAATGGCTTGGCAACTTGTGAAAACTGGTTGGAAACATAATTTGAATAATTAGCCGGGCATTTATATATAAATAATACATACCAATCATGTTATATCGAAACATATTTTTAATGAAGAAGTGTTAAACTTGGTAACCGTTGTCGACACACATGACAGAAAATGGTTTTTGTCAAATCCACTTGCACATATATTGAATTTTCACGACACAAATAAAGCTCTTTTAAAACACGTTGCGCGTAGCAATCAATGCTATTTTAAATGTATTAAGTCAAAATCACAGTTAAAAACTTTACCCGATGGAACTTTTAAAGACGACCGATTGGAGCATCGTTCTAATCAAATATTTCCGCATTCACAATTCATTAATATCACGGGAATTTTCGAATTGATTAATGCTTCGAAAATTTCCAAAGCTCCAAAATTCCATCAATGGGTTAATTCCAATTTATTACCAAAGTTATGCGAGCCTGGAAATTACAACATGATTCAAGACGAACCTATGGATGTTGTACACCGAGTCACAAACGAAGGTCAATCAGCACAGTGGATCCCACCAACTCAAATTCAATCGAGTTTGTTCAACTCCAATTGGAGTTGTCTAAAAAGAATCACGAGATTTCAGAATTAGGAAAATTCAATATCATGCATTCTTCTTCCATTGTTAAGGAACTTAAAACCTTCATATGTTAGGTACACTGCGTATTGATTTTTCAAATCATCAGCAGTAAGATTTTTACCAAATCGTTCAGGTAACACAATTTTATGTGTGTTATCCAGAACACAAGTTACACCCGAAAATGGCGTTATAAGTTCAAAGTCTGATGCTACATATTTTTTATTTATTTCAAGGTCTGATAACTTTGTGTGGTGAAAATTTCCTGATGATATATCTTTGAGATCGCTTAAGAAATCCGTCATATTTATATATACAACTCTAATTTTTTTTTTCAATGCCTGTTCAATTTGTGTCATCCAAATATTCCTGTTTGCGCGTGCATCCGATTCAATCCCCAGAAATCAAAACACGAAATTCTCAAAAAAACAAAATTATCAAAAATCTCAAAAATCAAAATCCGAAAAATTAATTCGCAAAAATCAAATTATCAAAATCCGAAAAATAAATTCGCAACAATCTAAATCCGAAAAATTAATTCGCAAAAATCAAATTATCAAAATCCGAAAAATAAATTCTCAAAAATCAAATTCATCCCTAACAACACAAGTACATCCTCTGGATATCCCAGGGACGTCCCCCATTCTCTAGGATGTACCGGGTACTACCTAGGGAACCCCAAAAATATCCCATGGGAGTACCATTACCAGAATAGTGAATACCAGGGACATCCCTCGTAAGTCCCTGGGACACTATCGGTTCATACTACGGACATCCGCTTAACATAAAAAAGATGAATAAACTATGTCCCAGAAATAAAACACCTAACTTTAAAAAATTATATATTTCAATAAAATAATATTAATTAAGTCCGAACAAATGAAACAAAAATTTTCATTCAAATAACGGCAGTCACGAAAAAAGGAACAATTTGGGGATTTCCATATGATGGATCAGTTCGATCAGTACTATAAAAAACATTCAATAATGATATATTATAACGAAATAATAAAAACTAAATCTGAACAATCAAAACCCAAATTTTCATTCATCACAACAGAAAAGTCAAGAAAAAAAGATATGTTTGTATTTGGGGATTTCCATAAGACTAGATCAGTTCGATCAGTACAATAATAATGATATAATAATACAAACAAATATCTGAAAAGTCAAGAAAAAAGTAACATATTTTGGGATTTCTATATATAAGACTAGATCAGTTTCGATCAGTACAATAAAAAAAAACATTCAATAATATTATAATAAAATATAAACCAAAGCTAAAATTCAAGAAAAAAATGGAAAATATTCTCTGAAATCTGAACAAAACACAAATTTTCATTCCTTAACAGAAAGTCAAGAACAATAAAAATAACATTAAATAAGTTGGAGCCAGGACTCAGGAAGTCACCTTTTCTGTCAAACACCGTTCTTTGGCTCTCCTGAAAAATTTTTGAAGAGCTTCTTCAATCTGTTTTTGATTACCAACTGCTGTTGAAGCTCCTGTAACAAATATCCAATGTCAACTGTTGGATTTATACAAAAATGTTACTATATTTTTACGAACTGGGCAAGGGTTTAGAAAAGTAATTGGATTTGTTATGGCTTTTTTTAAATCACGCTTTTTTACGTGTGTAGATAATATTTGTATTCGTTAAAAAAATAATGCTTTTTTCAAAGTATTATTTTCTTTTTAGTCTTGTCAAATATTTGTTGTGATGGTGGTAAAAAGATATGATCAAGTTATACCGTCAAGCGTTATTTTCAAAAGAATCAGACAAACTATAATCTCCCTGGTTTCTCTCCGCCTTCTGTGTTCTTGGTCCTCAAAAGGTCTGATTTTCAAAATCGGACCTATTGAGTGCCAAGAACATGGAACGAGGACAGTAGAGACAGTATAAGTTAAATGAAAGGGTGTAACAAGAGGCAAGTACTCACTTATTATCATTTCACATATTTTCGTTTTCTTGAAGGGTAACTTTTCTTTAGTACCCTGCCAGGTATAACATGCTGCAACTTTATATATCATGAGTTGCAGCAAAACTCTTTTGATGAAGTCAAAAGGAGAATTTCCTCCTACTTTTGACATTCCTTCAACCTGAAATAAAAAATTCAGTAAGCTAAGTTTATATACATGAAGACAATTGGAGACAAAAAAAGAAACCCAAGACCTGAAAGAAAGAATTTTCATTGACAGTACTTAATCAGATTTATTTTTAAATGACAAATTTTTCCAATGCAATCTCCAATACCACATAAAAATACAATTCACAAAACAAGAACTTCATATTAATGCACTTTGGTGATCATTTTGTGTGGAAAAATATATTTTTAGAAACATGTGTTCCTTACCACTTTTGGGAAGTTTTCGGGGATTGTAAGGTAATCCTCAATTTCTTTAATCTCCTCCATATTCTTGGCTGGCAATGGCAGTTTTTCATAAAAGGTCTCCAACGAACTTGTAGATTCTAACCCTTTGGAAATTTGCAATTCTTTGATAGAGTCCTTCAAGTTTCTAACTTCTGATAAAATATCAGCTAGCATATTCGTGAGCAAATTTTGTTTCCTCAAAACCTGCGAACTGAATGTTTCAAAATTTGCTGCAAGCTTTGTTAAAGTTGAATCTGAAAATATATTCAAATTAATAAGAATAAGAGTCTGAGTAAATACGAATAGAAACATTAAATAAGATCTTGATATATATATAGGTATATAAAACAGGTTCAACAAAAATACTATTGAAAAGACACACCATCACAAGTACTTCTAGCAAAATTGAAGGTTGAAGCAGGATCAGCTGTCTCTTCATTTCGTGTCTCGTTCATTCCTGGAGGAATACATGCATATAATGACTGAGTTTCTTAGAATCGGTCTATTCAGACTTACTCAAAGGAACCATTTTTTTTTTATGTAGAGGGGGATTGGGAATCGATTCATCCTCAGAATTTGAGCTTGATGAAATTACTTTTTTGTTCCTGATTTTTCTGTTTTTTAAATTGTACTCTTCACTTAATTCACTCTGTACTTCTGCAATTCTGCATTTTTTGCGAGCTTCCAAATAATTATCTAAAAATATAATATCCATAACGAAATATCAGTTATAACTGCATGATGAAAAAATCTCACCAAATGTTCCATTCTTGAAAATTGTGATTTCATAGGAAAGCCAGCAAGTGCTTGGAGTCTCGTAATTCTTTATTGCGGCCAACAACTTCTGCTGAGTAAATGGAGGCCAGTAGCAACTACCCCCGAAAATCCAACTAGTGGGTACAGCTTCCACTGAATCCTCCATAATAAATTTAACAACTGTCCATGTTGTATTCATATTTAATTCTGAAATGTGTAATTACCAAGTGAAGATTTCATTTTTGAATTACTTATGAGAATATTATATAAATTGGTTTAAACTAAAATCGTGCTAGATTAAATATTTGATAATGGCCATATTGATCAATTTCAAACTGGGCTGATAATTATTAAACAATATGTTAATTTTCATTGAACTGCCTATTCTGAACCAATATAGTCTGATTTCTCCAGATTAACAAGTTGTTGAATGAATCAGTCCAATTCTCAGAGTAATTAAAAGACAATATTCAAACGACTGATTTGTAGACAACCACATGCAGTAATCATCTCTCTCACTTTATGGAGACTAGAGGACTAAACTCAAAGCGAAGTTTTCAACGCCTATGAAATAACTATTCAAACTCAATGACTCAAAAATTCCCACAAAACTTCTAAAAACTTTTGAAATAATTAATAACTGCTAACCACGACACCATTAAACAACAGCTGTAGAGAACTACTGTAAATATAAACAACTTATGTTGGCTTAATAAAAAATACTTTTATTACTCTGAGGTCCATAAGTATTGGTAAAAATGGAAGATTAGTCATTTCAAATGCAAAAGTGGGAATGTTACATTTTTATCCCCAAAATCTAACTTCATACATTTGCATGATATTTTGTCTACCTGATATGATAACAGTGGACTCAGATCGGTAACTAAATATATGCCAATGTCTTAAGAACTAGGAAAATCATAAAAATTACTTTGTTTGAGGAATTTTTGCCCAATTATTAATGTTTTATCTTCCTTGTCCACTATAATATTTTTTATCAATATTATTTGATTTTCAATGAAACAACAGTTATCTGGTTCGGCTATTGACAACATAAATTGTTGGAAAAACAATTTTTTATATTGTTTCTTAACAACTATACCAAGTGTAGAATCTCCAAAGTGTTCTTCTGCTAGAACTGGGAAAGTATTATTCCTTTGGTGATTGTTAAGTGTTGAAACATCTTGCTCGGTTATTCGTTTTACTATTTGTTCGAGTGGCCTTTCACCTTTTCTGACAAATTTTTTGAAATAATGCATATGGTTTTCGAAAGGAAATGCGCTAAATGAATCTAAGGGGCCAAAATATTGAACATCATCACAAATATGAAGTAAATTATGAATATTATGTGAAACATTCTCAGAACCATATAAAATAATAAAATATTTGACAAAATACTTCAAAAGGGTTTTGGCATATTGAAGATCATCTGGATTTTTCATAGCTGATAGGATGGACATAGAAAAATGAAGACTTATAAAATGTTTGTATATATCTTCTTTGACATTCTTTTTCAAAACAACTGGGCCGATATATAACAGAAACATTCTAAATTCAGTTGCCTTCCACCTCTTTGCTTCATGTAAAGAACGAGGCTTGCGATTAAACTCATGAGGAATATTCTTTACTTGATCTAAAAGAGATTCTGAGATAGAATTTATTTGCAAAAAAGAGAGTTTACCTGGTGGTTTCCCATTCAACCATAGATTGACTATCAGTTTTTTGACTACTCCTAAACATACTAAATGCATATAGTCTAATGGAAATTGTTTCACCATGTCAAAGTTTGGCAATAACTCTAGAATTGAAGTGCCTTTGTGATGTTCACATTGTGTCTTTGATCTGAATTCAGCATCGGTTCTTAGAATCAAATTTTCGATTTGTGGAAAACAAATTTTTTTATCAAAATGACCTTCTACTTGACATTTTGAGCAAGACATATATCCAGTATGGCCTACCGTATATTTAATGAATGACTTAGCTGGAACATCGCAAACAAAACTTCTAATTTCTACCTGGTATGCAGTATCATTGTAAATAATTCCATAAGTTAATATTTCCACAGCTTCTTCAACGAACATTTTCAAGAAATCTTTAGCTTCTTTGGGCTTTTCATAACCATGATATAAACCGATCACCCCAACAATATTATTAGTTGATAATTTACATAAAATTGGATACAACTGACTCCCAGAACTTTTGGATAGTGGCAATCCATCAATATTAATAAAAACCTCCAATTTTGTACTCAGAAATTCACGTTCACGAGATTTCAGTAACTTAATAAGACAGTCTTTGAACCCAAAATGAAAATATTTTCCTGGTTCAACTTTATGAATAGTTAATTCTCTTGGAGTATGCAATAAACTTCTGGCATTTGTAGGTAGAGAGGGAAATTTAGGTTTCAATATTTGCAATAAACCTGTAATTGCTGCATGTGTAATATTATGTTTCAAAGCCCACTCAGTTAAATCTGAATTTAATTCTATATGCTCATCACTTTGATTTTCAAGAACTGTTTCGAAATGAAAATTTTGAATGGGATCCTCTCTAACTAAAAACACCAGATTCCCCAAGGACGGAATCGTCAGAAATCTTCAGAACTTGAAATGCATTGATCAACTAAAAGGGCTTGTTCTAAATTTAAGGCTGATGTTGTGCTTTCATTGCTTTTTGAAAGACCAGCTGAATATGGGATCATGGGAGAATCATTTTCCACAACTGGTGATGATTGACCCATAGAAGGCTCACTACTATGTTCTAACGCCAAAGTGTCATTATCATTTCTTGTTCTCTTATAATATTTGTTCAATAATTGTTTCCTCTCTAACCTAGGCGAGGGGGTGACTGTTGTGATTATGGTATAATTGTGAAATAAGTTTCCAAGATGACTTCAGTTATTTTAGGATTTATTATTTTAGTAAATCAGAGGTAAACACATTACAAAACATTCATCAATGATCATGACATAGAACAACATCTACATACAAAAAACCTTACCTAGCACAGAGCTCTTTTATAATTGAACTGTCAGCTGTCATTCAGTATTGCCAACTATGAAATAGTAATAACACTAAATGAGAGAAAGACTATTTCGATTGTAACATCGACACTCCTCCTCAATCGAAACTTTATAGAATTTAAAAAAAAAATAAATGCAAATACAAACATAATAAAACTTGTTACAAACAAATGTTCACAATCAAGCAATATATTAATCAACATAATCCTAAACATAATCTTAACTTGGCAAATTGTTCAAAATTGAGATTTTTAGTTAATACATCTGCAACCTGCTGTTTACTTGAAACATATTCAACAGTTAACGTTCCTTCCAGAACTAAATCCCTAATAAAATTATATTTTACATCGATATGTTTTAATCTTTTGTGATCAAATTTTTTTGTCAACTTGATACAGGATTGGTTATCCTCAAAAATGATAAGATTAGGCTTTTCAAAACCAAAATCAACAATTAGATTCGACAACCATATTCCTTCTTTCGTAGCCTCTGCTAATGCAACATATTCTGCTTCTGTGGAAGAAGTTGCAACTGTAGCCTGCTTTTTCGTTAACCAACAAACTGTGCCTCCAAGAATCTTAAACAAATAACCTGTTGTTGACTTTCTGTCATATTCATCTCCTGCCCAATCTGCATCGGCAAACCCAATAAGTTTATTTTCATCGCATTTTGAAAAGTGTAATTCTATATCAATAGTTCCTTTAAGATATCTTAAGATTCTTTTTAAATTTTTCCACAATTGTTCGGTTGGATAATTTTGATGTCTACTACAAAGATTCACAGAGAAACTTAAATCAGGTCTAGTTGCCAGCATAAGATACATAAGGCATCCAATTAATTCTCTTACAGGTTTATTATCAATCAGTATATTATTTTCATCCATAGAATTTAGTAAATTACCAGAATCTAGAGGAGTATTTATTGGTTTGCATTCACTCATTTGAAACCTCTGTAATAAATTATTAATGTAGTTCTTTTGACTTAGATAAATTCCATTTTCAGTTTGTTTTATGTTAATTCCTAAAAATGTTTCAAGGTTTCCTAAATCTTGCATTTCAAATTCTTGTTTCAGTTTAGATCTTAAGCTTTCAATTTCTGTTTCATTATCACTACAAATTAAAATATCATCAACATATAACAGTAGATATATATTATTTAATTTTATATAAAGACAAGGATCAAATTTAGACTTTATTAAATTTTCTTTTTCAGCAAATTCCTCAAAACGTTTGTTCCAACAGTGTGGAGCTTGTTTCACCCCGTAGAGAGCTTTATTTAACTTACAGATCTTGCCATCATCCTGAAAACCTTCAGGAATTTCCATATATATGTTTTCTTTTATTTTTCCATGTAAGAAAGCAGATTTTACATCCATTTGTTGTATTTTAAAATTTTTAAAATTTGCAACGGCTAAAAAGGTTCTTACAGTAGTAAGTCTTGCAACAGGGGCATAAGTTTCACTGAAGTCAAATCCTTCTCTTTGCATAAATCCCTTGGCGACTAATCTAGCTTTATATTTCACTTTATTACCAAGATTATCTGTTTTTATACGAAATACCCATTTACACCCAATTAATCGAACATTTTCAGGTTTTTCTACTAACGTCCAAGTATTGTTTTTATTGAGAGAATTTATTTCGTCGTTTATAGCATGCTTCCACATGACGTAATCAGGTCGCATTTTTGCTCTTTCTAAACTTTCCGGTACATCTTCTACAAAAGTTAGAGCATTCAGAGCCATATGTTCCATTTCATGGGTAAGTAAAAAATCATTGTAACGAGAGGGAATTTTTTTAACTCTACTACTTTTCCTAACCATAGTTTCGTTATCAAGTATTTCTTCCTTCTGATTTGAATTATTAGTAATTTTTGACTGGTCTGAATTATTAGTGATTTCTGATTCAAGTTCATCTAAGCGTTTATCATTTACATTTATTTCATTATACGCCTCGTTTTCATTATCAACTTCTACCACAGAACTAGTATTAAATTTTAAATTACTTATATTTTTTGATTCATCAAAAATTGCATTTCGTATAATACTAACCTTTTCATTGCTAGAGTCCCACACCCTGTATCCATTATTTGCATAACCTATCATTATTTTAATTTCGCTTCTAGAATCAAACTTTGACTTTTGTTTTTCTTTCGGTATATGACAGTAAACCAAGCTACCAAAAAGTTTAACATTTTTTAGATTAGGTTTTGTTTTATAAAATAGTTCAGCTGGAGTGCTAGTTAAATTTACTGTAGGACTACGATTTAGTAAGTATGTGGCACAAAGTACAGATTCCCCCCATAATGTCTTTGGTAATTTAGATTGCAATAACAATGCCCTTCCTTTATCTAGTAAAGTTCTATTTAAACGCTCAGCCTTTCCATTCATTTCTGGGTTATACGGTACTGAATAACGAAGCTGTATGCCTTTCGACTTACAGAAATTTGTAAATTGATTTGATTTGTACTCAGAACCATTATCACATTGAAAAGAACCAATCCTGTAACCTGTCTGATTTGTAACCAAGGCCTCGTATTCTTTAAAGCATTCAAAACCATCACTTTTATTCTTTAAAAGATATACTACACTGAAATGAGTATAATCATCTAAGAAGGTAATAAAATATCTCATATTATCATAAGTGGTTGGGGTTATAGGACCACATATATCACTGTGCACAACCTCGAGTGGACGTTTCGTAGTTTTGGGTTTACTAGCAAAAGGTAAACGAGTTATTTTGGCTTGGGTACATATGGAACAAGTTCCTATTTCTTTTTCATTTATATCAATTTCTAATCCATCTACCATATTATTTTTAACTAGTTTTTCCAAATTTTGTGTACTGATATGACCCAACCTTGCATGCCAAATTTTTGAACTTTCGGTTTTTTTGGTTATGTTCACCTCTGTATTAACAATATCAAATTCAATAATATATAAATTGTTTTCCTTTCTACCTTTTGCTACTAAACTTTCATTTTTAAAAATAAATATACAATTATCTTCAAAACAAATCTTTAAACCTGATTTTTCAAGTTTTTGCACTGATAATAAATTTTGTCGAAGATTTTTCACATACAGTACATCTTTAATCTCACCTGAGACATGTTCATTCAGTTTTACCTTGATAGTTCCTATTTTAGTTGCACCCAATGATTCACCACTCTTCGCTACAGCAATTTTTAGTTCCCCTGCCAGGTGTTTCTCACTAGAGAAATGAGAATCATCCTTCACCATGTGATCGGTTGCTCCGGAGTCCACAATGAATTTAATTTTGTTATCATTCATTGGTAGTTCACAATTCAGGGCAGTCCCAACAGTTGCAATAAATGCAATTGTGTTTTCTTCATCTTCCTTCCTCGTTTCATTAGCTTGCCTGTTGTACAAGTTACTTTTACCTTTGTTGTACCAACACTGGCTTCTGACATGTCCAGGTTTCCCGCAAATGTGGCAGTTGACCTTTGGCCTTGTGTTCATTTTTCGATTTGAAAATCTATTTCCTTTCTCGGTTTTGTTATATCCACTGAATGCTGCTGTTGTAGATGTAGACTCTGTAAATTCGTTGAAATTTTTTCTTTTCATTTCATGATCCAAGAGCTTGCCTTTGACAAATTCCAATGTTAACTTATCTTGATCCAATGTTTCTAAAGCAGTCACTATGGCATCATACTTGCTCGGAAGTTTCAAAAGTAGGTGACAGACTACATCTATATTTTCAAGTGTAGCCCCAACAGACTTTATTTCCCTTATAGTTTCTTCAAATTTAATGAAATGATTTTCCAGGGTATCATTACGTTCTAATTTCATCGTTAATAATTTTCTTCGTAGATATAATTGGCTTGCAATGCCTTTTCGTTGAAACACCTTTTCCAGTGATTTCCACATCTCATATGATGTTTTCTTATCTTTGATATACTCCAAGTGTGAGTTTGCTACACACTGCACGAGTATCGATTTACATTTTTTATCCAGCTTTACTTGATCTTCCGTAGGTTCTGAAACCTCGTTTTCAATACATGATTTCACCCCATTTTGATCTAACACAGTTTCCAATCGAAATTTCCAGTGATCAAAGTTTCTTCCTTCAAATTGAGTTATTCCATACCTTTCGATGGTGAGGTTAGCTGATCCTGAAGCCATGCTTTTTCTTATCGACTCGCTGATTCCAAACTTATTTCAATTTCGGGTACTGGGCCCATAACCTGTTGTGATTATGGTATAATTGTGAAATAAGTTTCCAAGATGACTTCAGTTATTTTAGGATTTATTATTTTAGTAAATCAGAGGTAAACACATTACAAAACATTCATCAATGATCATGACATAGAACAACATCTACATACAAAAAACCTTACCTAGCACAGAGCTCTTTTATAATTGAACTGTCAGCTGTCATTCAGTATTGCCAACTATGAAATAGTAATAACACTAAATGAGAGAAAGACTATTTCGATTGTAACATCGACAGTGACCACTCCCGCAATACGTGTACAAATTTGCCACGTAGTCGACCGCAATCTCTTAATTTTCTGCCGAAATCCCGCAGTCATATGAGAAATCGCTAAAAATCCCGAAATCCCTTTCGAAATCGCGAAATCCTCTTCAAAATCACGAAATCATTGTCAAAATTACTAATTCCTCTTCGAAATCTCGCAGTCACCTGTGAAATCCGAAATCTTTCACGAAATAATTATGAATTCTGAGAGTCAAACGATTGACAAGCGCTAAAATTTCGGGAACGTTCGAACACCTTCGATTAATTTTTCAATTTCTTGACGGCCGTTCCGCGCATTCCTCGCTCTTTGTCGGCGCATGGCAAGGCTCAATATTTTTTGCCTGTCATTCTGCACACACTATCCTGAGAGTTGAATGTAACGAAAAAATGTAATTCCAGCCCTCTATAAATGAGACGATTTTGGCACTTTTTTACGCACCTTTAACGTCACCTGGCACTACTTTTCCCCCAAGCAAATCACCTGGCAATATTATATTCGAATTTTGAACATAATTAGCTACAATCGCACCAAAAACCAGCGCTCTATAAATTGAACACCTTCAATTGATTTTTCAACCCCTTTACGGCCGTATCTACTACGCCCACCCCCACCAGTAAAAAGCTGCCAGGAGCCCAATTCAATTAATAATGATGTAAAGGCAGACTGATTAGGTGGTTTTGATCGTTCTATAAATTACTGCCCTATTTCCGTGGCTAGCTCTTAGTCTATAAGCTTTTCATATTCAAATTCTAACCAGGACACGAATTTTTTGCATCAAATTGGTTCAGCTTCATCTGGCTTCAACTGTCTGCGTTTTTGTTTAAGATTTTTTTATTAAATCACCTTCGGAAAATTCGCTAAAACTTGCCAACGTCTTTTATACCGCATCTCCAAACTTTTGAAAATATCCTCAATGTGATATCTTAAAAAGGCATCTAATCCAGTACGATCGGGTTTTGAGACAAGAATCGATTGTAGCACCACCAAACTTGGAATGCTAGTAGTTGAAACACGAAAAAAAATTTTTTACTAAAATTCCAGGGGTGGAACATATTTTTTTTTTCGTTCAAAAATATATAAATAGATATTTGCTGTAATCTTGAAAAGTATATGATTTATCGGAAAAACAACTCAACAGGGTGAAAAACAATTAAATTTTTCACAAAAATTATTCCGAGTAATTTCTCATCAAATGCGCTCGTTTTCTCATAAAACGTGATTGAACGCCGACGTCGAATTTCAGGTTCACCCTTACCCGCCCCTGAAAGTTCTGGCGGAGCCGAATATTTGATTGGTCATAACTCTGCTAAAAATGATCGGAGAAGGAAAAGTTCATATCGTTTCTGAAGACTTCTACCTTCTCATGCAAATAAAATATGCGAGTATTTGAGTACCTGAAATGTGTTTTGTCGCACTTTACGGAGATATTTGCGGATGATCCGAAAATCATGAATAATTCTGTAAATATGGAATTATTATACTGAAGCAGCAACCTATACCCTCTTTGGACTATATGCAACAATTATAAAGTAGTGTGACAGGTCCCACTTATACATGCCAAAAAAAACTTTTGTTATATTCCTGCCTCATTTTCAACTTAGCCATAAAATCAACATTCTCTTCACTAAATGTTGAAAATAATCGCTTATTCATATCTTGCATAAACAGTATCGGAAACTTATCATCTGTGGTATAGACAGAAATCTACGCGAGTAACAATTGATATGATAATACCACATAAATAAGATAACGCACTACTGCGCGCCTTTCTTACTATCTCGTCCGACGAATTAACAACTCACGTCGATATCCCTTCCTCGAGCGAATAGAGGAGAAATTGTAATGCTCTCTCAACATATAGCAAGGTTTTCTTTACGCTCTCATAAAACCACCATACATTTACTGAAGAAATTGCCGGGATTATGGGTCAGTTGAGGCAGGAGTAAAACCCAGTTTTTTCTTTGGCATGTATAGGTGAGACTTGTCTCAGTAGCCTTAAATCGTTGCATATTATGGTCTAAAGAGGGTACTGATTCCTGCTCCAGTATAATTATTTCATATCAACTAAAATATCCATGACGTTCGGATCCTCCGTAAATTCGTAGAAGGGTTATGTGAAGTGGGACAAAACATATTTTAGGTACTCAGATACTCACATGTTATATTCGCATGAGGAAGTAAAGTCTTCAGGAACGATATGCACTTTTTCTTTTCCTTCTACTATAATTTTTAGCAAAGTTAATTAATTTTCGGCCCTGCCGGAACTTGCAGTGGGGGGTTTAGCGCGAGCGTGAAGTGTTTCTGAGAAAACGAGCGGATTTCATGAGGAATTGCTGAAAATCATTCGTGTGGAGAATTGAATTATCTCTCAACCTATCGAAATCGTTTTTTGATAAATCTTACATTTTCTGAAATAACAACAAAAAAATATATTTTTTTTTTAAATGAAAAAGTTTTTAGGTTCCACCCCTGATTTTTTTGCCCAGTTTCAGATTGCTACAATTCATTATTCACTTTTTGCTCGAGTTTGTCTGTCGTTACTGGATTAATTTTAATTTCATGAAATTTCAGTCAATCGTCAATAAATTTTTCGAAATACTCGGAGATTTCTAGGAAATCTCTCGAAATCCTAACGATTTCTAGGAAATATTTCGAAATCCCCGGGGATTTTCTACGAAATCTTTCGAAATCCTCGGAGATTTCTAGAAATCGTATGGGATTTCCACGAAATCCTCGGAAATCCCAAATTTTTCACGAAAACATATGGGATTTCGGCAATACGTGTACATTTCCTGATGAGTGGTCACCCCCTCGAACCTAGGCAACGCCTTTCTTTTATAATCCATGGTGAATATGGTGATAGAAATCCAAAAAAAAATATACTCAACTTGCTGCAAATTTAACTGGGACACACTACCAAAGAGTACACCAACTGTAATCTTTAATCTTTGCACACTACACTATTTAAAAAATCTAAATAATAAAATGTATCCCACGCCAAGAGATGCGTCGAAGATATCATGAGTTGAGTTATTTTATTTTCCCTCGTTCTCTCGTTCATTTTTTTTTGAGGTTATACATTACGACATATCATATAAGGGTGAGTTCCCAATGCATCGTTTTTGCTTCTTGCGTCGCGCGTCACCTGATTGGCAAATTCCCGACGCGTTTCGCCAATTCGCCAATCAGAATGCGTGAAGGCGCGACGCGAAAGCCAAAAACGATGCATTGGCAAGTTTCAGTCGAAGAGATACCACGAATGCACGAATGCCCGGAATACTTTCACGACTATAAAATTCTTTGCGATGCACGTTAAACGGCAAACAAGAGAACACATAAAGACTTCTAGAACCACGAGGCATCCTCGTCCCATCTTTGAGACCGGACGAAAAACGTGATATTCTTGAAATATATTCGTATACGAACATGGTTATTGCTGTCTTTTTCACGCACATAATATATTTTCTATTCCTACCTCCTTTTCTACTCGCATGGAAATTTGTACGTATGGTTCAAGAATAGGTCCCGAACCAAAGTCGACTGATGTGTTCGATGAGATATTGGACTAAACTATAATAAGAGATAAAAAGAGAAATACTGGAAAATATTTAACCAGAAAATAAACGACGATCACATCTTCAATCAATATTTATTTGCTGCATTTGATTCTGGATATTTAGGTATAAAGGGACATGATTGGGACAACTCTGGGATGTACCTAACGGGACGTCCCCTGGAAATACTTGGCGGGATATCCCAGGGATGTCCCAATTACATCCTTGTACCGACAGTACACTTCGGGACATAAAAGGGACGTACCTAGGATATCCCTGTGTTGTTAGGGTATAGAAATCTAAATCCGAAAAATAAATTCTCAAAAATAAAAAAAAATGAATTCTCAGAAATCGTATTTAGGACGCCTATTTTCTATACTACTGTGTATGATGGGCGTAAATCAACATACTCGCTGTCGACCATTATTTGTTGAATTGGAAATACTTACTCTACCTTCACTATATATCTATATACTAATTAATGATTCAAAAAAAATCATTCTCTTTCACCAAGAAATAAGGACATACACCAGTACTACACCCGCGGTAAGAATCATTATTATCAACCATTCTCAAGACTTGCTATATATGTCAGAATTCTCATGAATATCAACAAATTATCTGTTATAACAAATTTATAAGTATATTTGGGGAAATAGACAATTTAAAACAGCTGAAAACTACCCTTTTAACATTTTTATTGAAGGAGGCATTTTATTCAGTGAATGACTACCTAGAATTTTAGTTATAATTGAAACAGTTTAATAAAACTTCTCTGTGATCTGGCTATATTGTATTTTAATGATCTGAATGTAACTGTTTTGATAACTTTATGTAAGGAAATCGTATACCAAGTTGAGTAAATAAAGTAATGTATTGTATATAAGTTCCATGTGACTTGATTATATTGTATTGCATTGTATTGTCACTTTGATGAAACGAAAGAACACTCTTTTGTCTTATTTCCACTAGATTTTTATTGTTACGTCCGGTTTCGGGTTTTATAATGGGATAAACCGGTCGTAACAATAAAAATCTAGTGGAAATAAGACAAAAGTGTGTTCTTTCGTTTCATCAAAGGGATCATGAATTTCCACAAAATAAACAAGTCATCAATCACACAAATTGCATTGTATTGTATTGTGATCCGACACATGAATGTTTTTTGTTGACTAGTCTGATAACTTGTATATGCAATGGAAATTGTACATTAAGTTGAGTGATGAATAAAAGTATTGTATTGTATTGTTTTTTCTACTTGCCCTATCCAAATATTCGACCTTTTTCTTGAGGGCGTAATTTTCCACTTCTAGATTTTTTAACTTATTTTTCAGAGGCGATATTTTTAATAAAACTGTGGTTTCGCTCGCCTCGATTATATTTTTTGGAGTTCTGTCCTACTCTTCATTATTTCCTCATATAACTGTTTTGTGGTTATTTTATTTCTTTTTCATCTACCATTTTACGTTTAATGACAAAATGAGGAGAGTATGGCTAGGTATTGACAAGTGATTATTATGTTGGAAGGTATAAATAAATATATGTATGCACCTGTACTATTTCTCGGGCGCGTTCTCAGTTGTGGTCCGTTAATTTCATGCAGATCTAATTCCACGATTGGCGAATCATCAAATCGAAACTTTTAGATAGGGTTTTCAACCTGTTTATTATGACACGCACTAAGAAATGTTTCTGTAATTTTTCAACAGATTTGAACTGGTCTATATGCACTTTTGTGTAGAGCTTTGCGTTCACCGTGTTCACCGTTACTCTCTCGTTTTACTACTTGATGACTTGATGACTATTGATGACAATCAAATTCTATATTTTCGAATAGTTGGCAGGAAGTTTCTATAGCAGTTAATTTCATCATATATCGGTGGTCTCCAGAGCTGATTGCCTCTCCACTTCCCGTCTAGAGGTTAGATAGCCACTCATCTTCTCTATATAAAAATTTGTTAAAATCATGCGTTCTTCTGCCGTGATTTGCAAAGGCACTGTAACTGAGGTTAACCTTACTTTTACTTCCTTGGGGGGGGTGACTTTCTGTTGGTACCTTTAGCCTTTAGGGAAGGATAGTTGGCAGTGGAAACTTTTGTTTTCCTGGTGAAAGGTTATCGATTCATGTTGAAAAGAGGAACATTCTCCATGAAAATTCAAAAATGATAAATGTGATTTATTTGTAATATCTAACAGAAAACAACTACTTCCCCGATTCATTTTTTTAGTCAACTATAGTTTTGAGTCTACGTAGAAATTCTATTGCTAAGATCATTGTACATGGTAATTTTTCGACCACTATTGCTTGGCACTATGTTTTTAGATTGTCTATCTGTACTATTGCTGTTGTTGTTCCAAGGTGTCAATATTTTTCTGTTCCCAATTGTGATCAGAAATCTTGTATTAATGTTAGGTTTGAATGAATCAATTGTTTCTATAGAGATGATGTTTTGTTCAGCCCCTGTATCAAAAATTGCTCTTGAGTATTTCCATTAATGATAGCCTTTACTGTTAAAATATTGAAATTTCGCTTGTCATAACTGCAAGTGGTCCCATTTGTAGAGAGGACGGCACATGGGATTAATGGTGGCGTCCATTGGTGTTTGGCTGACGCAAAGTGTCCATGTCTATCCACACACGCTGACGCAAAGTGTACAATCCTTCCACATAAGTAGCACCTTGGTCGTCCATCCATTGTTCTTGTGTTCGGAATAAACTGCTGCCGATTGTTCGAGTAGCCATTCGGTGGTTGATTATTCGTCCTGTTGTCCACATAGTTTCTTTGTGGATGATTTCTATTTTGAGATTGGGGATTGTTCTGATAACCCCTGTAGTCATTATTAAATCTTGGCACTGGATAGCTGTTCTGATTCAACACGGTTCATGGGAACGAAGAATAAATTGGAATAGACATAGACTTCGAATCAGTAACATCTCTCTGTATTTAGACTTCGAATCAGTAACATCTCTCTGTATTTTTATTTTTTTGTTAATTGAAGTTTTTGAATAAAAATTATTTTTTTAAAAACTAAGTTCCGTAATCGGAAAACAAAGTGGCGCAGTCTTAAAGGATTTTGAACGGATATTCATGCATGTTCGTATCCTTCTACTATGTTTTATAATGATGAAATTAGTGTTGATGGTTTTGATACTGTTAATCTATTTGCTGATCATTTCTCCTCAGTCTATGTTGATGTTGATGCAGAATTTGTAACACCTGAGCAACAAAGTCACCCACTAAACATAAACGACTTGCATAAAACTCTCACTAGACTTACATCAGCAATTGCAAGTTATGAACATAACTGTCATACAACACAATGCAAATTCTAATCAAGCTTGAAAGGGCCCTTCTATATACTAAGTGCAGTAAACTTACAAAAACGAATTTCTGGCAAATTTACTGCAAGGACTGAATACATAACTTGTATCTGAAAACTAGTTAAACAGTCTATGAAACTTTATTCTGAATCTTCTAAAAAATTTAATTTTTAAGTTTATAATAGGAATCTCATTGTGAACAGCATATGAGAACTTTCAGATTACTTCTAAAATATGTTGAAAGCAAGTATGCACAAGAACGCCCTCAGTGAACATAAAACTTGCATTTGCAAACTAGCTATGTAGTTCAGGAAAGTCCATTTCAAAATTCCCAAAAAATTTCCTAGCAGGTTTTTATTGTGAACTCCATGTAAACATTTCTGGAGAATTTCTGAAATATGTTATTACAGTATTATCTACAGTGTGTCCACTTGAATTGGCGACATATGGAAAACTTTATTTTTCGTTTTAAAAAAAGAAGTTATTAATTCATTAATTAAAAGTTTAGCACGTTGTAAAACCTAAAATTGAATAATCAAATCTTAAAGTATGTATGTATTCATATAAACTGTCAAAGCATATAAATTTGGTAAAAGGGTATACAAATACTTTTAGATATGACAATATTATTATGATAAGTTGTTAATTATGTTCAAATTTTGATGTTTGCTAATTCACAATTAGGTTCTGGAACATGCAGAACTTTTTATGAAGAATAACGTTTCTTCTTAAAACAAAAAAGTTTTCCATAAAATACTGTCGCCAAATAAAGTGGACACAGTAATGTAGAATTACTTATAAGTTATAAGTACCCAAAAGTTCTACAGAAATATTCGTCAGATCGTGTTTAAAATTTATTGTTTTCTCCAAATATCATATTGGGTGTGTAATTTCCACCATTTTGCAAAAAAAAAGAATTTTTCAAAATAGGTTTTATTGAAATGAAAACTTTGTCAAAATTTCTATTTTACATACTGTAATATGAAAAACAAACTAAAAATACACCATTTTATTTCCATATTCCATTTGTTCCTTCTGCCGTTCCTGAAAAAAAAAGTTGATATGTGAGGTTTTCTCCAATAAGAAAGGTATGACAGAATTAAATTGCCAATTGAGGAAAACACTTTTTTCAGAAATTATTCAGTTTTCAGTATTTCTCTAGAAGCATTTCACATATATCTTTTTTTTTATGAACTTCAATATACCTCAAAAAAGATTTTACACAAAACTTTGCATAGACAAATTGAAATCGATATTTTTCTTTCAATATTAACACTATTTGGTCAACATTTTTTGACTTAATTTTGTCCTCATATATTCTCATTAAAAACAATTGGTACATTTAAATCAACATTTTTGTAAAACCCATATGTTTTGATAATGTACCAAGATCATCAACAATAATATCATTTCTAGGAAACAGTGAATAATGATTAAGTGCTTGTTGACCTACCCCTGCATCGTCTTTCGAATGAGTATTATGATTATATGAATAGTTATACTGAATAATCCCCTAGCAAAGCACATAGATAAACAGTGCTTCTACTATTCATATGATCAAAAATGCCATCTCATCTGTCAAGTGCTGTCCCCTCTTAATGCAAAAAAATTCTTTGTCCACAGAAGTGAATAAAAGAAATATCAGATAATAGGAACGTATGACCACTTTATGCTGAGTTTCTTGAATCTTTCAACTAATATTATTTGAAAATTTAATTGGGTGAATGCTATTTTGATACTGAAAAGGAGAAACATTCTCAATTAAAAATTGAAAAAACATGATTCCCCTGGAAATGGAAACAATCCTACGATAAAAATGAAGTTTTTGTAATATGTAACAGAAAACAACTACTTCCCCGGCTAATGCCACGCTGGACATTGAGTACATCTGATAGCTATTGTGAAAAGAGCCTAACTGGAAAGAAAAAATTCGAAAGTTAAAATTTGCATTTTCATTCAGATAGTGAATTTTTAATTATTTAGTTTCCATTGGGGATTCAAGTAGAATTAGATGAAGGAGAATGTTATTCATAATAGCATCAGTTACATCAGAAAAACGTGCATTCATTTCACTTCTCCAAGATCTTCAGGGAGGTCGGAAGAATTAGAAAACAGACTCTTCAGAAGCAATCTCACTTAGCAAGGATGGAAATTATCGGAATATTTCTTCTGCGGTGACACTATGAAATTTTTGACATAAGCCTGTCATGATGAGTATTGTGTTTTGATTTTGTTTCTCCTTCTCAACATGAATACCTTTCAAGAGGTTATTTAAACGATGGAAAATAGCGACTCTTTCAGTCGCAGATGATTCCACAACTTATTTTATGAATATCCTGTTTATATTTCCAAATCAAAATCAAAACACTCTTTGATACTATTTGTCAACTCATGAGTAAAGTTTTACATGACTATTGATGGAGTGCTCCAATTTGGTCGATTTTTCCTGCTCGTAGCACAGAGCAAAAATATTACCAACTAATTGTATTGGTATTGGGCAAAATTGAAGAGCTCAAGCCCAAATAATGTCTATTCCAAATGAAAAACTCTTGTGAATACATTTAGTAATATTAAATAATTTAGTAACTTACTGTTTTCCTGGCGCATAAATCTTGTTTTTGCTTGCTGAAACCAGACCATAACCTGATGTTCAAAGAATGCATCTGTTACCGAGTGTGAAGATCGAACAGCTTCTAGAATAAATGAATTTTCATTAATATTATTTTACAGAAAACACTGATTTTATCAGTATTGGTCCAAAGTTTTATTTTGTGGGGGAAATTCGTTTCTTGACATGGTTTTCTGGATGTTTCATCATCAGTATTGTTATTCACATATTTATCTCAAATAATTATTTGTCAAGAAGTCAAAACATACTTTGTCAGAAGTTACAAAAACTTATTGCCATTGTCTCATACAGAAACCCAGCTTGCTGGACTCTAAGACTGACTGAAATATTTTCCAAAACAGGGATGTTACAGACCAATTGGAGAGTAAATCGATGGATGGTGACGCTACTATCCCTATGAATGTGGCTTTGTTTGACAGTGCTTTTGTTTAAATTTATTAATAATATTATGAATATTATCATCATATGTTAACCAGAATTATAGTCATTTGTACTTTTATCGAAATTTATGGTGTGTTTTGTTGCAATTCTCTCGAGTGTTTTTTCATATTTCTCAAGTGACAAATGTTTGTTTGAAGTGTTACTTGTCCCTATTCTCAAAGGTCATAAGATTCAGCCGAAAATATTGGTTTTTTCAAATAATAATTGTAACATTTACAAGCAAAGTTGCACATAAACAAAGCAACAATACAAATCTTTACTGTTTATATACTTTGAAATAATGTCCGGTAGAAGTCGGGAACTAATGCCAAACTCTCCAATAATCAAATTAAGAAGAATTATTAAAGGAAGAGGCAAAAAGTGGGGTAAGATGGTGATATATTGAAATTTGTACAAGTTTATCGAATACTTTTGGTAGTTGCTTATTGAAATCAAATTATAATACTTACTTCTGATCAAATCAATCATAGTTAAATCAGCAACTTTTAAATTTCCACGTTTACCAGTCCAACAACAGAATTGGGCAACATAATTGGTGAACACTTTCTCCAAACATCTATTAATGCATTGTTTTCCATCTTGCCCTCCTATGAATTGCAGGAAAGTCAACTGAAAAAATAATGAGAAAAATTAAACAAATATAAATTATACAGAGGTGATGGGGTACCATTTTCTGTTGCAATTCTTCGTTTTTCTTCAATAATTCATCCTTTTCTTGAATTCCCATAACTGTTGTTAAAGGTAGGAATGAAGTGAGTTCATCTTGGTCCAAACTCATGTGCCCTTTCCATCCAACATTAATAATATAATTTTCTAGTTCCTTTACTCTTTCCCCAAGCATTATTTGGTTTTGTTTTATTTCCATCAAGATATTGAATATCTTGGTAATATCAGTATTAGCAACAGAAGAGAAAGTTTCTAATACAATTGGCATATCTTGAATACATGTTTCCTTGCCAGTTTGAAAGTTACTTATTGTCACTTCATCGTTTGATGTTAGTAGCTGGTTAGTTTGTATTTCTTGGTTGCTCGGGAGCAAAGTTTTGTTAACTGATTGCAAGCCTATGTTTCCTGTCAAACTGTCAGTATGCTTATTAGATTCATCTGATTTACTCGGATATGAGGTGACTGAAGCACAGGAAACACTGGATAATTCATCTGAAAATTTGGGTCATATTAATATAGGTACACCTCTTCTTTTCGAATGTCCAAAAAATGTATTTCATCCAAATAAGATCATGTAATCATTTGAAAGTAACTTATGTAACAATCTTTTTTAGATTTTCAAGAAAATTTTCAGAGAAATTTTTAATAGGGAATCACACACTAGCCATTTTATATCAATTTTCCTTCAAATATTTACAAGTCAAACTGGGTAAAAACAAAGATTTTTAATATTTTTTTTGGATTGTATTTGATCCAGAATGAACAAAAAAGATTGAAGGAGAATTCAAACACCAGTTAAATTCGTGCATTACCGGTATATCATTGGACGAGTACGGTTGACGTAAGCGCGCGAAAATATGGCGTTTGAATCTATCTCGGTCTGCAATAGTTTTGAAGTGGTTTGTAGTCGATATGAAATAAATAAATAGGTTTGTGGAGTGATTTTACTTGCATATACTGATAAGATCATTTGTTATAAATAAAACGTCATTTTCTGTTACAGCGTAATTCCCAATTATTTTCCCTTACTTGAAAAATAAAACAATATTTCCCAATGGAGAAACTAACAAATTTGCAAATTCGAATTAGAATATCCAGGATGAGTCTTAGGCCAATACCTATGTTTTAAATGGGTATAAAATTCATTAAAATAAACAAAATTTGATACAACTTTTTTCAAATATCAACAAAACCAATCAGAACGCTAAGGGATTCATGTGAGCAAATAAACATAACTTTGTCAGCTTTCATTTTGATTGACAGTCTTTCTGTGAAAGCAAAATCTCTATTATCTTTAAATTACTTATTTTGTTGATTTTTTTTATAGACTGTTGAAAAATATCAACTTGGGAAACAACCTATATACGTCAGGAATAAGTTATAACACTTTATTTACCATCATCCAATTTTGGTGGTGGTGATATAGAGTCATCTCTGTATTTTCTGTTCTTCTTCACTTTTCTTTTATTTGAAAGGTTTATGTCATCTTGTCCCGATTCAGTATCAGAATTGATTTTTTTTTTTCGTGGAATAAGGCTTCTGTATAAGTTCCTGAAAAAAGTTCTCAATATATATTTAGAACCTGGGACAATAAAATAAAATAAAATAGCATTTTTAATAACACTGGAATAATTCTAAAAAACAGGAAAAATACTTGATTTCTTTTGTGTAGAAATGAAATAAAAATAGTCTTACCATATTTTCCCAAAATTTTTATATTTTCCAAAAGGATCCAATCTTCACTTGGAACGCTATTGCCCATAATTTCCTTCCTTTCCTTTCCTTTTTTGGGAGGCCAGAGACATGTTTTATTATCAATATCGATCCATTTCAATGGAGAAGCGGAAACATAAACCATATCTTCAAATTTGAATTCGATTACCGTAAAAAAGCTGAAAAACATAATTAATTCTGTACTTTCGAAGATGTAATTCAAATTGACAATAATATTTAATAAAATTAAATTATTATTATCAGAATTCCTTTTACTTTTACTGTGAAGTAATAGTAAATTAATGGGCTTGTTCAGCGTGCTCAACAGTTGCCAACAGTTGAGTGATTAGTCAACTTGTTTGGCTGAACGGTCCGCTAATCCATTGACTATGCTCTCACACTGATGAACAATGGGCTCAACACGTTGTGATTAATCTCAACGGTTGAGCACGGCTGAACTACCCCAATAGAACTTGACAAATCACTTGAATGAACAAATAATTATGGATATACAAAACAAAAACTCAAAACACACCTGGTTTTCCGTATGCAGGTACTCTAACTGCATGGGAAAGAGGAAGAAGGGTTGTTTTGTGTCAAAGAATGTGTGTCAAATATGGTGTAGGTATGAAATGCAATTATTTTCATAAAATATAACTTTTGTCTGAACATGGCTTATTGATAAAAGTTTATCTTGATAACATAGTTTATCTACTTTCCCGCACAGGAGAATCTTGGAGTCACACGGAGAAGAAAATGTAGAGTCAAAACTACAATATTGATTGAAAATCAAATAAATATCTGTTGAGACAATATCCTGAACAATTTTTTTGATCTTAATTACCCTCCCATCTTTCAGGATACAATGATTATTTTGTAATCCTACACCTAGACTGAATCCAGAATGGATCATTTTCAATTCATCATACGATTTAACCAAAACCCCATTCAATAAGGGTTCATGGTAAGTATCAGTTTCACTTTTCAATTCAAAAGACAAGGTTTGCAGCCTTTGGTTGTATAAATGATATGTTCTATTTTCACTAACTCTATTAACAAATTGTTGCAAAGGATTTCTTGATGTTTTTAGCATTCTTTTTATGGATGACATAAAGTTTTCATACTTGAAAGCTGAAAATGTATCTAGTGGCCCATGTTCTAAAACTTCGTCAGGCAAATGAATAAGATTATGAACATTGTGACTTATCTTATCCTTTCCATATAATGTGGAAAAATTCCTTACAAAATATAATAATAATTTTTTAGAAAATTTATTGTATTTCAAACAGAGTTCAGGTGTACACAAAATTCTGATTGAACAATGTAAAGACAAAAAATGTATATATTTCGATTTTTTTAAACAGTCTTTCAAAACTAGGACCGGTGTACAACAGAAATTGTCTGAACTCTGTTGCTTTCCAGTGATCTAATTCTTTCAAAGTCCTTGGTGTACGAGCAAAATCTCTATAACTGATAAATTTTTTTATGCTCAGAAGTTCTGTTTCCAACAATGCATAATCTGTTTTGTTCAGAGCGACACTTTGGTTACCAGTAACCCAAACTTTAAGGAGTTTTTTCATAACACCCAGACACACCAAGTGCATATAATCCAATGCAACACTTTTGACCAAATCAATGTTCAATGACAAAAGGGGTGTGTCACTTTGATGATAGTCCTCATCAATTTTGTTTCGAAATCCTGCATCAGTTCTGCGAGAACAATAGAGATTAGGAAAACACATTCGACCATTGAGGTATTTCCCTTCTGTTGTACATTTAGTACAACTTCCATAAGCATTATGTCCTTTGATGCCCAGAATATAAGATTTGGCAGGAGCATCCATAATAAACTTGGAAAATTTTAAATGAATTTTTTTTTTTGTACAAAAATCCATTCTCATTGATCTGATGAAATTCGTTGATGAGTTCTGAGAGGAATTGCTTTGAACTGATAGGTTTCGACGTACCATGATATATACCAATCACAAACGGTTTGTCCAGTCGACTCAAAACAAGGCTACCCAAAATAGGCCAAAATTGGCTGTTTGAACTATGTGACAGCGGCAAACCATCAATATTGATATCAATAAATAAGTCATCACAATCCAATTCGAAATTGAAGGGAGCAGAATTTAATACATAGGAAATACCACTTTCGATACCAAAATGGAAATAAGAGCCTCCGTCCTCAAATTTAATTATATTGAAAACTGTTTTTTTTTTCAACAATGATCTGCTGTCTGATGGTAAATTTTTAAATTCTTTTATAGATCTATCTTTCTTCAATATATTTAGTAATTCTGTTAGCCTGGTTTGAGAAATGTGACTCGCAATAGCCCACTGTGCAAGATCTCTATCTAAAGTGTTGGTAGGTTTTTCAAATGGAATAATATTAGGAGAGTTAGGCTCAACCACATCTTGCATATTAATTTCAACAGGATGGTAGGTGGAATGGATTTGAAAAGCAGAATGTGAAGGGTTCACAGTATCGTTGTCTTTTTTGTTTGAGGGCAAAACATGGGAAGTACGAAGAGCATGAACCGCAGTATCCCCATCTTCTCTGTTTAGGAGTAGGTTTTCGACTTCACGTTTCCGTAACTCAATTCGTTGCCTCAATACTTTTCTTATGTATTTCTTTTTCATTGCGTGGATTTTTTTTCGATGAACCAAAGTCTAAAAAATTGTTTTTCATGTTGAAGTAACAGGATCATCTAGTTAATTCAATATATAGATACCAAAGGTACCTGATAAATAAAGGCGGATTCATGCAACGTTCATTATAACTACATTTTCATTACATTACAATATATTTGACACTGAATTGCATTTTAACAAGAAATTGTACCGTTTATGGAAACACTTTCTTATAGACTTGCACATGCCTTCATGCGTAGAATGTGACAAAATATTTTGTTTGTTGGTTTTCCAAGTACTACTGGTTAACTTTTCTTAATGTAGTGAAAATGTAATTATAATGAACGTTGCATGAATCCACCTTAAGTGTGGATTCATGCAGCACCAATTAACAATTAACAATTAGCAACTAGTATATTCTGGATTTAAAAGATTGTTTTTTATTTATGAGGATCAAATACCATCTGAAACTGAAAATTTATCGAAGAAAAATCAACTAAATACCAAAATTCTTAATTTGGGTTCATAATTCTATATTTTGTATGCTTGTTAATTGATAATTGTTACTTGATAATTGTTAATTGGCGCTGCATGAATCCACACTAAGTTTCGCAACCATGAAATTGTGAAAATAAAACAAATTTTACCGCGTAGGTAGAAATCAGATTCCTGGAATTTGTTCAAAACATGTAGATTGTAGAGACGCCATCGCGGTAATGAGTAATGACGCCATGCACAAATTACAGAAACAAGTTGAAAGCTTTCTCATAATCATAACACTATTACCACTGTAAAACAAATTCAATTTACTCACCTTGTTATTCATTTTGAATATGTTTTCACCTGCACCATTCGCTTCGACAAATCACAATGAAATTAATAATTACACATTTCACTGTTCACACCACGACGTTGGACCGGTTGATGAATGATGACGGCGGGACGCGGGACAGGATCACGGCTTCGCGCTCACGGCTCAAGCAAAAGCAAATCAAGTCGCTATGCTAGAGAGAGAGGGAGTATAGTAGAGGGAGTGAGGGACACGGTGGTCGGTGGAAGTTTTGGAACGCATGCGCATTGTGTCCGCGCCAAATTTGAAATAGCAATTTGAGACTGAGTATTATTGTAAACGAAGTAGCTACATTATGATGCTAGATGACGACGAACGAGCTCTGACGATGACAAAACAGCTCTGCATGCATACCCCTTGAGCCCGACGTTCGCACGGTCAAATAGTTTGATAAAACCACAGAATACACCTCACCCACACAGAAGCGTCATTCAAACTACCCGCCAAAACATGTAATTATTTGGCTTGTTTAATGTCATTTCTGCGCGGTAAATTCAAATTGGGCCGCCCCATTTTTATTTCAAATTTGTCTTCGCACCGGGCCCCCGTGCATCAATACGGCGAGAGTAACTTTCTATCAAACGAGAACTATAGAATTGCCAAGTCCGCATATCGGATATTTTCAAAAGCAATTATTTCAACCGACAGTTTGAATTTACTGCCCAAAAATGACTTTAAACAAACCTAATTTTTAAATAAAATCTGCTTAGGACTCATAAATTATTTTTCAAAAATGTTATGTGGTTTACAAAAACTTATATATACCTACCATAATGTCCATAATGCATTAGTGACGTTTGGAATTTCATATATTTGCCGCAACAAAAATCTTCTCAATACTTCTGCAGGGAATTCCCAATTAATTCATCACCACAAATTTACTGCAATCTTAGGATAGTGAAATGACAAATCTTAAGCTTGTATCACACTTGGCAATGATTGTTTTAAAATGAAAACCTTCTGAACATTTGGTTACAAAATCCCAAATAATTGATAATTACAAATTTAGGGCAAGCTTTGGTTAGTAAAATATCATATCAAAGTTTAGATCAAACTTACCGATACAAGTTTGAAAATGCATATGTGATACAAGTGTTATTTTTAAGGTGTTTTGGTGCTTATCATTTGTAACTGGTTGAAAATTATCAGATATCAATTTATGCCTGGAAGTATTCGGTAAATGAGCAGTATCAACTTCACGTATGCAGCTTTCCTGCCTTAGTGAGTGGATTTTCCATTTCAAGTTTGCATATGCAAGGGCCAGAGAGTTCTCTGCAAGTGGTTGTAAGTTTCCATGTTTAGTGGGCATAATGCACTTAACTTCACTGAATGCCAGATTACTCAAATGGACATTTTTAATGAAATAAGTGCACTGAAGACTAGTTTCAGTTCTGGACCAGATGGTGTGCCATCACTTTTATTGAAAAAATGTGTGTGTACCCTGAACTTTCCACTTTTTTTATTGTTCAATTTATCTCTCAGAATTGGTGAATTTCCCATGTTCTGGAAAAACAGCTATCCACAAATCAGGTGATAAGAGCAATGTTAAGAATTATAGGGGCATCAGTTTACCATCTGTTATTCCTAAAATATTTGATTGTCTTGTAACCACAATCAGCTTTCTTGGCACTGTCTCAATGCTCTAACCGAACAACAACATGGTTTCTCCAGAGGCAAGTCCACAGTCACAAATTTGCTGACCTATCAGAAAGACATTTTAAATGCGTTTGAGAAACTGTATCAAGTTCATTCAATTTATACAGATTTTTCAAAGGCGTTTGATAGAGTTAATCATGAATTATGAATTCGAAAATTAGAATCTTTTGGTTTTGGGGGTAGTGTTTTGGGTTGGATTAGCAGCTTCCTTACAAATAGAATTCAGTGGGTGAAAATTAATAATTACACATCACATACAATTATAGCCTGTTCTGGTGTTCCTCAAGGTAGTCACTGTGGACCATTACTCTTCAATATTTTTATTAATGATCTCATTACATATATTACTGACTCAGAAGGATTGTTATTTGCTGATGATCTCAAACTATACCGAGTGATTGAATCGTATGTTGATTGTTTGAAACTTCAAGATGATGTGAACCATTTAACTAACTGGTCTAGAAATAATTGCTTGGAACTAAATCTTGACAAATGTCTAGTCATGTGTTTCAACCGTTCTCAGGCACCAATCACATATGAATACTGCATAAACTCTTTGCCTTTGAACCAAGTTGATGAAGTTAAAGACCTTGGTGTTATATTTGATAAAAAGTTGTCATTTTCATCACATATTAATAAAATAACCTTGAAATCACTTAAACTTCTTGGCTATGTAGGTAGGATCGCCAAAGACTTATCAGCAAACACAATGAAAATTCTGTATTGTTCATTAATTAGGTCACACTTAGAATACGCATCCATTGTATGGTGTCCCTCTTACTCAGTGTACAAAACCTCACTGAAAAGGATTCAAAATAAATTTTTGCGAAGTGCTGCCTACAAAATGGGTTTTCAAATGGACCAGTGACATAACTACACTGATATTCTTTCTACACTACACCTCACCACATTGGAAAACAGGCAGACTCAAGCTGACCTCATATTTCTATTTAAATTACTGTCAGGTCAATTTAATTGCCCAGAACTTCTCTCTTTGGTTGGCCTGAGAGTCAAGCAAAGAGTGACAAGAGATGATAAAACTGTTTTCGTAGAGAATTCACATTCAACCAATTATGGATTTAATTGTCCAATGTCAAGAATGTTAAGGGAGGCTAATACATCAGAACTTGATTTTTTTAATAATTCCGTAGAGGCCTTCAAAAAGTCTGCAATCAATTATGTATTTTATTTATAGATTTATGCCTTGTATGTCTGTTAGTTTTTAGTATTTAGTGTTATTTTTAATTGTTTTATTTAGCATTTAGTTATTTTACAACGTTGTAACTTAGGGTTTTCCCGTTTATACCAAATAAATAAATTCATCGTGAACAATCCGTCAGTTTCAACTGTTAATTCAAGAGAACCTCCGTTTCTGGACAATTCCCCTGGGTAGCAGACCAAGCAGAAGCCAAGGAAGACTATGAGAGAAATCATCTTCGTAGGGCTAATGTAAGTTGCTTTCCTTTATCTCTTGTCTATGTCATTCTCCTCAAGTCCTAATTCATCTCCAGAAAATAGTGATTGTGAGTCAATTTCAAGTGAAAATTCGCCGATACCTAGTTCGATTATCGAAAATAGTTCTCACGAATCAATAGAAATAGAACAACTTTTATCAAAATTATCAATAAATAAATCTAACGAAATGGCTACTCCAAAATTCGAATCAAAACTTTTGGATATCGTCCCAAAATTTGACGGAAATCCTCTAGAGCTTTCATCATTTTTAGAAAGGCTAATTCTATCATAGCTACATAATGGGACCCGACTCCTGAAAATATCACATGTGTTCAAAATATAATAATAATTTACGGGATATATTCTAAATTAATAGGTCAAGCTCGCGAAGTTTATAGTATTTGCATAGATAAAGATTGGCAATCAGTGAAAAACGCACTAATTGCACATTTCGGTGACCAAAGAGACGAAAATGGATTGTTGTTTGATTTGGATCAATTGAGACAAAATTTCAATGAGCCATCATTACAGTTTTATACTAGCATTATGTCTAATTTAAGTGCTCTTCATAACTATATAGATAAGCATGAAAACGTAGTCACAACAAAAACTGTGAAAAAAACCTTTTACAATACTCATGCCTTAAAAATATTCTTAGCTGGCTTGAAACAACCTTTAGGATCGACTATTCATGCCATGAAACCTTCAACTATGGCCGAAGCTAGGCAATATATCATTTCCGAAGATAATATTCGGCATCTTCAAAAACCGAATGGTGATCAATCAAAAAATAGGCCACCCCAAAGGGTCAATCACCCAAATCAATCACCCCATTTTCGCCAATATGGAACTCCTAACCCCAATAATTTTCAGAATTTCAATCCCCAAATGCAAAACCCCGCATTTCCACGTGGCCCAATAAATGTCCAGCCGAGACCGGCCGCACCCCAAAAATTCTTCACAAATCGACAAGTTTTTGGCAACCCAAGAGGCTCAACCAACGTGACCAAATTATCAAAATAATTTCAATCGCCCTAAACCAACACCTATGAGTGGAATTTTACAGGCAACCACTTTTCGCCAACCCAGTACAATCAAACCATATCAGAACCCAAATAGACCAAATTTCATTGCAGAAGAACTCTACAATTTTGACAACCCCTATTAGCAGATGGAAACCACACCTTTTCAAAATGAGTATGCTTTCCAAAACGACTTGTACTATCAAAATCAACTCTGTTCCTGTAATGAATTTGGTTTTTACGAAAATCCAAACTTTGATCAAATTCAACCCGAATGTATCGATGACTCATATCCAATCGATATCCAAATCGATCAAACTTCCTCTTGAGATCCAAATTTTCAGAAAATCGACTATCACGAGAAAACTTCATAGAAATACATTCAATTTACGATCGAAAAGACCTGCCATATTTGAAAATCTCAAATCCACCTTTGAAACTTTTGATACGGGAGCAACTAAAAACTTTTTGAACCCCGAAATTGCCGAAAATTATTTTCCAGATTTTCTAAAAAAAGAACCATTCACAATTAGCTCAATATTTCAAACTACTTCAAAGGATTTTTGTGCAGAAATACCGGCTTTTCAGGAATTCCACACTGAGAAAACTATAAAATTTTACTTATTCAACTTTCATCACTTCTTTGATGGATTAATTGGCTACGATGCATTGAAAAACTTGGACGTTCAACTAGATTTGAAAAATTCAAGTTTGAATACACCTGATGTAGAACTTCCACCGGCACACTATGAAAGCAAAAAGAAATTACTCTTTTATGCTCGCATAGAACCATTGACAATCGAATCAATAAAAATTCCCGTAACAGTACCCAATGGTGACATCACAATTATCGAAACCCAATTATTCGAGTGCCGAATTCGTGAAGGGTTGACGACCTCTCGAAACGGCTACGCCCCTGTCGAAATTCGAAATAATACAGGTGAAATACAAGAGATCTACCTTTATGAACCTGTTCCTGTGAAAACCTTCCAACTTGACGAATTTGAACTGTACCATGCTTCAGTCGACCATAACACCCCTCCGAATATATCTAAATCAGATGTCACACAACTCATACGAACTCAACATATGAATTCGGAAGAGAAATTGTGCCTATCATTTTCAGACATTTTTCACCGCGAAAATTCAAAGTTAACTTTCACGAACCAGGTGAAACACAAAATTAGGACCACTGATGAAGTTCCAATTTTCACGAAATCTTATCGATATCCGTTTATTCATAAACCAGAAGTCGAAAAGCAAATCGATGATATACTTCGTCAAGGTATCATTCGACCAAGCGATTCACCTTGGTCCTCGCCAATTTGGATAGTTCCAAAAAAGGCGGATGCCTCTGGCAAAAATAATTGGCGAATAGTAGTGGATTACAGATAAATCAACGAAAAAACGATTGATGATCGGTACCCAATTCCCAATATATCCGGTATTATCGAAAAATTGGGTAGATGCATGTACTTTTCTACACTTGATCTGGCTAGCAGGTTTCATCAGATTGAGATGTACCCCGATGATGTGAAGAAAACTGCTTTCAATGTGGAGAATGGCCACTACGAATACCTGCATATGCCGTTCGGGCTGAAAGGGGCTCCAGCTACCTTTCAGAGAGTAATGGACGTCTTGAAAGATCTACAAAACAAAATCTGTTTTGTATACATGGATGACATCATCGTCTTTTCAACTTCGCTGCAGGAGCACATTGTGAACCTGAAAAGAGTGTTTCAAAAACTTCGCGAAAGCAACCTGAAAGTACAGCTCGACAAATCAGAATTCCTGAAAAAGGAAGTAACCTTTTTGGGACATCTAATCACCACCGAAGGCTTAAAACCGAATCCTGATAAAGTTAAAGCAATCATGAACTATCCGATACCCAAAACGGCTAAAGAAATAAAAGGATTTCTTGGTCTTCTGGGCTACTATAGAAAGTTCATTAATAACTTTGCCAAAATTACCAAACCCTTCACAAGTCGTCTGAAAAAAAGGTGCAAAAAATCGATATCAATGACCCCACCTATATCAAAACATTCGAATATTGCAAAACGTTAATACCGAACGACCTAATGTTGCAATACCCTGATTTTACTAAAGAGTTCAATTTGACCACCGACGCCAGTAACGTAGCGTTGGGGGCTGTCTTGCCACAGTGCCCTGCCGGACATGACAAACCAATCGCCTACGCATCACGAACCCTCTCCAATGCGGAACAAAATTATTCGACCATCGAGAAAGAGCTTTTTGCGATTATTTGGGCAACCAAATATTTTAGGCCCTATCTTTTTGGGCGTAAGTTCAAAATTTTCACAGATCATAAACCACTTCAATGGTTGATGTCTTTGAAAGAACCCAATTCCCGATTGGTTCGTTGGAGATTGAAACTCGAAGAATTTGACTATCAAATTATATATCAAAAAGGCAAAATCAATACGAACGCTGATGCCCTTTCTAGAATTGAACTCTTTCCAAACGAAACAGACGAACAGACTGACGAACTTCCCATACTAAGACATATGCAGGAATTCAACGAGAATCCTGTCGTAGACGACGAAAGACCATCCACAAGTAGAGACCCCGAAATTAACACACCCACAATCAAACAAAATCAGGATAACGAATCGAATGCAGGACAAATTGATACCAATGACAACGATGATAACGAAACTGTTCATACGAGCGCCGAAGACCCGATATTGAACATTCACATCACAGATAAACCAATCAATATTTCAAATAATGATAATTAAAGTCGATCGGAACCCCCGAATGGAAATCAAAAAACTATTCAGAAACTTAATATGTCGAACCCGATGGTATATATATGTTACCAATAAATCATTTCGAGCTCAAATTTTCGAACATCTGAAAGAATATTGTGCTCCAAAACGCACCTATGTCTTCCACTCCCAAAATGACGCCGAAGACGTTCTTTATAAAGAGATGTGCCAAAATGACGCCGAAGACGTTCTTTATAAAGAGATGTGCCTGTTCATACCGCAAACATTCAAAAATTCTTCCTTCAAGCTTTTCAAATCCAATAAAATCCTCTTCGATGTAATTAACGAAGATCGCCAGAAAAACCTCATCAAATCTCAACATGAAGGTGTAACTAACCATCGAGGCATTCACGAAACCATTGCCGAACTCAAAACCAAATATTATTGGCCAAAATTGCACAATGACATAAGAACATTCATTAATAACTGTCTAATATGTCAACAATCAAAATATGAACGTCACCCTCCATTGATCAGATTACAGCTAACGCCCACTCCCAAAAAACAATTCGAAACAATACACATTGATACCTTTAAATTTGGCAATACCATATCTGTAACAATATGCGACAGCTTCTCTAGATTTGGACAAGCGTACATCATCCCCAGTCTTTCTGCACTTCACGTATATCAATCACTTTTGCAGTTCATCACAACTTTCAAAATTCCCGAAAATATTGTTTCCGATAATGGCACCGAATTCTCCCAAAACCTTCTAAAAGAATTCGCAAAACTGTATAGAATTAATTGGCACTTCCATATAACCCAAATTCCAATGCAATTGTGGAAAGGTTCCACTCCACTATCATTGAACACATGAGGACACTAACCCTCTCAAAACCAAACCTGAACCCCTTCGAAAAATTGACCTTTGCTGTTCTTGCATATAATAATAGTCTTCATTCGACAACAAAACATAAACCAATAGATCTAGTGTTCGGACACTTAAAACTCAAAGACCCGATAGATATTGATTCCGAATTCCAACCAATCAATACGAAATAGAACGAACACAAAGAATCTGTCACAAATATATAACAAAATTCACGAAGACACGTCAAAACAGAAAGCCAAAATAATATCAAAACGCAATGAAAATCGAGAAGACCCTCCAAATTTTGAACCCGGAACCATTGGATACATGAAAGCACCCGAAAGACAAACAAAAACGGCTCCCCTCTACAACCCCGAACATATTCTCAAAAGCACTAATCTAACTGTGACAACCCCGCAAAATACATACCACAAACAATCCTTTAAACCACCTAGGAAAATGACAGATCAAAATCTCTTACAGGTTGATGACACTTCGTCGGACAACGACTCAGAAAGTTCGAATCCAGAACCTCCAGACGAATCCAGGGATCCTCCCCTTTAAAATAGGAACCGCACGAATTAAAATAGGTTCCCATACCTTCCTACATTATATTCGACTAAGTCTTCTTGAAAACCAAATCGAGTCGATCACCAATCAATATAAGTTATTAGAAGCTACAATAAACAATACAACCCCTTTCAACAAAATCGCATTATTCAATGCATACAAGCATCTCGAGTATGAAGTAAAAAATGTAAATCATAAATTCAGATCTTTGTTTCTCCATAAACGCGCAAAAAGAGCCCTCATTGCTCCTCTCGGCTCCCTCGTAAAGTTTATAAGCGGAAATCTAGATGAGCAAGATGCGAAAGAAATCTATCATAGCATAGCCGAACTTGAATCAAACCAAAATCGAATTATAAAGAAAACCAATAAACAAATTTCAATCACTTCAAAATTGATGGAAAATATTAACGAAACAATGTCATCAGTTTCCAATAATTTTCTAACAGAAACAGAAAATGCTATGGGATTTGCAAACTTGAAAACTCTACATCGTAGTATCGCTTCTCCTGAGGATTTGAAAGCAATAATAGATGAACTTTCTTTATCACATAGCCATTCTCAATTACTTTTTGGTACTGAGGAATACCTCAAATACTATGATGTTGTTGAAACAAGAGTTTTCACCGTCGAGGATGAAATCATATTTTCATTGGATTTTTCATTAGTTCATACTGAAACTTTCGATCACTATCACCTATATTCAATTCCAAATCAAAATAAATCAATTATCATTCCACCTGCGTCCTACCTTACCCTAAGCAACGAAATGTACCAGTACCAAAACGAAGAATGCGTTGACCTACAACCGAATTTCCTCTGCGAGAAGAACCACCTCTTGCCCATCCAGGACAATCCAGACTTTGTGACGTCACTACTTTCATCAAAGGCCAGTATCGACAAATGCCATCAAATTCCAGTCAAAATCAATCAGGAAATAATCGAAGAAATCAACGATGCCCACTATATAGTAATCTTTCCGGAAAGCAGAAAATTCCAAACAAACTGCGTTGCCCTGTTGAAAGGAGTATACCTATTTGTTGTTCCACGAAAATGCTCCCTGAAGACTTCCAAATACACATACTGGAAAGAGAAAGTATCAACTATGGGATACCCTCTCACATTAGAGGAAATCAAAGAAGTCAATATTCCAACCCTGCAAGTCCAAAAACTCAATTTGGAGAAAGTTTCCCTGGACAAACTACACGAGCTCCAGCTAGACGAAATTCGGGATGGATGACCCATTGGATCTCATCAACTTTCGCCCGGACTACTCCAGATGGCCCCTATGGAGCGTCGCGACACTGACCGCTTTCGCAGTGGCATATCTTGTGGTGACTCGGAAGCGACACATCCTTCGCCTGCTCAACCCCAACACACCACCAACTACTACAAACAGAAATCAGGCCATCAACGAAACTCAAGTGGTTCCACCCTCGAGTTCCTTCTAAGGGATGGAGGAGTTATGTATGCCTTCCCGTGGGAATCGCTGAACAAAGCATAGCTGCCTATGCAGATTTCCAGGAATAATTGGAGGCGGTGTTGGATTCAACACGGTTCATGGGAACGAAGAATAAATTAGAATAGACATAGACTTCGAATCAGTAACATCTCTCTGTATTTTTATTTTTTTGTTAATTGAAGTTTTCGAATAAAAATTTTTTTTTTAAAAAACTAAGTTCCGTAATCCGAAAACATAAAGGAGGGTTGTAATACCGGGGTCGATTATAGTAGTATTGGCAGGTTGATTATTTTGTTGATATCTCTTGAAATTGTCGTTTGTTTGTTCTCCGTTACATGGAGGGTTGGTAACTTGGTTGGTTTTTGGTGCTGTCGCAGTTGAGGTTGGAAAATTTTTGTTGGAGCTTTCTCCAGAACGTCTTCCAGTCTGAGGACAATGTCTTCTCTAATCAGTCTATAAGCCCAATATATATTTGGGCGAATGCCATTTTCAAAAAATTTCCTTAAATTCTGTGGATTAAGTGTTGGGTCATATTCATAAAACTGTTTTTAGGTCATAAAAATATTGAAATTGAAATTGTTTATTGAAATAGGAATCCTCATATACATAAATAAAAATAAAAATTTACAAGGCCAATAAAAAATAACTAAGTACATATACAAGTAAACTGCTTGATATGATTTTGGGACCATAAGTAAATACATACATGAATAAAAATATACATATAAAAACAAAAAAGAAATAATTGAAAATAAATAATTATATGCTATAAGTATGCGACTGATGTACATTAAAGAAAATTTCAAGTGCTAACACTGTTTAAAACTGTTCATTTCAGTATTTTGATTTCAAATATTCAATCAAAACATCCTTGAATTTTCTCACTGACCAAGACTGCTTGACTTCTACTGGAAGCTTATTAAATTCAAGCAAACCTCGATGAAAAATTGAGTTCATAGATTGCGAATACCGTGTACGAGAAACACAGATTGGTATTGCCGCGTGTTGGATAGTCATGAATTTCACTAGTGAATGTGATAAATTGAGCAAAATAAGCAGGTGCTTCACCAGATAAAATTTTGAAGATGAAGATCATAGAAGAATATAAAATTCTTTAACTGTGTTGAGTGTTGAGAATAGCAATTTTTTATGTCATTGTTCTCTGAATTCTTTTCTTCAGTTCCTTAGTTTACTGTTCTGGACGAAATTGAACTTTTAGATTATGTACAGTCGCCACTTGAGATGGAAGAGCCGGTAGCGGGTGCAACGCTAGCTGAAATTCAAAGTATTAGTGCGCAAAATACACAAAAACAGAAGCAGGACAAAGCTTGCAAACGAAGAATTGTTTCAAAGGTACCAGATTGTCATTTAGAATATATTCAGGGTAAAGACATGGCATATGAGATGTGGAAAGGCCTTCGATTTGTCAGCTAGGGGAACAATTTCAGAAGGAGAAGCTATTCTTCAGTTGTTTCAGTCCCTGCCTGGTAAGGAATATCAAACAGTAATCAGCTCACTTGAAACACTATCACTTGCTGACAGATCATTGATCACCTTACCAGTGGTGAAAGGAAGGTTGCTGGATGAGGAAGCCAGGTTAACCAGTGTGGGAGTTCACAAAAATAAGGAAGAAAATTATTCTTCCGCTGCATTTCTTTCTTATGAAGGAAGGCGGTTCAGAATAAAACTCAGACAAATTCTTATATCGATATTATCATACATGAATATCGTGAAGAATAAATATTTCACAACAATTTTCAACGCATAACATTCAAATTCAGAAATGCGATATTTTAATGTATTTACGACAATATGCAAACTACCTACAGGGTGTCACAAAAACCGCAATAAAATAAAATTGAAGAATTTGTTTGAATTGTATTCTAGGTCCTTGATATGAGTGTCAAATTTCAGATTATGATAATTTGAAGTGGGTGAAAATAGAATTTTATAATTCACATCATCATTCCTATTATTATTAGTGGAATCAAGTTTTTTCAGGAAAGACCTCATCTGAATAATTTTTTTTTATCCAAATCGTTAAAGCCGTTAGCAAAAATACATTTACAAGAATTTCTCGTTAAGAAATATTTGATAATGCCACCAACTACTACTGCTCACTTTTTCTTCCGCAAAATTTCAGGACTCTGTCCTGTTCACTCTCCTGATATTAATTTTTCGATCAGTTCAGTTTCTGATGCAGTCATGGTGCCTGAAGAAGGTGATCCTATAACTTTCCCATAAACTGGTTCATCAGTGTGTACCCTATATTTTTTCAACCCAGAAAATAAGAAATTGACCTAAAGATTATTATCTGTCAAATCATCAGTTTTTCAAAGTCAAACACCAAGAAGTAGGTGAAAACTAATTTGCAAAATTTGAGTTAACGCTTTTTGAATTATGCCTTTTTCAATTTATCCTCACTTCTTCAGTGGGGGGCTTGAATTTTTGACAATTTCCTCAAAATCTGTATCTGGGACTTTTTCAGTAGAATCAGTTGAAAATTTCCTTTTTCGGAAATCGTTCAATCTGAAAATATATAATATATTTTTTTTTAAGTAGAAATCTCTATTATTATTTGAAATAACTCATAGAAAATAACAATTCTGATGAATGATAATAATCACCCTGACGTTGAAGCAGTTGACTTTCTTGGGATATACCATTCATTTACTGGGTTTTATCTCAAATGCTGCATCTTCGAAGTGAAAGGAACAAACCCTAGGAGACTTTGGAACACATTCAGTTGAGCATTGTATTCCCAACTTCTTCAACCAAGCCACTTTTACTGTCACAGCAGCTGAAAACCTTAAGATAAATCCAAATTTAGATAAACATTTCTTGGACTTTTTCGCAACCTTTTTTTCTGATTGCATCATCCAAATGACCAAATGAAATAGTAAATGTTTCGTGAGGTGTCTATTTCATTATTTCCACACATAAAGGTTTGAATACACATAATAATTTCATTTAGTTCGGCGAAAACAGATTAATACCCACTGTAACGCCTATGGTACTTACGAATGGAATCTGGTTGGAACATATGGATTGTTTGCAAACCTAGCAAGTTTGCACCATTATTACTCTCTGTCTATTATTACACTGCCACTATATCACTCAAATAAGTTCGAAAAACACTATTTCAGTACAATAATCCTACAAAAAAGCAATAACAGAATGACAGATCTGTCAGAAGTTCACTTTGTGGAAAACATAAACAATGATATTCAACAGCGTTGACAAACGATCAAAAACAGCAAACTTTACAAGGCCATTTGAAGATGCAAGTAATGATTTTTTCGACAGTTTGGATTTCGAAATGTGTAAGTCTTACAGGTGTAAGTTGTTTGATAATGTTACCACCATACTTAATTTTTTAATTGATATCGAATGGAATACGTACAGTGACACAATTTTGTCTATGATAAATACTTATCACCTACGTGATATGACAACGCCCAACTCAATATCACGACTAAAGATTGTGACCATTCACGACTTCAGACCAGGATGTCAACAGCTAGGTCCAGTTAATTTATACGTCCATGGTCTCGTCTCAACAAGCATGAGGCGTCTCGCCCCATCAATAGTAGGCATCTCTCGCCTTATATGATGCTCTGGCTCCATCTTGAATTGGAGACATCTCCTCTCAACAAGCATGAGGCCTCTCGCCTCAAGCTTCCTGAAATGTTAATTTTCCGTCTTTAATGTGTCAAAATGATCGGCGGGATGATGACAACGATGTAGAACTGGATCTGTATCTTTTACGTTTCATTTCTACATTCAATTGCAAACTTGTTCGGATTGACGATCTTGTCGCGTTCGCGCAAAACAAAAGAATATAAAGATTGAACTTAGGTTATTATAAAGCCACAGACACGACGGTACAGAGATAGGTACGTTTTGTTGGCCTGAAGCGACACGGTTGCTTTAAAAATTTGCGTGTTCACACGGAAAACAAGGGGTACTACATTTGATCATTTAGAACAAGGCGTGAAATATAATTATATAATTGTAAAGAGTAAGTTTGAATTAATAATGCAATGAAAATGAATATTAAGAAACACATACTACATCAGAATTTTTTGCATATATTTTGTTTCCCTTGGTTTCGAAACCAACGGAATCATGTTCTTTCAAAAATATTGATAATATTGTTGTCCCTTTTTTTGATAAATACCTAATGAATTAGTATAAGCTTTTACACATAAAAGGAGAGAAATACAAATAAAAAAAATCAATATGCAATGTAATGCAATTACCAATAGATAAATGATAAATGACAGATCGGTGTCGGTCAGTCTGCTCTACTCCCTATGGTATTAATGGATTTTCCGTCAGCCAACCGTTTTAAAATTATACCTAACATAAAATAATTATTTATGAGACATTGACAGAGTATTTTATGATAAGTACGTTATGTTGGTGTATTTTATGATGGATTAAGTTATGATGCATTAACTTCATGCCGCTGTACATTTCTATCTTCTACTATATGATAAATTGCGATTTCTATCGGTCGGTTATCAATATGCGATGGAGTAGGAGTATATTTCTTCATTTTACGATTATTTTTCTATACATTATGAATTATGATGCACTGAGTGTCTCGTGTCTCCATAAATTAGTAGTCACGTTTTGATTGAGTAGATAGAATACACTAATGTCATAATTAAAAATAGAATAAAAGGCGAGGGACATGCTGATATCTTGGTTTATCCCAAATATAATTTATTTTATTCTAATTGTTTGTAATACAAATATTATTCAAATAGTGAAAGGATAATGCAAACTTTTGAACAGCATTCAACTGATAGTTTTGTCAGGCAGACTAGTTTTATGATGAAATAAGTGTCATTACTATTAAGTTAATATATTCAGCTATATTCTGACTTGTTGACAAAATTTGTCTTCAATTCTGACTTCACAAATCGACTATCTAGTATGATTAGAAGGTAGAATTGTGAATGCTAGGAAAAATGGATTAAACATTACTGAGAGTATGTATGTTTTATTATGTTCGAAAAAGAACACTATCACATTATTTACATTATTTGGAGGTTGTAGTTGTTAGAAGAGAATTCATGAAGTATATTAGAAAACTAAAATAAAATGTTCTTTACATCCAAAGGGGCATGAAAATAGAGAATATATTTGAAACATTTTTTATAATTCTTCTAAAATATCCAGAATTGGGTTACTACTTCGTATAGAAGGGATACACCATTTTGTTTGATGAAAAAATAAAGTACCTTTTTCTATGTTCCCCAGATATTCCTTTTTTCCCTAATAATTCCTTAATCCCCCTAATCATTCATAGAAGTGAGCAAACCCTTTGTAAACCTCTGAATAAGTGATTTAGTTACTTCCTAGATTTCTTTGTCAAATAATTTTTGTTTTCTTAGGTCACTACTTCTTTGGGGTGGTTCTGCAATGACTTTAAGATTAGTGTTACAACAACCTGATACTTTTCTACTCATATCTCATCAGGCGAATAGTTCCAAGCTGTTTTGTTTATCATTGAAAGAAGGAGTCCTGAGGAAGATATGTTAAGCGAGACTCCATCCTCAATCAATCAACTTCATGTCCTCAAGTAACATAACATGTTTTTATGGTAAGAATAGAAAAACTTGTATCTTAAACTGACATAATAAACATAAAGAGAATGTGATTAAAAATATCATCAATATATGACATATACAGTGTGACACACTTAAGACCGGAGCACCCTTATAAAATCTACATTTTCCAACCGATTAGAATGATTTTTTTTTCATCGGGTATACATTCAAAAAGTCTACTAGGACACCAAATTTCATGAATAAATCTCCATTTCCAGGGCCAACTAATCTGATTTTTCAAAGTAAAAAAATCTAAAAAATATACTAGCGATTTTTTTAGAAAAATATCTAACTATACCACTATATTCGCGACATTTTCAAATGGTTCATATGTTGATTACTTTGGAATGCCTCAATCAATAAAAAAGTTAGAAGGGAATGCAATTTGATTAATCAACCCACCAATTCAATTCAAGAACTTTTATTAAAATTAGGAATACACCACTGTATTCAGGACTCTGGTCCAAATTTCATCAAAATCTGTTCATAAATAAGAAAATCATAAGATAATAAATTTGAAAAATATATTAATAGAATTTCAGGAAAATGTCATTACATCTCATAAATTTTTATTTTTTTTCACTTATCAACAAATTTCGATGAAATTACAGTCAGTGATATTTCGAGACTCCCTAAATTCAGTGGTGTAGTCAAAGTTCTGATAAAAGTTTTCAAATTGTATTCCCTTAAAACTTTTTTATTTATTGACGCATTTCAACGTAATTCACATAAAAACCATTTGAAAATGTCGCAAATCCAGTGGTGCAGTTAAAATTTTTCTAAAGAAATTGCTAGTATTTTTTTTAGATTTTTGAACTTGAAAAATCAGATTAGTTGGCTCTGGAAATGGAGATTAATTCATGCAATTTGGTGTCCTAGTAGACTTTTTGAATGTCATCCTAATAAAAAAATAAAAAAAAAATCATTCCAATCGATTGGAAAATGTAGATTTTATAAGGATGTTCCGGTCTTAGATGGGTCACACTGTATGACAATTAGACAATTAAGTATCTGTTTCAGTCCAGTATTTGAAAGTTCAAGTGGTCAAATTCTACAACTAAATAACCTCGAAATTTATCTCTTCTTTTTTTTTATTTCATTAAAAAATTATAATTTTTCATTTCATTAGGTATTGAATTGTAATTTACTATGCTATAATGATTTTTTTTTATATTTATATATACGTATATTATAGTTTTTTCCAAGATTCTGAAATTGGCAGTATCTAACCATTTTCTTTTTCTGTTATCATGGTTGTGAATACTGTTCACTTCAATAAAAACGAAATTATTCGAGATTAATCAAACCATTTGAATTGTATAAATTAATTATAGGTTCCACATAATTCAAGTTGTAGATTTTGACTTCCTCAGAAAAAGTGTCCACGGGTAAAAAAAAAGGCCGACTAGTTTTCAAGATACATGGTTTCAAAGATGAAAAGTGAAGCTTTCTGCTCAGAATCTTCAACAACTCAGAGAATTGGCAAAACACCCATTTATTCTTGGAATACCATGCCCCAATACTGCTACAATTTCATCTTGATTTCGTATCCATTACACTTTTCCGTTTTATGCTCTACAACAGGGTGAACAAAGAAAAATTGATTGATTCCAGTGTGAGTTCTCTCATGACAATTGAAGATTCAGTTATGCCTAGATGAACTCCCTTAATCTCGATCGAAGTTTACTGACATTGCTTTTTTATACAGGGTGATTCGAAAATAGGGGTACGTTACCCCTCATTTTTTAGTTCGGATAGTATGTCATATATTTATCAAACATTCTTCACTGTGAACATCGTCACATGGTCATTTCATGTTTAGATGGCGAGTAAAAAGATACAGTCCAAGTTTCTTAGAAAAATGCGTTTTCTTAGCCCTGTATTTCGACAAAGAATCGGTTGATTGTCATACATTTCTTTTATGAAGTACGGTTTGAGGAGGCCAAGATATTGTCATCAATATCAGCATAGATCTCCGGCTCGTTTGTCGGTTATATACTTCTCCATATTAGTCGGGGATAAATTCCAAAAAAAGCCCTCCGTTACAATCCTAGAAGCATTTCATGTAAAAATTGGATAAATGACGTTAACCCCCTATTTCGACCCCGCTGAATCCGAAAATACCATTCATCAAGTCGAAATTCCAACCGGAAATGGGATATTCAAGATGGCGTCCAAAATACCCCTAAAATCAAATTATTTTCTACTTTAGGTCAGCCTTACGACTGAGGTGTCGATGTCTATGTTTTCGGGGGTGTAGAACACGATGAGACACTTAAAAAAATTATTTTGGATCATTAAAATTTCATCAAATGATGATATTTTTACAAAATGGGCCAAAATTTAAAAAAAACTTGTGAAAACGTGTTCCATATGTTTTCATATGTTTTGGAGGGCGTATCCGCCCTCTAAAAATAATTTGGTACATTCAACGTTAATTAAATTCTAACATTTTAATGCTCTTCATAATATGGGAAGGTTGTTCAATAAACTGACTGAAAATGGTCGATGGCGCGCGATATCGTATATAATTCTCTCACCGCGTTACCTAAGAATTGGAGCAGCTTCCTCGCCCTGTCAGAAAACAAGGCCGACCTCGCGCGCTTCCTGAGCGAAGAAGCCATGAAGTATGACAGCCTGGAAGTCATTGTGGCTGGTGGTTTTGTGGATGAGACGCATGCCGAGTCAAACAGAGAAAGAGACCTGACACACTTATTTTTAAACCATGAAGAGGCTGATACCAGGATGGTGCTCCATGCGGTAAAAACCGAAAGAGAGGCTGTTGTTGTTTCTGTTAGAGATACCGTGATTTTATTATTCATCTATCACTTTGAAAAAATATAATGCAAGGAATGCTGGGTGATGTGTGGTACTTCCCGAGACAGAAAGTATATTCCAATAATTCACGAACTATGTAAGAACCTCAAACCACAACAGATCAAAAACCTAAGGGCTTTTCACGCAATCACCGGATGTGATACTACATCTAAGTTAGCGTCAATCACAAAAACAGGACGGTGGAAGCAGTACATAGAAGAAAACTACTGTAAACTCCTCAGTCAGCTTGGAAAGACTCCTGATCTGGCCCCCGAGGATCTCCGTTTGTTTGAACAGTTTGTGGTGCAAGCTGTATACAACGTTTGTTGCGTCCCTTTTCTAAGACACATATGGTGAATAAAAACTGTTAGCCGTTTTAACACTAATACTATTTTTATTTTAGGTTGGTACCAGCAGCCCGTGTTGCAATTTTTGGGACAGTGGTAATGCTAGAGTTTTGTGCCACCTACCAGTGATGTCCTCCGTCAACACATTCTTCGGTGCCACTTCCAGTAAAATCAGTATCCTGATTTACCAGACCCGATTAATTGCTGCTGGAAAATTGTTGATGAACGATATGTCCCAATCTTGATGACTTTGCTACATATTTCCAAGTCATGTCCCGAATTTGGAGCTTGTGGCTGCTAGGGGCTCTGCGGCCCGAAGCAGTGTGGCTACAGGAGGCCGCCGAGGGTGCTGTGCACGAAGATGTGCAAGTGCAAGGCAAAGTGCATGAATGGAGTAGAAGAAGATGAAGGAGACTACTAATAGTAAATTATTTTCTCTCAAAATGTAAGAAATAAAGGCTTGGAAACTGTTTCAATGCTTATTTGAGCTCATAAACGTATTAAGCGCCCTCGAAAACTTATGCAAGCATATACAACGTTTTCACCAGTTTTTTGGAATTTTGGCCCATTTCGTCAAAATTTAATTATTTAATGAATTGTTAATGCTCCAAATTAATTTTTAAGTGTCTTATCGTGTTGTACACCTCTGAAAACATATACATCAACACCTTAGTCGTATGGGTGACCAAAAGTAGAAAATAATATGATTTTAGGGGTATGTTGGACGCCATCTTGAATATCCCACTTCCGTTTGGAATTTTGACTTGATAAACGGTATTTTCTGATTCACCGGGGTCAAAATAAAGGGTTAACCTCATTTATCCAATTGTTACACGAAATGCTTCTAGGATTTGGCTTTTCGCAAAACATGCCCCGACTATATAGTTAGTTGAAATTGGCTATTTTGGAGCAATTCTTCTTGTTGAAAAATATTCAGAGTAGATCTGTACAGTTCCTATTCCAAGAATGCAATACCCTCGTATAATGGTGAATGAAATGTCTTTCATTTGAAGGCCTTGTATCCAATTGATACCCAATATACTCCGATGGAGTGTATAAAATAAAAAAGTATATAGTGACAAACGAGTCTAGAGTCCTATGCTGATATTGATGATAATATCTCAATTGACAAATCCTGCAGTAAGTAGGAGGTTTGTCACAAAGGATGGAATTGAGCGATTCAGGCATGCTTTAACAGAATTTAAATGGAACCAGACTATTAGAGAGACTCACGAATGCCGCAGACATCAATCAACTCGCCGAATACATAACTTATACCCCTAAGTTCTTTGATCAAAAGTCAATTTCCATTGAAAAAATTACAGTCACTGAATAAGCCACCAGTTAAATGGTTCAATGATAGCCTTAAAAAAATGAGAAACAATTTAGAAGCTGTTAAAATAATAAGTAACGTTTCAAAGGATCCAAATGATTATGAAATATACAAAATGAGGAGAAAAAAATACAGGGAGAACATAACAAACATAGCTGAAACTATAATAAAGACGCTTCCAGTTTGCGATCTCAATTACTCTAAATTATTTGAAAAAATTCCAACCACCTTAGATTCTTTTTTTCTGGAACCCATTTCAGCTCACGAAGTAATTTCTGCGGTTACATCATTGAAAAATTTCAGAGCCATAGATATCTTTGAAATAAACACTGAAATTTTAAAAAATACCATTGATTTATTAGCTTTACCAATGACAAAACTACAATGCATGCATAGTAGAGGGAGTTTTTCCCGATATATTTAAGTGTAGAAAAGTTATTCCAATACACAAAACAGGTGATTGCAATGCACCTGATAATTTTCGTCTCATCTCGATAATTCCATTTCTTGGAAAAAATTTTGAAAAAATATTAAAAATTCGACTATCTCTCTACTTCGAAAAATTCAAATTGTTGCATGAAAACCAGTTTGGGTTCCGTAAAAATCGATCAACTATACAGGCTGTCTCCAGAGTGGTGGAGGACATAGTAGAGGGCCTTGAAGGTGGTCGCCGGACATCCATAAGCCTGTGCGATCTTAGCAAGGCATTCGATTGTATCAAACATAAATTACTGATCGAAAAGCTCCAGCACTATGGAATCAGAGGGGTGTCTTTGAAACTTTTGGAATCGTATTTACAAAATAGGAAGCAGTGTGTAAGCTTAAATGGAAGTACTTCTAAATTTGAGCCCATAATCCATGGAGTTCCTCAAGGCTCCGTTCTGGGCCCACTTTTGTTTATTGTTTATATAAATGATTTTTTTACCACATGCAATCAATTACTTGTATATTATTTGCTGATGATTCAACATTGATCCACTCAACTCCTTTAGATGTGTGCCCAAATGTTTCCATTGCAACAGTAGAGAAGAAAGCGGAATACTGGTTCTCTGCAAATTCTTTGAAACTGAACGAGGCTAAAACAAATCGTCTGAACTTCTCAACAAAAATTCACAAGGGAGACCACGTCAAAGTTCTGGGCGTTACTCTCGATGACTCCCTAAATTGGTCAAAATACATTGAGCTACTTTGCTCTAAATTATCTAGTGCGATCTTCATTATAAGACAACTGAGGAAACTTGTGAGTACGGATGTTCTGCTAAACACCTACTATGCATTTTTTCATTCTCATATAGCTTATGGTATAACTTTATGGGGCAATGCAACCAATTCAGTAAAGATATTCAAACTTCAAAAAAAAGTTGTTAGAACTATGGCGTTTGCAGATTACAGAGAACACTGTCGGCCACTATTTCAAAAATACGGAATTATGACATTACCATCTTTATGTATATACCAGCAACTTTTAGAAATTCATAATAATAAACATAAACTTTCGCTAAATTCAAACTTCCATGATTACAACACTCGACGAGCAGATCAAATTAGACCTATAAAATACAGATTGAAAAAATCTATGAATAACTCTCCCAATATAACTCTTTACAATCACCTACCTAGGAAAGTTAAATCTTTGTCTACTAATTGTTTTATACAAAAAGTGAGACAGTTCCTCAGAAAATCAAGCTTCTAGACTATTACAGAATATTACAGATAATACAGAAACTGCAACAAATAATTTCATAACATAATCAACAATAATATTCAAAAATCAACAAAAAAAAATCAAAGTCAAATACAAGAAAAGGAAATGTTGGATAACAATTGGCATCATTAAATCTATTAACAAACGGGATAAAATGTACCAGCAATTACTAAGAGACCCATTGAATAACAATCTGAAGAATGAGTACACACGCTATAAGAATAAATTAACAAATATCATGAAACAAACCAAATGTGATTATTATAAAGCAAAAATTGAAAGAGATGCAAAAAATGTAAAAAGCCTTTGGAACACAGTGAAAGAAATATGTTCACAGAATAAAAAATATTCCACGATAAAGACAATAACGAGTAACGGACAGGAAATAAATGAAATCAAGAACATCGTAGACACATTCAACGAACATTATATCTCAGTTGGCAAAAACTTAGCTAGTCAAATAGTTACAAATCCGCAATTCAACAAACCTAAAAGAAGGGGCATAGCAAATTCCATGTTCATCAGGGCCACAGATACTTTGGAAATAACACGAGTCATAACATCTCTTAAAAACAATAAGACACCCGGTCTGGACGCGATTAAATCCGAAACATTGAAACAACTCACTGAATCAATATCAGAACCACTAGCTTTCATCATCAATGAGAGTATCACTGTGGGAACATTTCCAGAAAAATTCAAACATACTATTGTATTTCCAATATACAAAAACGGAGACCATCACAAAAATGTAATCAACTACAGGCCCATCTCGGTTATAACTAACTTTGCCAAAATTTTTGAAAAAATACTACAACAACGCCTTTCCGAATACCTTTCAAAGTATGAATTGCTCTCTGAAAAACAATTTGGATTTCGTGAAGGCATCTCCGCCCAAAATGCAATCCTTAAACTCACCTCTGAAATTTACTCCAGCCTAGACAGAGGCAGACCATCGCTGTGTATTTTCATTGATCTATCGAAAGCCTTCGATACCGTGAGCCATACTCTACTGCTAGAATCAATGGAAGATATGGGAATCAGAGGAAATCAACTCAATTTATTCAAGTCATATTTATCGAACCGAACACAGAGTGAAAATAAACAACACACTGAGTGAAAGCCAAGTGATAAGAGTATGGCGTACCACAAGGAACTATCCTAGGACCAATACTCTTCAATATATACCTAAATGGTCTATTCTCTGTCCAGAGCTGTGGGAAAATAACAACATATGCTGATGACACAGCAGTCTTTTATAGCTCCGAAAATTGGACATCTCTCAAAGAAATAAGTGAAACTGATTTCAAGAATATCAAACAATGGCTTGAAAATAATCTCCTAACAATAAACTCCGATAAAACCTTTTACTTACCTTTCTACACGAATGAAACATTCTCTCCAAACTTCAATAATTTGCGTATAGACAAAAGTATGAACATAAAACCATGTACAGAAATGAAATATCTTGGAATAATTATAGACTCCAATCTTAGATGGGAAAAACACATAAACTTCATCATTAAAAAAATCCAGCACTTCATGTTTAAGTTTAAAATACTCAGAGACATACTGAATGTGGCCCAAATGAAGATACTATATTATTTTCTAGTAGAATCACATATTACATATGGAATTACTTACGTCTTGGGGCGGAGTTGGAAAAACCATACTTAAAAGACTAGAGACCACCCAGAAAAAATTTTAAAAATAATCTTCAGGAAAAACAACGAATACCCGTCGGACAAACTTTTTCTCGAAACTGAACTTTTGGATCCAAGACAATTGTTCTTCATGTATTGTAATATTAAACAACATAAATCCTTATCAAACCTACGAAAAAATGAACATGACTACAATACCAGATACCGACAACAAAATTACCTAACCCCGCTCATGTCTAAAACCATAGGACAAAAAAGCCTCACTTATCTCAGTCCGAAGCTATACAATTTCTTACCCGAAATAATAAAAAATATTAAATCCCCCTCAAAATTCAAAAAAGAATTGAAAAAATTCATCCTATCCCAAAACCGTGAATCAGTTCACAATATCATAGAACTACGGTAAAAATATTGAATATTTATACTTCATATAACTCCTCGCCCCCTATGAGTGTATTTTCTCTCTGTGTATATATAAATACTAATAATTTTACTTCTTCATGATTTTGTCTTACAATATTTTTATCTATACATTAACTATCTCTACTTTTACCTTTTATTGTAATGTTCTAAAAATGTATAACCCAGACACCCTGATACATAATTTTAAATTTCCTTTTACTTTAAGTATACCTGCATTTTTACAATTTTTATCTATTTTAAGCACTGCATTGTATATACTCCGCACAAGTTCCGACTTATGGAGTCAATCTATGTTTATTGGAAATGTTTCTTCATTTCATTTTATTTTATATAATGTTAACTGAACAATAAACAGATATTCTATTCTATTCTATTTAGACACCTCCCCATTTTTTGAAATAACGTCTTAAATGTTTTTTTTAATGTGCTCCATAATACTTGTAATATATGTTTGATATTGTTATCTAGGTCATCACAGTGTTTTAAATGCCGTTGATATTTATATATTTGAGATATGTGTGTGTTTATGTTTTAAGTTTTATTGTAAGCTTTAGCTCATTCTTAAGACCTGCTACAAATGTAAGCTTACATGAATGTAGTTAAATAAAGAATGTCTATGTCAATGTCTATCCTCAAACCGAACATCATATAAATAATTCTTGAGAATTACCCCATTCTTTTTCGAGATAGAGGGTAATAATTGAAAAAAAAACTTAGATTGTATCTTTTCACTCACCTTGTATACATGAAATGACTGTGTTGACGTTATCATCAGTGGAGAATGTTTGATAAATATATGACAGGCTCTTTCCTATCCAAACTAAAAAACGAGGGGTTAACGTACCCCTATTTTCGAACCACCCTGTGTAAAAATAATAATGTCTTTCAACTTCGTTTGAAATTGAGGGAGTTCATCCAGGCTAAAATGAATCTTGAATTCTGATCAGCGAACGCACACTGGTTGGTTTTATATATTGATCGAATTGGATTTTTCTTTGTTTCTTTGTTCACCCTCTGTTGTGGAGCACCAAACGAAAAAGTATAATGGATACAAGATCACGGTGACATTGCATATTGAAGCATGATATTTCTAGAATAAATGGGCGTTTTGTCAATTCTCGGTATTGTTAAAAATTCTGAGCAGCTCACTTTTCATCTTTGACACCCTGTATTTCGAAAACGATTCAGCCGAATTTTCTGTATCCGTGGACACTTTTGCTGAGTGAGTCAAAGTCATACCAAAAATTCAGGGAATTGAACCAAAAGCCATTTTCAATAAGGATAGTGCTGGGTGCTTTATAAATATATTGGATTGCTTCATCTTGTAATATATTCAAAGGATTTGACAAGTAATTACTTGAAGTACCCTGTATAGAAAATATGTATAGCAGATTAGAATAAATCAGAGAAATATAAGAAACTTCAAAGGTTTGTACTGCCGTGTTAATTGAATAAGGCATAACTGCATACAACTTCATTTTGCCAAATGTCGATTTGTGTAAAATTTACTGTGCCATCCATCTCCATTCGTGTTTTACCAGCATTGTAGTGACAGTTTCTCTTTCTTTCCCTGAGGAAATGAGATCTTAACACAAGTCGAGATACAGACACGACTTTTTATAATTATACCTGCTCTCTAAATGCTTTGAATATTGCCACATAAAAATTGAAAACCTCAAAATGATTTGCCACTTATGTTTGCTCATAAACTTAGCTTCCTGATGATTTTCACTTTTACTATGCTTATAGTAGTTTTTTTATTTTTGAATAGTGCAATGATACGAATAATCTCTGGGGTTGTTGAGAATCTCACTTTTTCTCTGCAGGGCTATGATTCTTTCCTGGGGTGAATAAAACATATATGTCTGACTGCAGCTATACTTTCATCAACGCTTTGATACAACGAATAACATTAGAGAATAGAGCAAAAATAATTATAAAATAGAACAAGTTTTTATTTCCAGTTTCGGACCGAACTGATAGTAGCTGTCCGAGTGACAACTCCTGACACCTCCCACTCGATCACCGTTCAGTCATAGGCGTAGTTTGAGGAAGCACAGTACCACTACATTACCCCCCAACTTAAATACTAGTTTACAAAACGCCTATTTAAGTTAACAAGAAGAGTATGTTACGTAATATTTTGCTGCTTGTTCAAGTAAGCGTTGATACGCAACAGGGCAGGCACCGACTAATAAAATAAACTCAGTGGAGTCGAGAGGGGTGCATAAGATGATTATTATTATTTGTAGGGCGCCAAGTGATTTACAGCAAATACCTACCCACACAAGAAAACAATAAAACCACTAAATTCTATAATGGCTTACTCGACCTCGCGTTTTAATGAAATGAGAAAAAAAATCAATAGAATTCTTATATTAAATTTTGCAAATCACAGGTAGCAGGTAGCATGAAAACAAATCGCCACTCTATAATAAATTAATTAAAAATAGTACTCTCGAGAGCAATCTTCCAGGATAAAGCCAATTAAAACTAGAGATAAAAAAAACCACAACACTTTATCCAGGAAGTTATGACTAATAATTAAACAATTAGGGCTTAAGAAAAAATACTTGGAAAAGGGACAAAAGTCCACTACCAAAATATCTCGATTTTTGAGAGAAAGTTATAACACACGCCGTATATTCACAAAAGTCATAAACCATAATCCACTATGTGGTACTTATCACATCCCTCCAGCCTCCCAGAGAACGAGCTCAGTTCTCAATAATGAAAGTTTGGTACGTTAGACAGATGTTATGCAATGGGGGTGGTCGAGGGGGAACTCAAATTCGCCATAAGATCCAACCAAATTCGTACCAAACTAGGTTCCTCAACTTGTAATTCCAAATTGCAATTCTTTTTCTACTTCAAAAAACCTTTTGGGGAATTCCACTTGTTGAAAATCGAAGACCCAAAAAAAAAACGTCTGAAAGAATCATAAACACATTACCTACTAACCAACTCGATGGACACAAAGTCGTGAAAATATTATTTCAACAAACTCACCTCTAGTGCTAAATCCCTATGCTACTACGAGACGTTTGACTTGACAAAAACGTATTATCCAATACTGAATTATCGACAATTTCTACCAATCATCCAACCCTAAGAAATTCGTCGTAATGGGGATGAAAATAGTGTAAATATCCGTTTAGCACGACAACCAAATAAACCACTATTCATCCATTCGTTTCAAAATGTTCACACTCACTGTGCCATCAGTCCGAAAGCAGAATAAATCGTTTTTGTAGGATAGTTGGACTTTTTCTGATTCTCGACAAATACGCTGGGATCCGCGATAAACTGGATTTCGTCCATTTTACCAAATAACGAAAATAATGAATTAGGCCATTCAATTGCCCCGAGGTTAATATACTGGGTGTTACTTTATTTCAATTTCGAAATAATTGTTAAAGACAGACGGAATACTAATTATTTGATTCTGTATACAGGGTGGAATAAAAAATCGTTACAAACTCCTTCCTCACTTCACAAAAAAAAAGCGTATACTTGCATAAGTATCGTTTTTTTTTCTAATCTTTGTTTATTTTAATGTCCTTGATATGCCAATTACCGACTGAAATACCAGTTTCAAAATCGGTGAGTGAATAAACATTGGGAGATATTTTCTTCGCCACCTTGCATTTCAAAAATTTAGGTGCTAACTTCGAAGCGAAATAAGCAGCACCATCAGACAACTGATAGTTTCTCTTCCACACAATCTGACCGACTTCGAGAGCTAGTGGTCGTTTTCTCAAGTTATAACGATTTGCGCTCTGTTCATAAGAAATAGCCAATCGAGATTTTACTATCTCACATATGGCTTCCAGGTCCTTGACATGGTCTGCTAACTTTTTCCTACTACCCAGTTCAAGTTCGGGATTATCATGAGTAGGTCCAAATTTATTATGGACTTTCCCCGACGAATATAATTCACGTCCAAAGTTGAGATAGGCTGGACTATATCCAGTAACCTCATGTACAGCTGTACGCAAAGCAAAACCAAATTTATGGAGATTTTCATCCCAATCACGGTGATTTCCTTTTATATAGGATCGGATCATAGTTTTCACTACCCGGTTTACCCTCTCCGTTGGGTTAGCCTGGGGATGATAATGAGCATTAAATTGTATTCGAGAATTATATGAAGAAACAAGATTTTTAAATTGGTGGCTAACGTACTGGCGACCATTGTCGCAAATTATTCGTTCAGGTACCCCGTAAAACATGAACACATCTTTCTCCATATGATTCACTACGATTTGACTTGTTGCTGATTTGATGGGAAAAAGTAAGACGTATTTGGTAAAAAGATCGGCAACTACAAAGATAAACCGATTGCGTTTCTTAGAGAGAGGAAGAGGACCTATTAGGTCCGTGCAAATTACTTCCCACGGACGAGAAATAGTCCTTTTACTCATCTCACCATGCGGCAAGCTTTGTTCAGGCTTTTGAGCCTTACAAACCTCACACTGCCTAACATACTTGGCTACATCATAGCTCAATTTGGGCCAGTAATACAATGAGGCTATTCTATTTTTAGTTTTATAGTAACCAAGATGACCTGAGGTCGAAGCATCATGATTTTCTAAAAATACCATATTTCGCAGTGATTTTGGAACCACCAATTTCCAGTCATGGTCTGGATCAGAAGACGAAGTGGTGCCAACCAACTTATAAATTTTACCATCACATTCACGCCACTTAGGATACTTTTCCGGATGAGAACTGATATTGTTCGAAAGTTTTTCATACCAGGGGTCATGATCGTCTTGTGTAACGTCTACATAACCTACTGCTCGGGAAAGGGCATCAGGTACAACATTTGACTTCCCTTTCCGGTGAATTATGTCAAAATCATAGCTTTGAAGCTGCAAAGACCACCGCGACATGCGCCCTGATGGATTTTGAAGTTTATGAAGCCACAATAACGAAAAATGGTCCGTGATGACGGTAAACTTTATTCCTTCTACGTAACCTCTAAACTTTTGGATGCCCCATAAAACAGCCAAACATTCTAACTCCGTAGTTGAAAATTTCGATTCTTGAGATGTAACAGCCCTGCTGGCATAGGCGATTACATGCTCACCATCCTCCAGATTCTGTGTTAATACACACCCTAGTCCTACTATGGAAGCGTCACATTGCAAAATAAACTCCTTAGAAAAATCTGGGCAGGTCAGTATGGGAGCAGTAACTAAAAGCTCCTTGACTTTGAGAAAAGCCAACTCTGCCTCATCAGACCAAAAGAATTTCTGATGTTTTCTAGTTAGCTTGCTTATTGGGGATACCAGAGAAGCAAAATTAGGAATAAATCGCCGGTACCAACTAACGAGGCCAATAAAACGACGAACCTCTTTAACCGTCTTAGGAGTTGGGTAGTTCAACATACTGTCCACCTTTTGAGGATCAGTCCTCAATCCGTATTCATCGACCAAATACCCTAAAAATCTAAGCTCCGTCTTAACAAATTCACATTTATTTTTATTGACCGTAAGACCTGCTTCTAATAATTTATTAAACACTTTTTGCAAGACACTGACATGAGAAGGAAAATCTTTCGTCGCGATGATTATATCATCCATATAAACGAAAACCGAGTCTTCCAACTCAGCACCAAAAATAGTGTCAACAAACCTCTGAAGAGTGGCGGGGGCATTATGTAACCCAAAAGGCATTCGATTGAAATGATACAAGCCTTTACCTGGTACGGTGAAAGCGGTCTTCTCTTTACTAGAAAAATCCAAAGGAATTTGATGATATGCGCTGTTCAAGTCGATTGAACTCAAAACTTTCGCATCTCGAAGCCTATCTAAAATGCTATTTATGTAAGGCAATGGATATGCATCTTTTTTCGACACCTGATTGACTTTTCGAAAATCAATGCAGAATCGATACTCATTATTGGGTTTCTTAACCATTACAACGGGGCTAGACCACGCTGACTTTGAAGGCTCAATTATTCCTAACTGCAACATTTTATCCACTTCCTTATGGATCAGTGCCTGAATATAAGGAGAAACTTGATAATACCTTTGTTTAATAGGTAATGCATCCCCAGTATCAATTATGTGACAAACACCCTTAGCACATCCTAATTCCTGTTTCATTTTACCGAAAAATTCATCCACCAGATTATTTAACCTCATCCTATCCTCCACGCCAACCAGACTTAATCCCACTTGACTTTTTTCGTCCCCAAATTGCCAAGAGTTATTCGAAAATGACCCTACAATATTCATGTCCTTCCAGAAATCAATTCCTAGAATTATTTCAACATCAATAGCTTCAACTATTAAAGCCTTGATAACTCTTACCTTACCGTCCAATTCTATAGGAATTGGAACAGAACCTAAAACGGTACATTTATCTCCATTAGCTACTGTAACGGTGAAATTACTTTTTTCTAACTTAACACTAAACAATTTACTTAATTTTAGCCAACCCCTACCTCCAATGATAGTCTGCGATGCTCCTGAATCCAAAAGACCATAAAAATAAATTCCATGAATGCTCACATTCATGTAGGGACGAGGGTCACCTGCAGTCGAACAAAAAAGTGCATCAATCTTTGATTTTCGATATTGAACCCCTACGAAACTTAGCCACGCCTCCCAAGAATCATTCACCGGTATATTAATCGAGGAGATCTTCGACCGGCAGCTTATCGACCTCCTGACTCGTTTCCCTGAGAACGACAACCACATTGATATTTGGTTACATTCTGTTTTCCACAGCGAAAGCAAAATTTATTTGAACGGGATTTTGAACATTTAGTGAAAGTATGACCTACCTCCCTGCAGTTCCAACAAGTTAAACCAGCAATATTAGCGTTTCTCTGACGAGGAAGAGATTGAGGCGTTGGTTCAGAACTAGGACCTGCTAAATCTCTTTCCAATAAACATAATCGTCTAGTAGGGGTGGGACGACATTCAGCTAATAATTTGTTCTTCTCCAACTTTTTACACTCGGATAATAAAGAATCAGTACTAGTTATGTCATAAAGTCGAGAACCTAGACCATGAATATAATAAAGATTAAGATTCTGTCGCAAAATATCCAACCTTTCTGTTTCTGGAGGAAGAGATGGTAACCTATGGAATAAATTAATCATGCGTGCAAAATAAGTACCTACAGTTTCATTACTTCCCTGTAGACTATTCCTGATTTCTTCCTTAAGATCTCTCTCGAAAGTAAAAGGCAAAAACTCCTCTTTCAAGAGTTGCACAAAATGAGACCAAGACCTGATATTATTTTTTACTAACCTATACCAAATCAGAGCATTTCCAATAAGTAGATCAGTGATCGAATTTTTAAGCTCATCCTCAGACACCCCACGAGACAGTTTATTTTCTTCCACTCGTTCAATAAAAGCATTAACTCCTAACCCATTTTTATCGGTGGGATCCCCACTAAATTGTATACCCCATTTGTGAACAGGAACATAAGCTTTTTGATTCGGTTGATGTAAGTGCATAAGGTTAGGTGAATTTACAGCCATAGTGGAAGAATTAATAGGTACTTGTCCCGTATTACTCAAATTTGGAGCTGCATTATTCAAAGTTTTTTCATCTAATTTAACTTCTAGCTCGTTCAACTGGTCAAACAAATTGGAAATTGAAGATTTTATTTCATCTTTTAAATCATCTACATTTAATAATCTTGATAATCTTCCATAAAGGTGAAGCAATTTTGTACTGACATATTTATGTTCATTACTCGAAACAACAATATTTTTACCATCAAAATATTCATTCAAACTAACAACTTTTTGATTGCAAATATCTACCTCACTTACAGGTTCAAGTTTAATATTGGGTTCAGTAATTAAATCTCCACAAGTTTCTTGATTCAAATATTCCCTCAATTTTTTTCGCAGTAAGAGCTTGTGTATTGTTGAAACCCCTAACCTTCAACTCGTAGATCAATTCATCCCTACACAGTCTACAACAATCCATTTTGAAAAGATTTCAAAAAATACAATTATTTCCAAGTATTTTTCCCTATGTTCACCCCTAAAATATAATATACCTTATGGTAATAAATATAAGTAAACCACAAAACACAATGTAAAAAAAATAACAAATACAAATCATTCACAAAATATAGTATAGATATATCAAAGCAAAAACTCCAAAAATCAAAGTTACAATTTTTATGATTTTCCAACAAAAAAAAGGCCCCACGTCACGGGCGCTAATTTAACTGTTACGTAATATTTTGCTGCTTGTTCAAGTAAGCGTTGATACGCAACAGGGCAGGCACCGACTAATAAAATAAACTCAGTGGAGTCGGGAGGGGTGCATAAGATGATTATTATTATTTGTAGGGCGCCAAGTGATTTACAGCAAATACCTACCCACACAAGAAAACAATAAAACCACTAAATTCTATAATGGCTTACTCGACCTCGCGTTTTAATGAAATGAGAAAAAAAATCAATAGAATTCTTATATTAAATTTTGCAAATCACAGGTAGCAGGTAGCATGAAAACAAATCGCCACTCTATAATAAATTAATTAAAAATAGTACTCTCGAGAGCAATCTTCCAGGATAAAGCCAATTAAAACTAGAGATAAAAAAACCACAACACTTTATCCAGGAAGTTATGACTAATAATTAAACAATTAGGGCTTAAGAAAAAATACTTGGAAAAGGGACAAAAGTCCACTACCAAAATATCTCGATTTTTGAGAGAAAGTTATAACACACGCCGTATATTCACAAAAGTCATAAACCATAATCCACTATGTGGTACTTATCACATCCCTCCAGCCTCCCAGAGAACGAGCTCAGTTCTCAATAATGAAAGTTTGGTACGTTAGACAGATGTTATGCAATGGGGGTGGTCGAGGGGGAACTCAAATTCGCCATAAGATCCAACCAAATTCGTACCAAACTAGGTTCCTCAACTTGTAATTCCAAATTGCAATTCTTTTTCTACTTCAAAAAACCTTTTGGGGAATTCCACTTGTTGAAAATCGAAGACCCAAAAAAAAAACGTCTGAAAGAATCATAAACACATTACCTACTAACCAACTCGATGGACACAAAGTCGTGAAAATATTATTTCAACAAACTCACCTCTAGTGCTAAATCCCTATGCTACTACGAGACGTTTGACTTGACAAAAACGTATTATCCAATACTGAATTATCGACAATTTCTACCAATCATCCAACCCTAAGAAATTCGTCGTAATGGGGATGAAAATAGTGTAAATATCCGTTTAGCACGACAACCAAATAAACCACTATTCATCCATTCGTTTCAAAATGTTCACACTCACTGTGCCATCAGTCCGAAAGCAGAATAAATCGTTTTTGTAGGATAGTTGGACTTTTTCTGATTCTCGACAAATACGCTGGGATCCGCGATAAACTGGATTTCGTCCATTTTACCAAATAACGAAAATAATGAATTAGGCCATTCAATTGCCCCGAGGTTAATATACTGGGTGTTACTTTATTTCAATTTCGAAATAATTGTTAAAGACAGACGGAATACTAATTATTTGATTCTGTATACAGGGTGGAATAAAAAATCGTTACAAGTAGACAGCTAATAAATAACTAAAAAAAACCCTAACTCACTCTTATAGAGCAACCTCCAATTAATATAAAAGATCCTCAACACTGAACTTAATGGGTCCTTCAATCATGAGCGGATAGATTTTATAAGCCTTTAGGTTTATTATATTCTGTCTGTACAATTCAACACCTGCTTATTCATTTCCTATAACATATGAATTAGGACCGGCTCTCCGTACAACATAAAAAGGACCTTTATATAAAATAAAAAACTGTTTTATGGTTTTGTCTTCACTATAAGACTGATAATGTGTTCTTACCAGTACCTTATCTCCAATTTAGAATTCAACTGGATTCAACTTTCTATTTGCCTTATAGCTGGGCTTTTGTTTTGAGGTTAATGTTCCCAATTCCCAAACAATTTCCAACGGTACATTTTTAACCCCTTCTGTTGGGAATTTAACGAATTTCTCTATGTGGTTTAGTTGAACAGTACCTGTCTGAACATATGATGGGGTAAATCCGGTGGTCAAATTAATACTATTATTCAAACAGCCTTCCACGAATTCCAACATGTTGGGCCACTTACTATGCTTTTCGAAACAATAAGATCGCAAAAGCCATCCAATTTCTTTATTATACCTCTCAGTTATATTTCCAGATGGAAAATAACTTGAGATATGTTTGATTTTGATTCGTAGATCATTTAACGTTTTTTTCCACAAATCACTTGTGAACATACTGGAGTTGTCACTCAATAAGCAATTTGGTTATTGAATATATATTTATTTACAATTTTGTTGAATATAGCCCTAGAAGTGGCTTTGCGCAAAGCATATAATTTAATAAACTTGGAAAAAGCATCAACAATTACTAAAATTGGCGTTACACCCCCTTTTCCTGGTGGTAACGGACCAATCATATCCAAACATACAAGCTCACCTGGTCTGTCAGCCAATATGGGATTCAATAAACCCTTACTTTTTGGCGAGCATTTTATTACTGGCATGAATCACAAGCAGCCACAATCTGTCTAACTTGTTTCGACATTTTCGGCCAGTAAAAAAACTGACGCATGTGTAAATATGTTTTCGTTTTTCAAAAATGACCCAAGGTAACATGATGTGCCACAACAATATCATGATGTTGATTTTTCGGTACATACTATAAGGTTTTGTTCCCTTTTTAAGGGGTTTTTCACCTAAACCTCATATAAACAATGCGGAGGGCTAACTCTTATTGCGGAGGCAAAGGTCGTGGTACGTTTGTTGGTGAATTAACCCAAAGATATTCTTAGAAATCCAATTTATGGCAGTGAGAATAAAATAGCTAATTGAAAGTTGTTATTTGGACGCCATCTACAGGAATTCTGATATAGTATTTCATTCTCAAAGCCAGGCTCTGTTGAAAGTCTTTATCACACTGAAAGAGAAAACACTCCAGACATACAAGTAAAACAATTATTAAAAAATAGTATTTAATCAAATAAATGTTTAGCCAAATTCAGGGCTTGACGATCTTGCGACAATCAATAAACGATGATGAGAGTAATCAGGTTGCATAAAAATAGTATTTAATGAATTGAAAGTTTGTTAAACCGAGTTCAGGGCTTGATGAGATCTAGAAAAGTCTAGAAGTAATGATCGAATCAGGCTGAAGGGAAGAAATTTGGTTCTTTGGACTACTGTATGTTATTCAAATGGTCATACCAACTTACTTGGAATATTGGGTTAAATGCATTTAAACCTCACATATTTCCTTGACCAATCATCAGTTATAAGAAAGAATCAACCAAACTCCTCTCCTGTTAATATTTCAAGCTCTTCGGGCTCCTTGATTCAAATATACTGTAACAGCAGCTCTGGAACACTCCTGAATTCCCCACCTGGTTCTGGACACCTGATCGAGTGTGTAATTCAGCCAGTCAGCTATCATAGGTAGCTATAGTTGTTATTCTATATTGTGGTAATTTGGCAATCGGCCACTAACATCGCCGCTCATTCAATGGCGAGAAATAAGCTTTTAACTAAGCTAACTTGTGGTAGAACTCTATTATATCTCGAAGTGGAGTGGTATAGTTATACAAATCAGTAAAACGCAAAGTCGTCTCCACAATTTAATATCATCATCTAGTGTAGTGAGATGGTGAACGGTAAACGTTAACAATCAGTTAAACGTCTAAATAGTAGTAGTAGGTAGTAATGTTTCGGACTTATATAAGTCCATCATCAGCTAATTAATGAATTCTACAATAAAGGAAGAATAATGTAACTAAAGACAATATAGAACAATATAAAATTACTTACATGGAGAAGAAATTTGTAGTATCATGTTAAAAATTGTAATAAAGGTTATGAATACAACATTGTTTTTTATTTTTCCCCCCTTTTCTTAGTTTGTTATTCTTAAAAACAGCGGTATTACTGTCGTTGGAAATTTAAGAAAAATCCCAACTATCTGGGGACATGCCAAGTCCAAGTCGCTTTATGCCTAAGCAAGGGACAACCAGATTTTGCCCCAATTGAGGAAATAATAAGCTTTACTCATTACTTCAAATAATAAAAATAATAAAAATAATTGGTGCACCTAATCTAAGAAATATACTAATCATATATTTCTAACTATTAGACTAACTATGCATAGATTTTATAGTTTTCAATATTTACAGTTTTAATATATACAGGTACCTATTTAGTGTAGTTGATCAGACTACACTGGAAATTATCTCTAACATCCTACAAAAGAAATATAGAAAATAACATTTTCAAAAATCTCTTCAAGAAGAGATATCAAAATATACAGTGGAAAACTTAAGTTCCTTTCCAAAATCTTATGCGCAATAATTTTTGTGTGGATCCACATGTGAATAATTAAATTCCTATTCACACAGACAGATAGACAGACTCAAATACCAAACTATTTAGTCATCTATAACCAGTCAACTTCATAACTATAAATACCATCAGTCTTTGGGGATGTAATGACATTTTTTATCAAATCTAAATGAATTTTATTTTCAACAAAAATTCAGATACTTTGTGAAACTGTATTTTCTAGCACTATTCATTACTAGGGTAATGGTCATAAAAATACTACACTTTCTAGAAACATACATAACAAAGTAATCCCAAAATCAAGATTGTAATAAGTCATTAATGATCAATTTGTTTCTGAAAAATAATCCTTTTCAAATGAAACAAGGATAATGAAATTTTAATTTCATTTTGGGGGACTGATATAAAAAAATCAAAATATATGTAAAATCAAATGGATAGGTCAGAGTTAGACCCATAGTAAGGCTTGAGTTTTGATACATGCCATCTACCAGCAGGTGAACCATTTAAATTAACCAACTCATAAGCCACTTTTGACAATACCTTCTTGATTTTACATAATACATATCGAGATGCTAACTTAGCCGAATAATCATTGGCAGCATCTGATAATACGAAGTTTCGCTTCCAGACTTTTTCGCCTTCTTTGAAAACATGCTCACGCTTCCTCAAATTATAATAATTAGCGTTTTTCTTGTAAGAAGCAGATAATCTATCCTGAACTTTTTTATAGATAGAGGGCAATTTCTCAATCTCTTCAGAATAGTTCTGTCTTCCCTGAGCACTGTTATTCATTTCGAAATCAATGACTTCACCATAATAATCTCCATAATAATCTCCAGTAACTTCATGAGTAGCAGAATTCAAAGCATGTTGAATCTTTAAAATTTCCTTGTCCCAATGTTTGTGAGAATCTTTAATGAAGCATCTGATAGCAGTGCCAATTGTTCAATTTACTCGCTCTGTAGAATTCACCTGAGGGTGATATCGACAGTTATACCAAACTTTTGAAATTTTATACTCTTTGATGAAATCATTGAACACTTTACCTGTGTGGGCTGAGGCATTATCCAGCAATAAAATTTGAGGAACACCATAAACTAGAAATACTTCCTCTAAAAATGTTGTAATTGCTTGTGCCGTCGCATTTCTAACAGGTTTCATAATAACAAATTTTGAAAAATAGTCGGAAGCTACTATTAGGAATTTATTTCCCTTAGAACTTCTAGGGAATGGACCCATAACATCGGTACTTACTAATTGAAATGGAAAAGTAACTTTTTTTTCTGCACCCATTAAACCAAAATGTTGTGCATTAAGAGCTTTCTGACTACAACATTCATGACATTGACGAACATATTTTAAAATATCTTTTCTCATAAGAGGCCAGTAAAATTGTTCAGCAATTTTCTTTATAGTTTTAAAATACCCTAGGTGAGCAGAAGTAGGTGGATTATGAGAATCAAAAATTATTTTCTGTCTCTGATCAAGGGGAACTAACAATTTCCACTCAGAAATATTAGTTTTTAAAGCTATTTTACTGGGAGTATGTTTAAAAATATAATCGTCTTTGATCATCCATTGGGGATATTTTTTAGGATTTTTACTAATATTATTTTTCATTTTTAGGTACCAAGGATCAAAGTTTTCCAAGGAAATGCCCAAAACATTCACTTCCTCTGGTATCTTTGCGGTGCACCATTTCGAAATCAAAAACAGAAAGTCTCATGGCCCATCGACTGAGCCTGCCAGAACTACCTGACATCTTAGAGAGGTACTTCAAACTAGCATGATCACTAAGAACTTTAAAGTGAACACCCTCTATATATGGGCGAAATTTTTCCAGTGCAAACACCAAGGCAAGGCATTCACGTTCCGTAGCTGAATAATTCCGCTCTGCTCGATTGAGAGTGCGACTAGCATAGGCGATTACTTTTTCTTCCCCATCTTGAATTTGGGTGAGTACACTTCCTAGTCCAAAACCGCTACTATCGCACTGAATGCAGAATTCTAATGAAAAATTAGGGGCTGTTAGAATAGGGGTTGAAACTAATTTTTGTTTAATTTCAACGAAAGCTTTTTCCGCATTATCAGTCCAAACAATACCTTGTCTTTTACCTTTACCTTTTAATAAATCATTCAATGAACTAACCAAAGTACTGAAATGAGGAATGAAACGTCTGTACCATGAACACATACCAACAAAACGTTTCACTTCTGTTTTAGTCTTAGGTTTAGGATAATCTACCATAGCTTTGATCTTTTCAGGGGACGTTCGTAAACCTCTTTTATCAACAACAAAGCCTAAATATTGTAAAGATTATCTGAAAAATTTGCATTTTTTAAAATTGACTGTTAGATTAGCATCTTTTAAACGTTTATAGACTTCTTTCAATAACGTAATATGTTCTAAGAAACTTGAACTACATAATACAATATCATCTAAGTACACGAATACTTTTGGCTGTAATTCCGGACCTAATATACGATCCATCAAACGTTGTGTAATAGCTGCTGAATTAGATAAGCCAAAAGGAAGCCGTTTGAAATGAAACAAACCACGTCCTGCAATTGAAAATGCTGTTATTTCTTTACTCTCTTCATCAAGGCTTATTTGCCAAAAAGCTGCTTTTAAATCTATTGTAGAAATGAATTTAGCATCACTAAGCATGTTGAGGATATCATCAACTGAAGGAAGTGGATATGAATCTTTCTTTGTGATTTCGTTCAAGGATCTTCCATCAAAACAAAAGCTAAACTCACCATCAGATTTCTTTACTAAAAGAACTGGAGAGTTCCACGGACTGAAAGAAGGTTCTACCACATCTAACGCAAGCATTTTATCTAATTCTTTATTGAGATGTTCCAACATATACGGAGACATTCGATATTGTCTCTTTTTGAAAGGCAAATTGTCGCCTGTGTCAATATGCGCTATTATTTTATCTGTAAAACCTAAACGGTCCTCAGAAGAAATGGATTTAAACATATTTTCTACCTTTTTCATTTCTTTTTGTTGTTCATCGTTAAGATTGTTACTCACACCAACATTTGAATCAGTTTTATCTGGAGCTTCTGACAAAACATTTATGTCATTTTCTAGTTCACTTTGGATTTGCCATGAATTATTACTATTATTGATGGAAATTTCAAATATCTTGCAAAAATCACTGCCGAGGATTATTCCACATTGAAGAGAAGGTATTACTGCAAGCTTAATTAATTTGCAAGTTTTTCCTATGCATATAGGAATTTGACAAATTCCTATTACTGTTTGTGCTTTTCCATCAGCAGTTGTCACCTTTCTTCTCTGCGTTCTATCCAGTTTGATCTTATATTTTTTTATCAAATCCAAAGAATGTTTTCCTATACAATTAACATTTGCTCCACTATCCAATAATGCTATTATAACTTCATCATAACAATTAATTGAAATGTATGGTCGATTATCAAATGGTTTAGAAATGAACAAAGGAACAATATCACCAAATTCAGCCGTATTTTCCAACGTTATACTGTTTTCTACCGTTTCAACTGTCAATTTTTTAGAATATTTTTTATAAGAATGAGGGGCTTTATTATTTTTTAAATTTCGTTTTCCATATTTAAATTTATTATTTTGAGAATTTTTTGGTTCATAACCTTTACTAACACAGACATTTTGACGGCTAGAATCAAATGTCTTCGCAACTAGTTTTTTGAATTACAGGAAGGACAATTATTTTTTGTGAAATCTGGTTTACCACATAAATAACAAAATAATTTGCGGGGTGTTTTACAATTTTTCAACACATGGCCAACTGTTTTACATCCGTAGCAACGAACAGAAGCTGTGTTCAAGCTACTATTTACTTGAGATTGTTGAGAAGTTGACGGAGTATTTGAATTGTCAACATTGGAATTAAAATGTGTTTTTGATGAATCAAAAAATTTTTTTTTATTTCTCCAATTATTTCTTGAACTTTTATTTTTATTTTCAGGTGAGGACTCCACATAGGCGAGATCAGATTCTAGGCAATGCAACGACTTAGGTGGAATATACTTCTGCTTGATTAGAGAAGCTTCGTCAATTGTTTTACAAAAACTTATTAGTTCTTGAGTGCTGTCAATTTTTTGTAAAATCAAATGGTCTATATATTTTGGCATAATATTTCTTCTAATTATTTTTAAACGTTCTTGAGCATCAACAGGACTCTTCAACCTACCAAAAAGACTGTGCATAACAGCAACATAAATATCAATGGGTTCGTCACTACCCTGAGTACGCTGTTTGATCTCTTCAAGAAGTTTTTCATCATATAATGAAGGCAAAAATGCACTTTCCATGCAAGAAACTAATTCCTGCCAATTATTGACATCATTTTTAATTGATCTATACCAAATTAAAGCTCTACCTGTAAATAAATCTATACATGAATTGAAAAGTTCAGTTTCTGAAACATTACGAGATTGTGAAAGTTCCTGTACTCGTTCTAGAAATGATTTTAAACTTGTTGAACCATCATATTGTATTCCCCATTTATAAACTGGCACAGATTTACCTACTGCTGAAATATTACTTGTAGAAGGACACTGTACATTTACTTGAACTACATTCATTGATAATTTTGCATCAAACTCTATACAAGTAGCTTTTGCATGCTGTTTAAATTCTGTATCTGAAATTCTATCTTCTTCAGGATCATTTGAAATTTTAAAACGTTTGACTCTCCCTGTAAGAGATGTCAACCTGGTTTCTATTATTTTATACATGGGATCTGTTATTGGACCTCTAAAATTTAGTATTAATGATTCTAAATCTGATAGAGTTTTATTAATGAATGTTTTCTCATCTTCGGTTTGGAACTCTGTATCTTCCAACTGGGTCATGACAGTTTCCTGGCCAAGTTATCTACTCAAAATTATTCTTTCAGAAGTCTTTCTAGGAGCTACCGCATCTCGAATACGCATCTCATAATCAATTTCTTCTTCAGAAAGGTACAAAGGTTCTATTTTTCCTTCCATTTTAAAACTTTTATGGAAAAATATTCAATAAAAATTCTCAAAAATAACTATATCAACAACACAAAGTTATACTAGAAGGGTACCAATAAAGGTAATAAAATTCCATACAACATACACTAATACCGATAAATACCAAAAAACACACCAATATGAACACAACACCACCAAATACTGAGCAATACCAATAAAGTCACTGTGATACAACTTTCAGAACATGACACACAGTATCTATATTTTATTTGTAAGTCTTCCACAGTGCAATAATTGAACTTCTCTGAAATCTTCGGGCCCCACGTTGGCAGTCGCCAAATTTATATAACGTTTTGTTCCCTTTTTAAGGGGTTTTTCACGTAAACCTCATATAAACAATGCGGAGGGCTAACTCTTATTGCGGAGGCAAAGGTCGTGGTACGTTTGTTGGTGAATTAACCCAAAGATATTCTTAGAAATCCAATTTATGGCAGTGAGAATAAAATAGCTAATTGAAAGTTGTTATTTGGACGCCATCTACAGGAATTCTGATATAGTATTTCATTCTCAAAGCCAGTCTCTGTAGAAAGTCTTTACCACACTGAAATAGAAAACACTCCAGACATACAAGTAAAACAATAATTATTAAAAAATAGTATTTAATCAAATAAATGTTTAGCCAAATTCAGGGCTTGACGATCTTGCGACAATCAATAAACGATGATGAGAGTAATCAGGTTGCATAAAAATAGTATTTAATGAATTGAAAGTTTGTTAAACCGAGTTCAGGGCTTGATGAGATCTAGAAAAGTCTAGAAGTAATGATCGAATCAGGCTGAAGGGAAGAAATTTGGTTCTTTGGACTATTGTATGTTATTCAAATGGTCATACCAACTAACTTGGAATATTGGGTTAAATGCATTTAAACCTTACATATTTCCTTGACCAATCATCAGTTATAAGAAAGAATCAACCAAACTCCTCTCCTGGTAATATTTCAAGCTCTTCGGGCTCCTTGATTCAAATATACTGTAACAGCAGCTCTGGAACACTCCTGAATTCCCCACCTGGTTCTGGACACCTGATCGAGTGTGTAATTCAGCCAGTCAGCTATCATAGGTAGCTATAGTTGTTATTCTATATTGTGGTAATTTGGCAATCGGCCACTAACATCGCCGCTCATTCAATGGCGAGAAATAAGCTTTTAACTAAGCTTTTTGAAATCAAATTTAAATCATATTTAAATTTAAATCAATTTTTGAAATTAAATCAAATTTTGAAATTAAATCTGGTCTTGAAATTTAATCTGGTCGAACTACACATAAAAAAAAGGAGAAATTGTTGTAAAACATGTCCATTGACGCCATTTGAAAATTCATGAAAATTCATTGGAAATAAAATTATTTTAAAAGCATTAAAAACGACAAAAATATTTATTCCAATGAATTCCACTTTGAATTTTAAATAGATAGTTACCTCTTTATAAATGTTATTAATATACACTGATTGGATGATTTTCAAAATAAAAATTTAAATCATCAGCGAGTTCTTCAAGTGAGACCAAACGCAGAAATGGACGAAATGGAGGAAATGGAAGATAACGGAAATTCAAAATTTAATCCCCTCCTCAATTTCTACAAACAGTGTTACCAATTGTCACACTATCAAAGAACAGCTTACTAACTGTTGGCTCATGTTAAGATTACAGAACTCATAGATAGAATGAAACCAACATCTTGCCTACGCATGAAAGCTTCAATTTACTATCACTCTCTGCATGATCATTACAAATAACATCCATGGTTTGGACGGAACACGGAACTCACACTTTGTCGGAACTGGCTAATTGATATAATTTTGAATCCAAATAAAAACGAGAAGAAGAAGAACTAACTATCTTTAAAATGTTGAGAAGAATAAGACTTCAATTCAAATAATTCAAACGTGACTTTGACAGTTGAGCATAACTAAAGTTGTTTTCAAATAAACAAACATTTTTTACTGATTTTATTAAATAATTTATCATTCAGACTTGGTGGAGTATTCAGCAGCGTTCTTCGAGCTATAAAATAAGGATTAATCAACAGAAACATTGTAAGTCATATTCTGAAACCTATAAACTCAGCTGGTGCCTCGTTCACACTGCCATGATTCACGGTAAAAATGATGAAATTGAACGTTTGTAGAAATACAACCGTTATAATACAATTTTAAACCTGGACAGCGATTGTTGCCTCGTTTGAAGAGAAGCCCTTCATGAACAACAAACCATTTTGTAATTTTATGTTCATTTTCTTCGAGAACTTCAGCACCAGCTTTGAAATTCTCGAAAAATTCGATTTTTTCTCAAATCCACTGCTCTTCTAGTTGATCTGCTCTGAGAACCTTGAAGTTTTTCTTCAATTCAGAAAAATTATTTGACAATTTCATTAAAACGATATTGACATTATTCGTTTTCCCGAGTTTGACTGATACTTTCTCCTTCATAGGAAATCGTGATAGCGCAACAGCTACAACATTTTCTGATCCCTTGCAATGCTCGATTTGGAAATCGAACTCTTGAATAAACATTATCCATCGTGCAATACGTGAAGAACGCAATTTACAAGAAAGTAAAAAAACTTAGAGATTTATGGTCTGATAAAATGACCAAATCCCTTCCTAGAATTAGGTTGCGCCACTGCCTTGAGCAGTGTATGACTGCCAGCGCTACCTTTTCAGTAGTGATATACGTCAGCTGACTTCCCTTCAAAGTCGAACTGGTATAAGCTACCACTCGCCGCTTCCCCTCATCATCTAACTGATACAAACTACCTCCCAGTGCATAGTCTGAACTATCAGATAGAATATAATAAGTGCGGTTGAAATCAGGATGAACAGTCAATACAGCTCGCCGATAAGCATCTTTGATAGAACACAGAGCTTCATTTTCTTCCGATCCCAATTGCCATTTCTGTCCTTTTTTCAAAAGTTTCAAGAGGGGCAATCTAAGATTAGCATGGTTTTCACAAAACCTTTGTTCGTAGTTAACCAAGCCTAAAAATCCCCTCAATTCTTTGAGATTGCGAGGAGTGGGGAAATCATTCATACAAGAAATACTTTTATTATCGATAGCTACTCCCTCCGTAGAAATAACGTGACCAAGAAAACATACCCCCTGTCGTACAAATTGAGATTTTCTGAGTTTGATTGTCAACCCCGCCAAATTAAGTGATTTAAATAATTTGTTCAGATGCTCAACATGAGCTTCAATCGTATTCGAGTGAATAAGCAAATCGTCCACATAAATAGATATAAATTTCTTAAATTTTCCCAAAACCTTGTTCAAGCACCTCATCAGACTGGCCATGGACGTACTCAATACAAATAGCAATCGAGTAAAAGTATACGTCTCGCCTTCATAAATGAACCCAATGTATTTTGTATGGTCGCTTCTAATTGGAATTTGCCAATAAGCAGCAGTTAAATCTACAGTACCCAGAATCTGACCCTTGCTGAAATTCAGTAACGGATCATTGACATTAGGAGGATTTAAAAAATCTTTTTTAATTTTTTTATTCAAAGTTCTGGCATCTAAACATACCCTAACAGTTTTATCTATTTTCGTAACACATACCAATAATGAAACATATTCTGTTTTTTCCTTTTTGATGACTCCCCAAGAAAGCATTTCTGAAATTTGGGAAGCTACTTCCTTTTTATAAATATACGGAATAGGGTAGGAAGGCGCATGAAATATGGAATAATCATTCAATTCAATTTCATGAAGATAATAATTAACCCGTCCTGGACATTCTGAGACCACACTTTTGTTTTTCTTCACAATTTCCAGCAATTTTTGTTTATTTTGCTCCTCCGTATGAGCCTGATTTGCATAGGACTTAATCTCTGCATCGTACATTGGTGTCTTACCATAGACATTTCATCAGAAAATGTATTTTCATTATCTAGGCAATGGCCATTATCAACATAATTTTCACATAAATTAATATGCAAGTCAGCCTTATTCCATTTGAAATAAATTTCTGTAGAATAGCTGTTCACTTCTTCATGAAAAAAAAGACGGTTTATCAAAATCTATAACAGCCTTCCATTTAAAGAACCAATTCGCACCCAAAAGAAGATCACAATTCAAACCCGGAACTATCAAGCAAGTAATGTCCATATTGCATCCCGCAATTTGAACAGGTATTTGACTTTTAATACGCTGCGTTTTACCCCCCACAACGACGGCAATGGAGACGTTTGTCACCGGTAAAATTGGAATATTCATTGTTTCACTTTTCACCTTACTATAAAAAAGATCGGAAACAGCACAAACATCTAATCCACTGTCCAGTAATGTTTCTATTTCCTGTCTTCCCACATAAACCATAATGGTAGACGAGACCATTTCATTTTCCTTAGGTTTGCTATCTGAATCGGTCAACAAATTTTCGCTATCTTCATTGAAAAAAGTTATGTAATGAACATTAGGATTTTGATTATTATTCGAACAGTTAGCTGGATTTTCTCTAGAATAGTTTTGACCTCTGGTTATGGGGCCGTTAAATCAATCAATCAATCAATCAAAGTATACTTTATTGTCCAAGATGGTATCTTATTGACAAAGCATTATTAAGGAATAGAGGAATAACATAAAATAAAATCTACATATTACACAATTGAAATAGGCTTGTGCACATGCACACTCGATAAACAAACATTAACCAAAAAAATGGTTGTTGTTACTGTCATTATAACTAAATCATACTATGTGCAACATGTAAAACATAGTAAATAACTATAGAACATACAGTGTATAACATAAATAAGCAAATAATGAGAGTATAAGCATCAAGATACAAAAATAAGTTTACGTGATTAAATGTTAAAATCAATAGAATTAAATATATAAAAAAACACAAACGAACATAGATTAAGGCTAGGTCAAATTAAGCTATCACTATAGTATTCCTGCAGGCTATAGTATCCTTTCATCAGGAGTTCACATTTAAGCGATTTCCGAAAAATGGAGAAATTCACCATGTTTTTAAAGGTGTAGGGTAGGTGATTATAAATCTTTTTACTCTCATATATAAGGGAATTTTTTGTTAGTGTCGATGTCGGTCTAGGTAGTGCGGCATTATCATTTTGGCGTGTATTATACGGTCTATCATTATCAGCAGGAGTTTTTGTTTTGTGCATTAGGCAGGCAGTCTCTAAAATAAATATGCAGGTCAGTGTTAAAAGTTTATGTTTGATAAAAAGTGGCTTACAGTGTTCTAAATACTGAGCTTTGCACAAGTATCTTACTGCTCTTTTTTGTAAGACAAATACTGAATTCATCAACTGGATGTTGCAGAAACCCCAAAAGGCAATGCCATACCTCAGGTGAGATTCAATAAGAGCAAAATAAGCCATTCTGCCTGTATTAAAACCAAGTTCCCTAGTTATAATTCTGACGGCGTAGCAGCCTGAGGCTAATTTATTATTCAGGTTTCTTATGTGATCCTCAAACCTCAGCTTATTGTCAAGATAAATACCTAAGAATTTTGAACATGATTTGTTTTCTATAGTGTGACTACCTAAAGATAAGTTGTTATAATCAAACTTGAGGGTCAATATATTCGTTTTATTTACATTGAAGCTGAGTAGGTTAGAGTCACACCATTGTTTGACTTTTTCCAAGTCGGTCAGGATATTTACCTTAAGTGATTCAATATCATTTCCATGCCATATTAATGTTGTGTCATCTGCAAACATGGTGAATTCTCCTTTTATATCAAGGTTGCTGAGATCATTCAATTAAATAAGGAAGAGAATTGGGCCAAGTACTGATCCTTGGGGAACACCATAATTAATGTTGGAGGGATCTGATAGTACGTTCTGAACTTTCACCATCTGAACTCGATTTGAGAGAAATGATTCAAACCATTTGTTCGCTATACCTCTGAAACCATAACAATACATCTTTTCGAGTAAAATTCTGTGATTCACGGAGTCAAAGGCCTTAGAGAAGTCACAAAAGACTGCTCCAACAGCTTCACCTTTGTTCAAGCTTGAATACATTTTGTTTAGCAGATTGAAGATTGCATCATTCGTACTTTTATTTGACTGGAATCCAAATTGAGAAGAGGACAAAATCTCGTGTTTATTAAGGAAAGCCAGTAATCTTTTCTTCACAATCTTTTCAATTATTTTTGAGAGGGTTGATAGTAACGCAATGGGTCGGAAGTTTGAAGGTTCGTTTAGCTGGCCACTTTTATGCAGTGGAATAATTAAAGCGGTTTTTAGGCAGGAAGGAAATACACCAGTCTCAAACGAAATGTTGATTGCTTCCACTAAGACAAGTAGAGCTTCATCTGGTAGATTCAGTAAAGTTGTCACTGAGATTTCATCTACACCACAAGATTTTTTGTTTTTTACCTCGTTCATAGTTAATCTGAGTTCCGTGATATCAGTATTGCTGAGGTAAAAACTGTCAGATAGTGATATACCATGAAGATATTCCATGGGGTCATTTGGGGGTACTATCTCTGAGATCAATTTTTCAGCTATAGTGCAAAAGAATTGATTGAGAATGTTTGGTTCAATATCGACAAGATTGGGAAGCTTTGTGCTTTTACCCCTCAAGTTATTAATTATGGACCAATTTTCTCTTATTTTATTTTTTGCATTGCCTATCCTATTTTTATAATGATTCTCCTTTGCAGTTTTAATCACAGATTTGTATATGCGTTTATATTTATTAAAATAGTTTGCGAGATACTCACTGGTGGTGTGTTTTCTAATTGAATTCAGTGATCTCAGATTAGCAGCTGAGACTTTAATTCCCTTGGAGATCCATGGTTTTCTGCTTTTTTCCTTCATCTTCCGTAAAGGAAAGCAAGTTTCGAAAATTGTAGAAAGTGTGTCACAAAATTTTACAATTAGTTCAGGCGAGTTCAGATTCAGAGCCCAGTTCGTTTTTGAAGATATATTCCTGAACTTGGCAAAATTCCCCTTGCTGAAAATTCTACCATACCTATGACACTTTTTCTGTGTTCTTTCTTTTAGAAGAAATTTTGTTGATATAGCTTCATGGTCCGAGAGACCTGCAGGAATAACAGTGCAGTCAATGTCTACATCATTGAAATTAGAACAAACATAGTCTATCATAGTTGCAGAATGTGAGGAAATTCGTGTAGGTTCTGTTATATGCATATTGAGGTTGAATGAATTGAGCAAATTTTTCAGAGTCAGCTTGCTCATGGAATTTTCATTAGAAAAGTCAATATTGAAATCGCCTGATACTATTATCTTTGAATTAATTGACAGTTTTGTGAGAATAGCCTCAAAGTTACTAAAAAATATGTTAAAATATCTGGACTGTTCCGAATTGGAATTTGTCCGTCGCGAGTCATCAATATTATTTCTCGATGACCTTGTTGAGTTGAAACGAGAATCATATTTATAGGTGTCATCAATTTTGTGAAGGAATTCTTCTACCCCCTCATGCAACAGTTGAGAAACCATTCGTTATGATACGTCGCTGGACGACCGCCGGAAAGTGTCTGGCAATCATCCCTATCAGTTTGGTGTCAGTATTTTTTTCATCCAAAAACCTTGCCTGACGCACAAGATTCAAAAAATATTCCGATCCGTTATCGGATTCAAAGGACCCCGTACACAGTTCTTATGAAAAATGGGTCCCAGTCGAATTGGCTGAAAATTCAGTATAATGTAGTTTATGGTGTCCTGATCAAATGTCTCCACGGGCACAAGATCTAATGGACAGTTTTTGAGATACAGGGTGTCAAACATGCAAAGAGAGGGTTATTATTACCGAGGTTATTCCTTACCTTTAGAAAATCTATAAGCAGGTGCCGCGTTTCTAGGTTTGGTTCTCTAATCAATGCTATCAACATTATACTTCAAATTTGTGACAGTTTGTTGCAACTCGGTCATGCCCAAAGTTAACTGTTGTAGCTTACCTTTTAAATCTATTCTTAAATTAAGATCACTGCCTCTATTTTTCTTGTTCCTTCTAGAACTCATGTTCTAGCCAATTTTTTTATGCAATTATTTTTCAGTACTAAAATAAGGTTTGGGGTACCGGGAATCCCTAATTCTGACAGATTCACAATGGCATATGAAAAATTTGTTCGTTTTGGTGTTTCGGGTGTCTCATCATGAAGAATACGTTTTTTAAAACTCTCATAGTGTATCTGCGTTAGTGAATCTCAGCTGATGGCCTATCAAAAATTGTTGGGGCATCTGGGATCCACCATCTTGGTAAAAACAGAATAATGAAGACTACACTTTTTCCATAACTTATATGATGAATCCCAACTGGTTATCAAAAATTCGTTGGATGACCACCATGGGGTACTGGGGACCATTAATTTTTTTTTGTAATGTCTGCCTTGGTGTTTCGGGCGAATCTCAGCTGCGTATCAAAAATTGTCGGGATATCCACCCTGAGGTATAGAGGATCCTCCCATCTTGATGAATAATGAAGACTACATTTTTTCTATAACTCATATGATCCATATCAGTGAATCTCAGCTGGGTGTCAAAAATTCGTTGGATGGTCACCATGAGGTACTGGGGATCCTTAATTTTTTTTTGGAGTGTCCGCCTTGGTGTTTCGGGTGTCTCATCATGAAGAATACCGTGAGGTACTGAGGATCCTTAATTTTTTTTTTTTTCGGGTCCAAATTACAGAATATTTTTAATATTATCAAATATTAGCTTGACCTTGAATTCCTTCACTCCCGTATAGATACACTACTGAAATATATATCAAAAATCAGTTTTTACGAAATACAGTTATGATAAACAAGCACTTCCTGGTATGTTTTCCTTTCAATAAGCTGGTGATACGCGCAAATGACATCAACGTTCAATTCTAGTATTGGAAAGTTCTCACTGGTTTCTTCCTCGCTGCATGGACATATATATTCCTCACTGAATATATGTATATTTTTTGCAGCAATTCACATCCCCATCAATCCTCTCGCCTCGAGTTGGACGCCAAAATGCAATGGTACGAATAATCTCTATGGTTGTTGAGACTCTTACTCTTCCTCTGCAGTGCTGGGATTCTTCTGTGGGATGGTGGTGAATAAAACATATATGTCTACTGCAGCTATACTTTCATCAACGCTTTGATACAACGAATAACATTAGAGAATAGAGCAATAATAATTATAAAATAGAACAAGTTTTTATTTCCAGTTTCGGACCGAACTGATAGTAACTGACCGAGTGACAACTTCTGACACCTCCCACTCGATCACCGTTCAGTCATAGGCGTAGTTTGAGGAAGCACAGTACCACCACAATAGTTAGTTGACATTATATATTTGAGTACCAATTGAGAGTACTAAAATCACACCTGAGATTATTGACGAAATATATGTTATACAGTTTTATATTTTTCACTTACAATTTTCAGTAGGGTACTTTTATTGAGTCAGGAATTCTATTATAAAATTTTGGTGCTAGGTAGGAATATGTTTTTTGTGTGGCGGTTTTCAACATCAATGGAGGAATATATAGGTTTTTCTGACGGGTTTCATACTTGTGTACCGGCAGTTGGGCTTTGTCTTTAGACAGGTGGTATTTAGTGCAAGACTGTAGGAAGAACAATTGCGAAATATCCAGAATTTGCGTTTCTGCGTGTAATGCTTGTGTTGGGTATCGAGCTTTCTTTTCAAATATAAGTTTTAGGAATCTGCGTTGTATAACTTCCAAGGGGTGTATATGTGTTTTGGATGCCCCTCCCCAGGCTATTATTGAGTAGCGGAGATGGCTTTCAACAAAAGAGTAATATATTGTTTTGAGATGTCGCAAAGGTAATATGTTTTTCATTACTTTAAATTTATAAAGAATTATTCTTAATTTCTTAACTACGTACTGAATATGTAGATTCCATTATCACTCCCAGGTATTTTATTTTTGTTTCAGGTAGTATGCTGTAAATTTCGGTTCCGGGTCTGATATCGATTCTATCAAATATAGGAGCGTTGGTGGAGTTGCAGCAGAATGGTAAATAATTGGTTTTTTCTATGTTGAGGCTCAATAACTTATGTTTCAGCCAATTAATTATTTTACTGAAATCTTTTTCAATATTCTGTTTTAGTGAGAGCCAGTTATCAGATTCGTAGAAGATGGCAGTGTCATCTGCAAAACCGATAATGCTCCCATCACACTGTAGTGAAAATAATCCATTCACGTAAATATTGAAAAGTGTAGGTCCGAGTACTGAGCCCTGTGGGACCCCGTATTCGATTTCTCGCACATCACTTAACGCGTTTCCAACCTTTACCGCCTGAGTTCTACCTTTTAAATAACTCTGAAAGAGATTCAAGCAATCACCCCTTACTCCGATGTTACCTAGTGTCTGCAGAAGAAGATTATGGCTAACACTATCAAATGCCTTGGACAAATCTATAAATATACAAATGCATGGCTTGGACTTGTTTAAAGATTTCGTGATTTTTTGCGTTAGGGCTGAAATTGCATCTTCCGTAGATGTATTTGCCCTAAAACCGAACTGGTTATCAGATAGAATTTAAAATTTTTGTAGATAAGAATCGAGTCGTAGTTTCATGATTTTCTCAAATACCTTAGAGAGATGTGTTACTAGTGATATCGGTCTATAGTTAGTAGCTATAGAAGCATCTCCTTTTTTATATAATGGTGTAATAATTGATTGCTTGAAAACCGAAGGGTAAACTCCTTCATTTACGCATTTGTTGAGTAGATATGTCAGTGGTTCTGAAATAAAAGGTGATATCATTTTGATAGTTTCAGCTTTTAAGTTATCCATCTCTTTTTATTTTTGAGATTGATAATTGCGGTTTTTGTTTCCTTAACGTCAATCTGTTCAAACACAAAAGAGTTCATTATAGACTGCCTAGGCGGAGTGTAGTTGGGGTCCGTTTTAATTGACTAAGCAAGTTTTTTACCCAGGTTTGCGAAAGTGTTATTGAGTTCATTGGCTATATCTATTTCTTCAGTTAGTACTTCACCCAAGTCATTTTTTATTTTTTAATGCATTTTTTCGTCGATTTTGTTGTACTTGCCTCATTAATAATTTCCCATAATTTTTTCGAGCTGTTTTTGTTAGCTTCTATTTGATTACTGTAGAATTTGAGTTTACATTTTTGAATTAACGTATTTATTTTATTTCTATATTTTTTGTATTCGTTAAGTAGATCTAGGTTATTTGGGTTTTTTCGTAGTTTGGCACTCATTTTATTTTTCTCAGTTAATGATTTCAATAAGCCTTTGGTCATCCACGGCGCTATCTTATCGTACTTTCTCCTTAATTTGTGATGGTCTGAACATTTTTCTAGGTTTTTCAAAATAATATCAATAAATTTACTCATTGCCTCATCTGGATCTTTTATAGCGAGTACCGAATCCCATGTAATTGCCTGAAATATGTCATTAATTTTAAACTTGTTCATGATTTTGATTGTTTTATTCCGATTTGTGATAGGTTTAATGCTTAATTTGTGTATAGTGATCCGTAATGTGCGTTTTTAGAATAATGGGAATTATATTATTACTAATGGCAGCATTTGATTGAAGAAAGATGTGATCTATGCATGTTTTAGATTCCCCAGAAACTCTGGTTGGTATGTTATTTATTGCCGATGTGAAACCATGTTCGCTTAGTGTGTTTAAATATTCCGATGTTGACTTCTCAGTAGGCTTCATTAAATTGATATTAATGTCACCTATAAATATATGCCGATATCTTCTGGTTTGGTATAATTTTTACGTAGCAATCGATCTAACCCGTCAGTAAATTCTTGCTCGTTTGTATTTGGTGATCTGTAGAAGGCTGTCACGTTAATTTTTTTATTAGTATTCAGATATAATTTTATATTGAGGGAGTTTATGCCACTAAACACTTCTTCAATATGATGTTCGAATTTAATGCAAGTTTTGATGTAGGCGATGACTCCATCGTTTTGATTATAATGACTTTCGTTATATACTATATTATATCTATTGATGTTGAATAAACCTAAATCATGTATTTCGTGAGTTTCACTGAGTATCAAGCAGTCTATGTCACAGTTAAGATCCTGTAATAGAGTTTTAAATTCGTCCAAGTTTTTGTTGATACTTCGGATGTTCATATGAAGTATTTTGAAGTTGTGGTTATTTCGATTGACCTGTAATATTTCAGAGCAGTCATTTGCTGTATCTAGTCCAAATGTTTCAGTTTGATCATTCTCAAAATCACGTAAGTATTGATCCATCATGTATACAATATAGCTTGATTTTGAGAGAGTTGCAGATAAAGATAATTATTATTGCTTGTAAAAACAAAGTTGAAAAATGGTAAGATAAGGGATTTCTTTTTATCTGATTTCAAGTATGCTTGAAGAGAACATGCAAAGAAGAGTGAAAAACGAGTGAGACAAAGAAAATAATGAATGGTACTAAAAAAACTCGGCGTGGGAGATAAATTGTTTACGTTATTGCTACAGTTATTATAGACATAAATCCGAAAATTTCCGAATTTTGTGGTTCTGGTTATGGAAAATTAACTATTTATTTGAATTTGTTGATCGAAGTCTGGGCTTGTTCTTGAGATCACCAAGGTATCCGGTAGGTGGTTTAAGTGGTTTTTTGGTGATGATTGGGGTGTTTAAAATTTCTATTTGTTTCTCAGATATTTTTGATTGTGTTTCCTCCAATTGTGGACGTGATGTTAGTTCTTCTGCGGCTTTTGTGTCTTCTGGCGGGTTCTCGATAGAAGCGTTTCTATTACGTATGTCTGGCGTCGCCGGCGCACTATTTGATATAATGTCACCCAGATCTTCAAATGCTTCCAATTCTTTGATGGTGTATGCCTTGTTATCCACAAATAGCTTATTACCTTTGATGTGGCAGTTGTTCGAATGTGCTTTGGCTTTTCTTAGGTGTTCTCGAAGAGTTTTGTTTTCTTTTCTCTCAATGATTGTCTGGTCGTTGGATACGCTGAAGTTTGTTCCTTTGAGTTTGTAACAGTTTTGCAGAATCAGCTTTTTCTTCAAATAAGAGATGAGTTCGATTTTCAATGGACTATCATCAGATTGCCCTAATGAATAGAAATTATTTATATCGGACTCCTTCAATTCTACGTTCAATAGGTGCTTAGTTGTTTCACAAACAAATTCCAATGTTCTCTCTTTCGGAGTTTTATTGAGGCCAAATATCAGAAAATTATTTGCCCGGGATTTTCTTTCCAGAATTTCAATTTGATTTTTTAGGTCTTTATTTTCTTTTTCCAGTAGGTGAATGTTTTGACTCATCAGTTCAACTTTCATGAGTACACGTGTGAAAAAAAGGAGTATTTATTAGTTATTCTGAACTTATTTTTCTGGCAACTTCAGAATACGCTAAGTTACTGACAAAAACTAATAGAGGGTAGAAATACCCAAAACCCATAAAACAATGCCAAGAAACGAATTTTCTCCACAAAATCAAATTTTCAAATAATATTCGAATTATTGAAAACTGGCTTAATATAATACAACTTACATTATTTGATGTTATTCATTTCATCCAGTATATTCACACCAGTAATTTTCACATCTCTGTTGAATGAAATGAAATAAACAGTTTAATTCAAAAATAATGTACACTATTTTTCAGGGTATTATTTGATGGGCCATGTCAGGACCACCTTTCTGCAGAGACCTTTTTTAAGCCTCTTCATCAATATGTATCCTACATGTTTTCTGCAAGTTACTGAAGAATATGATTCGTTGATATTTTTTTTTTTTCATTCATTATTTTTATTTAGTCTGGCTTCATGAAGCCAAAGCATTATGATTTTGAATAAAAGTATGAGTTGAAATAAATAATTATTTATTATGTAATTCAAATAATTTTAATATATTATCTAGTTAATGATGCTTATCTATATAATTGTGAAATTTCTGTTAATAAAGTATATTTTGATTTTTACATTAGTCTCTTACAGTTAAGTAATCGTAGTGTGTTAGAATTTAGGATGGTTTTAATGAAACTACCGTTTCAAGTTATACATCATGACTAACTTTATTCACATCAACGTCGAAGGTACAGAACACAGAACGTAAAATATAGATCATGGAACATGAAACGAAAAAAAAGTTCAACATTGGTTATACCATTACCATAGAACAATACCCTTTTTTGTAGTCTTTGTACATATCTAGTATTCTCAACACCCCCTCTTACAAAACTCGAAGAAATATTCTCACATTGAAGAAATTTCTTGAACACCTAACGATTTCGTACAATTATAATGTTTTCCAGTTGATAGACCTTTAGTCATTACGTCAGCAGGCATTACATTAGTTGGCATGTAATTGAAAACAATCTGTTTATTGGCAACAACTTCCCTTATGTAATGATGTCTCACATCAATGTGTTTTGATCTCTTGTGGCATGTATGGTTGCCTGCTAAACTGATTGCTCCTTGGTTCATTAAAAAAATAAAGAAATCATCAACATATAGTGTTACGATTGTACATTGATCACTCTTACTTTTTATGAAAACACAACGTTCATATTTGGATCTAGTGTAACCTAACTGTAACAAAACTGTATTGACTCGTATCATTCCAACCAGGGCCTGATTAACCCTTAGGCTAATTAGGCTGCAGCCTAGGGCGCGAGGATCGGGGGGGCGCGCTGAAATTGTGTATTCGCATACACTATTAATCTAGTATTACATATTTCAACTAGACCGAGACAAAACACTAAAACTAAAAGCACTGTGAACTGAAAAAGCTTGGAAATCCCTGATTCTCACAATAAATTTTGAAATTTTAAAAAGTGCGCGTAAAACAAACACTGACTTATCACTCGAATCGAACAAACGTCTAACTCACCCAAGGACTTTGAACACTATTTGTAGAGGATGGTCCAATCGACTGATTCTATCATCCTGTCAAATGACGTCAGCGTGATGCCTTCTCAATGGTTTATATATCTATATATATATATAAATATATAGATATACAAGAGCATATGGAAGGTATCACGGTGACATCAATTGAGAGATTACATTGCAACATAGGGATTGGACCATCCTGTAGGAATAGTGTTCATTATCCTTGTAACTCACCCACTCCATACCAACGTTGCCAAACTAATTCACCCACTCCGTACTAACGTTGCCAAGTTTTACTTATCATCAACTCGGTTTGCCTGCAGCTGTTTCACGCATTTTTGAGTCTCGCAAGCTAGGTTAGCTTGCTCAGGTTAGGTTTGTGTGTCAATTGCGAGCAAAAAACAAATTTATGCATTTTCAACTCGGTTTTCCGTCCTCTTTTGTCATTTAAACACCTCGCATTCATTCGCAGTATAATTACGGTGTGCCCCTAGCAGTGGTGGTTCGTAGAAGCACCTCCGTGTTGTGTGAGTTAGTTTTTGTCACTCTGACCATTCAAAATTGACACAAATAAAGATTATACGTTTCTTACTATGTGTTTTATTCAAACGGAAAGCTGGTGAGAATTGAACTAAACAAATAACATTTCTATTACTTATATAGTAAAAGAAAACAATGCTATTATCCTAGCAAAGATAATTTTCACGGTATAAGAGATGAAACTCGAAATAATAACTTACAATGCAAAGATAATTCATGAAAAAAATATTACATTGCATAAGATAATTCTTGAACAAAATGTTAACTAAGATAAACAAATAAACAAGATTATTTACGGTATAAAAAATAAACTTCGAGTCAAGAGATAAGTTCCGAGATTAGTGCCGGTTCTTATCTTCATCTGATGTAAACATACAGGGTCGGCTCGGGATATATGTAACTGTATAATGCTTGGCAACGGTTGAAGCACCCCGCACGCATGCACAGTAACTTGGCAACGTTGGTAAGGAGTTGGCGAATTAGACTCTCGTAATCGGTCGGTGGTCGAGCGAGTGAGTGAGCTGGCAACAGCGTAGCTCGCCGCGCGCGATGAAATACAGGAGACTCCCGGGTGTTTAATCGTTATACAGTATAATTATTTCAAAGAGGGGCCTATAACAGACAGGTCTCTTTGTTTATTTGGCTTTGCCACGCTTCATTCATTTGTCTTATCTCTTTCGTTAATCTTTGTTCGTCCGTCATATATATCATATCACGCGCTCGAGTACCATATTCGTTTTTGGTGATTGATATTTATTGTCCTTTTCTTCAGTGTTTCCGTGTTGTTGCAAAAATGTTTCACTAGTATGATATATGCCTCTGGTATTTTTTAAAGATGAATATAAAACTGTAAACTGTATTGAAAACAAAAAAAAAACATTACAATGCTGTTTTTTCAACCAGTTTTACTAGCCAAGGTCAAATTGAACAATCTAACCCGATTTTGTCGAATCTAGCACCCTTTCGCATTGTAGTTCAGCCCGAAAAAAAAGTTTGGTGTGGCAACGCTGATAAAAACTAAGCCAATACAAGTCATGCGGCCAAACACGACATGGATTTGGTTTTCTACTTGGTAGCCTGCAGTCACTTGTCATGATTTTGGTCGTATAATGCGTGGGGTGCTTTGCCTTTATGTACGGTCAGCTATGTCGTGCAGATTGAAGGACAACGTTAATTTCGCTTGCAGAACGATCTGAAAACTTTTACAGCCACTATGAACCATGTTAAAATTTTCACACTAGTAAAGAAAGTCAAAACTAATATACTACTTTTTAGGCCGACTGCAACACACATACCTGACGGGGGCGCGTTCTCATTAACAGCCTAGGGCGGTCAGAACTCTTGATCAGTCGCTGATTCCAACACTTGGATGATTGTTTGAGACCATATATGGCTCTATTGAGTTTTAAAACTTTGTTTTTATCAGAATCTGGACAATCAAAACCTTCTGGTGATGTCAAGAGAACTTTTTCTTCCAAAAAACCATTGAGGAATGCAGTTTTTACATCCAGATGTCTGTCATGTCAACCTAGTTTTACGGATAATGCAAATAGCAATCTAAGAGTTGAATAACGCACCACTGGTGAAAAAGTTTCATTATAATCTATGCAACATTTTTGAGAAAAATCTTAAGCAACTAACCTTGTGCGATATTTAACTTCTCCATTACTATTTTCTTTTTTCTTGAAGACCCATTTACAGTCTACGACTGTAACATTTTCTTCCAAGTCAACGAGCTGCCAGGCATCATTTTCTTCGAAAGACTTAACTCATCTTTGATGGCTTTCCTCCAAAAAATAGCTTCTGGCCCTGACGAGGCTTCTGAAACATTTTTTGGATCACCTTCCGAATTGACCTCCTCTCCACACATGTAAGATACAAAATCTTCATAGATTTTTTGTTTTTGCTGTCTTTTGAGTTCTCCTTACAGGTTCCTGAGGCAAGTCCAGAGTTATATCTTGAGTATAGTCACTATCTTCGTCTCCTGTATCATACATAGACTCTTCAAGATTTGAACCATCGATATTTTTCACTTCAGAAGGAAGCGTTGTTTCCTTCTCAAGTGAGTCTGAACTTTCTGATCCCAGGACCATGTTTTGTTTATTTGAACTTTCCATCAGCACAGTTACATCTAGACTATTGGATAACCTTTTTTGTAACTGGATTATATAGCCTGTAACCTTTTATATTTTCATTATAGCCAACCAGGATGTGTTTAATTGCTTTTTTATCCCATTTTTGTCTGTTTTCTTTAGGAACATGCACCATTGTGGGGCTACCAAATACTCTCAAGTGACTGATATCTGGTTTATTTCCAGTCCAAAGTTCAAACGGAGCTTTTGAGATTCCTGAAGTCACTGAACGGTTCTTTAAATAGGTTGCAGTATTGCAAGCTTCTGCCCAAAACATTTTTTCAAGCTTCTGATAAAAGGCCTTTCAGCCATACCATTTTGCTCTGGTATATGACTGTTGGATTTCTGATGAACAATCCCATTGTCTTTCAGATATGTTTCAAACTCTCTGCTGCAGTAATTCCCCACTTTGATCTGTGTGTTCTTCTGCTTCTCAGCTGAATTGTTGAACTTTTTGAACTTCTGTAGGACTTCATCCTTCGTTTTCAAAAAATATATGAAATTCATACGGCTGTAATCGTCAATAAATGTTAGAAAGTATTTTGAACCTCCTATTGACGTTTTTTCCAGCCACAAATTTCACTGTGGACAATCTCTAACAAACCACCTGCTCTACTTCCTTTGTCAGGAAAAAGTAAACGGGTTTGTTTAGCTTTAGCAAGTTTCGCAATAAAATTTGTGAATGTTTGTTTGTCCTTTGTAAGCGAGTCTATCCACTAATCCCTTCAGTTTTTTTTATATAAGATGCATTCAAATGTCCCAAGCGTCTAATGCCACAGATCATCTGTAATCACCGGAGCAGCCAGTCCAACCTGAGATTTATATTGTTTCAGCTTGTAAACATTATTTATCGAGTCTGCTGATCCCACTGAAAAGTTGTCTTTGATATAAATGTCACAACCTTTTTCTGTGAAACTGACCCTGATACCTTTGCCAATCAACTGGCCCACAGACAACACATTTGTTGTTAGATTCGGAACATATTGTATATTTTTCAAAATAATATTGATAGGTTTATTATCAACAACTGTTTTCATTTCAACATCTCCAGCACACACCACTGGTATTTTTGTTTTGTCTGCCACCGTGATTTCAGTCAAGTCAGGTTCCCTTTGATTTATCAACCAGTCCTTTCTTGTGGTCAGATGTCAGATGATAACTTGCTCCAATGTCTATATACCAATCATACTGTCTTCAAATTAGCCACTTGCAAACATAGCATTCAAAGCAGTTACTTATTTATTCGGACATTTTGCCATGAAATGTCCAGACTGCTTAACTTAAAACAAGTAATATTGCGCTTGTCATTATTTGATTCATTTACATTGTTTATGTTTTCATTCGGATTTGACATGCTCCTATTTACGCTGTTACTGCCATCTTTCGGATGCTTGGGATACTGTCTACTCTTATGGGTCTGTTTGACAGCAAATGCTTCTCCAGAACTGCCTCCAGCTCCAGCTCCATCTATGTTCATGTCCATTAACTTGGTTTTTATGGTATCTGTACTAATGGTAATTCCAGAATGTTCCACCGCCATTATCATTGGGCTGAACCTTTCTGGCAATCCTGCTAACAGTAAAGAACCAATCCATTCCTTGTTTATGTTAAATCCTGTTCTGCGTAGTATCTGAGAGGTTTCAACGACTTGATTTATGATTCGTAACGGTATGAGAGTACGCAATAACCCAATCTTCCTCGAAAAACCACTATCGTCATACAAGTTTTTTAACTTCGTCCACACTTCTTTGGCATTCGTTGCATCCTAGATGTGCACGAACAAAGATGGATCCAGGTTAAAATCAATGTTGCTTTTGCCTTTGCTTTGAGACCGGTGTCTGTCTCTGTATCGTCTATACACTTAAGCCGGGCTCAAACGACTCGTGTACTTGGCGAATAATCGTCACTTATGTATACTTGCCATATCGTGTGATTGGGTTACTTGTACAATTATTTGTCACTATTTTGTTTTCCATTGGTGGTCGGTAAAAATGGCCCGAGTCAAAGGATCACGATTATTCGTACACTTGCCAAGTACATGCTTGTCTATACTTGTAGAGGCGCTCAAACGAAATGCACAAATAATTCGCTTTTACTGCGACTATTCGTTAGTTTTCAAAGATCACTGACTCATTTGTCAAGGTTTTAAGCCAAATGTTCGCGCTCGCGTACTTGTACATTGTACACGTCGTGTGAGCGCCCTGCTTGCTATCGCAATTCGCAAAGCTCGTATATTACCCAAGTACGTAAATCATTGTGTATTTGCCAAGTACACAAGTTGAGCCCAGCTTTAGACAGACCTTCGAGTACAAAAGCACGTTTTCGACTGCAAACGCCCATTTTTCATCATTTTCACGGCCTAGGAGTTTCGGTACAGATGTTAGATAATTCACTGCCATGTCTCTGATAACTGATAACTCGAACTGAAATAACTGAATATTTTCCAGTTTTCTTGACGGCAATGACTGGGCCCATAACATAATGAAACTACTGTTTCGACTGTTTCGAGTTATACATCAAGACTAACTTAGTAACTTAATCCATATCAGCGTCAACGTCATGTAACATTAAACGAAACAAAGGTTCAACATTGGTTATACCATAGAACAATTCCCTTTTTTGTAGTCTTTGTACATATCTAGTTTTCTCAACAGATTTCTTAGAAGTAGATAAAGAAGGCACTGCTCCATTCCTCAGTCTTTTGCACTTTTGTAGCCACTATATGCTCTTATGAAAATGTCTTGAGCTGACATATGTTCCAATGTTATTTTACCGTACAACACCATCCAGCTCAGTCTTTGATTGCCATCCTATAAATATAAAACTTTGTTAATATAATCTTGTACATAATTTACCAAAAAGAAAAAAGTCTTCATTACATGGTAACATGATAAAAAATAGGGTAAACAAATTATTACAGAGATATAAGGTTATCAGCTAATTTGCAGAACAATAATAATTTTTCCAATGTTCTATGGCATTTGTTGTCTTCAAAGTCGAAGAATTTTTTGCATGGCTGTGCATAAAAAAAACAATCTTGCATGGAAGATAAGTAAACCAGATAACTACATAAAATTGTGTTATAATTTGATAAGTGTGTCACTGAAATAACTGTTTCCATATGAGCACTGTCATAATTTGTATAATCTATTCCACTTCATTTCTAGGAGATTATTTGAAAAAGTCTATATTTCTGTATATTTGAAGTAAAACGGTATTACTAAACAGTAGTATGGGTAGCATTTAAGCAAAATGCACCACGTTTCAGCCAATGGAAGATATTCTAGCTCTCAGATTGGTTGTGGACGAACTCTGGTGCATTTCAGCAATCCAGACTAAAACCTGTTGCACCTTATTGTTGCCCGCTTTCATGTATCATGTACTTCCGCGAAACATTTATGTATTCTATCAAAGAGATACAATATGAAAAACATTACTGTTTACGTTGAAAAGGGGAATATTCTCCATTAAAATTGTAATATCTAACATAAAACAAATGCGAATATTCTGTTTCAGATTTTTTCTTTTTAGTTTGAGTCTTTCACAATATCTATCAGATGTAGTTCAATGTCCAGCGTGGCTTTAGCCAGGGAAGTAGTTGTTTTATGTTAGATATTACCAAAAAATCACATTTTTCAATTTTAACGGAGAATGTTCCCGGTTCAACATAAATAGCTCCCAAGAGGTTATCTTGAACGATGGGAAATAGCGACTGGTTTGTCTTTTAGAAGTATACATACCTTACCTTTTTAAAACTTACTAACTGCCTTTGAAAGGCTAGATTATGTTTACTTATAATAGGAACGTTGATTGTTTTTAACACGCTTATATTAGCTTCATATATACGTATATATGTATTGCACTACTTCCAGCCATGGCAAAAACTGTAGAAAAAATTATGGCAATAAGAATATTAATTATCTAAAACACACAAATATTTTGACAGACAGACAGTTTCGATTCAGAAAAGGTAGAAGTACGTCGAAAGCAGTGTTCGAATTAGTCAGTTTCATAACTGATGGCTTGGAAAACAAAGAAGCAACACTTGCCATATTCTTGGATCTGAGCATTGAGCAAGGCGTTCGACTGCGTCTCCACGGATATTTTATTAGAAAAATTAAGATATGGCTTTGTAGGTGTGGCACACAACCTTCTCGCATCATAACTGAATGAGCGAAAGCAATATTTGTTATATAATGAAGAACTCAGTAGCATACAAACGATCTTTAATGGCGTTCCACAAGGTAGCGTCCTTGGGCCACTACTTTTCTTGATTTATATTAATGATAGATTTGCCAAATTCAATGACAACATTTACAATGATACTCGCTGATGGGTAGTGTCATCAGCGGAAAAACAATGATGGAGAATCATTAGAATTAGAAGAACGAGTTATTCAGGAAGCTACTGACTGGTTCAATTCGAACAGCTTATGTGTGAATGAAAGTAAGACCCAATTAGTTATGTTCCCGTTGTCACATAATCCCTCAGATAATGTGAAGTGTCTTGGCATAACCATTGACTCTAAGTTAACTTGGAAACCCCATATTGATAAATTAGCGAAAAATCTATCAAGTAAGGTCTATGCAATCAGGCAGATAAAAAAATGTTTCATAGTTGTTTAACATATGGATTGATAAATTGGGGAACATCTGTTCATACCTCAAGAATATTCAAAATTCAAAAACGAGCATTCCGAGCCTTAGCTGCAATAGTTCAGATGGAATGCTGTAAGCCTTGGTTCATGAGGTTTAATAGAATGACTCTACCATCGTGTGTTATATACTGCAATCTAATACACATTCGAGAAAATTCACATAAGTATTCTACAAATGGAAATAATCATTATAGTGCATTATTTGTGTATAATAAATATATATATATATATAAATAAAGTAGAAAACCATAGAATGGCTTTGTGAGGGGAATAATGAATACAAAGGAGAAAATTAGTGGGCAAACCCTCATTATGCAACCGTAGACGGATCCGTTTCGGACTCATTTGACCTCTTCAGTACGGTATAGCCAAGTGTATAGTTGTTCTGACTTTGACCACAAATGTGTTGCTGGCTCCTGTGGTTGGCTCCTATATTTGTGTGATCTTGCGTTCAAGTGTTGCACAACTATACACTTGGCTATACCGTACTGAAGAGGTCAAATGAGTCCGAAACGGATCCGTCTACGGTTGCATTATGAGGGTTTGCCCACTAATTTTCTCCTTTGTATATATATGTATATATATATATATATATATATATATATATATATAAACATTAATACAATAAATTACACTGACATACATTAGTGTACCTATATAATTCATGTGAATTTTTTGCACTCTCATCATTCAGAGACAAAAATTCCCTGGTGGAGTAAAAAGGATTATGTTGGAAGTATGATTTCACGCCAATCTTGAATGAATTATAGGTGGGTTTTGATTTGATGTCATCTGGTAAGGCATTATAAAAGATAATACATTTGTAAATTGGAGATTTACGGAACATAGTTGTTTTGTGAGAAGATAAACGGAGATTATTGATCCTTGTGTTGTAGTCATGAATGTCAGATTGTTGTTGGAAAGTGCTGAAATATTTCCTGGTGAAGTTGACGCACTTCATAATGTAAATTGAAGGAACAGTTAAAATTGCGTATTTCTTGAAATATTCTCTACAACTTGCTCGATAGTCTAAATCGAAAATCAATCTTATTAATCTTTTTTGTGATAGGAGAACTCTACTAAGATCATTGGCACAATCCCAAGATATTATATTGTATGAGATATGACAGTGAGAAAGTGCATAGTATAGGTTTATCAAAGTTTGTTTATTTAGATATGCTTTCATTTGTAGAATTCCATAAAAAGCCTTGTTCAATTTGTTGCAAACATGTTTTCAGCCATGTACCAAGAAGTTTAACATTGCTTTCAAAGGGAAATGGAAATTGTTCCTTTATTGAATCAGGGATCGTTCTGTGGAGATGAAAATTCACGCAAATAGTTTTTCCATTGTTTAGTATCAAAGAGTTTTTATTGCACCAGAATTCCATTTCCTTGCATGTCATATGAATTTTGGTATTTCTTTAACAGACCTGCCCGGGACAGTTATTGTTGTATCGTCTGCAAACATTGTAACTATACCTGCGCTGATAAAGTTTGGCAAGTCATTCACAAAGAACAAAAATAACGGAGGTCCCAAGACAGATCCCTGAGGATCTCCTAGTGAAGCAGGGAATTCCTCTGATAGTGTATTGTTAATTTTCACAACAAGGTGGCGGTTTTTTAGGTATGATTCAATCCAATTCAATAAGACACCCCTTATGCCAAGGGTGTATAGTTTTTTTAGCATAAATTCAGAATTTAGGCTATCGAAAGCCTTAGAGAGATCAAAAAGAAGGGAGACGATATAATTGCCTCTGTCAAGTTCCATGTCAATATGATCCATGAGTTGATTGGTTGCAGTTTCTGCAGACTTATTTTTCCTAAACCCATGCTGGCTTGTAGTGAGTATATTATATTTATCGGTGAAATCTGTAATTATATTATAAACACATCTCTCAAGAACTTTGGAAAACTCGGAGAGCAGTGAAATCTGACGGTAATTTTCAACATTAGTTGCATCTCCTTTTTTGTGTAAGGGAAATATGATGGCTAGCTTGAACAAATCTGGAAAGGTGCCTGTTTTCAAGTATACATTTATCATGTGTGTCAAAGGAGGAATAATAGTATATGAAATTGTTTTCAAAAGGCTGGGAAGAAAGTTCATCAAATCCAGATGATTTCTTATTTTTTGACTCCAGAATTATTCTGGCCACATCACATTCTTCAATATAAGGAATGAAAATTGAATTTTGTACATGACGTGCTACTGTACAGGAGCTTGATAAATCATCACCAAAGTGTGTCAATAAAGTATCTTGGCATATATTAGAAAAATGAGAAGCAAACACATCACTAATACCTTTATCATCAGTACTGCGCACATTTTTCATATGTAATGAAAATTCTGATTTACGTTGATTTGTTTTGCCCAAGTTTTCGTTAATAATTTTCCACGTTTCTTTAATTTTGTTGTCCGATTGTTCCAACCTATTTTTGAAATATTCTTTCTTGGACTTCTTGATTTCAGATTTGAATGTTTTTTGCACTGTATAAATATTCAGATGTAATTTCACATGAGTTACAGTATGGCATAATTTGGTGTACACTATTAAGATGATTGTGAAGTAAAGTAATTTCTTTAGTATACCACTTATGATGTGTTTTAATTTTTGGAGTCAATTTGATGTCCACTAAAAGGCAACTAATATCTAAACACCATCGTATTTCATCTACAAAAGTTTCATAAGCTTTGTTGATGTCAACAACTTTATAGAAGTCTGTCCAATCTATTTTATTTGTATGGAAGTTGAGAGTTTAAATTTTGTTCATTTAAAACACGTATTTTGAAGACACGTGGCGGCAGTTGTTCCATGAGCCCAGTGAATTTTATAGAAAGGTTGTGCCTCTTATGATCACCTAAGTCAGGATCTACAACAGTACACCTGTAGTTTTCGGGATTAATATTAGTTATCATATAGTCTATTGTACTAAAAGATGTTATGCCATTAAGATTGGGGAATATTAGAGTTGGTTGATGACAGGTTATGTTCAATTCGAATGAATTTATTATATCTTTGAATAATATTGTGTTTTTATCTTCTTGTTTGTTGAAATGTATGTTGAAATCTCCTGTTAAAATTATGTATTCAAATTTCTTGAAGGTATATGTGTCTATAAATACAAACAACCAGAATGACATACTCACCAATTACATACTTAGCACTACAGATTTCAAAGTGACATTCCACTGCAAATTCATTCAAGAAAGGCACTTCCTCAGAAGTGATGTTATTTTTTGTGAAAATAGCTAAACCACCATGGATGTGGATTTTTCTCGAAAAATGCGAAACAAGCTTGTATTCTGAGACAGTAACATACTCAAGACTGCAATTTTCAAACCAGTGTTCTGTTAAACAGAAAATGTTTATATTATAATTTTGTAAAAATATGTCTATTTCGTCTAGTTTATTTGAAAGTCCCTGAATATTGATGTGAAATATGGATGAACAAATTTTCACATTATTTTTTGAAATTGTTGATTGAGATTGAGTATTCTGATGCAAAATGGAAATGTCCATTTGGTTTTTGTCATCACATTTTATTTGTTGGCTCCTGGCTGGCTCCGTCGGTGTAGGTAAAAAAATTGTTGAACATAGGCCCATGTAGGCCATTTCATAGGGTCCATGCCCTCTTCAAAATAATGGTTGTAGATACTGACCTTGTCGATGAGTACTGATCAGGAAATTTTGAATCCAGAGAGGTGCATTTTACCTCGGGAATGTGTGATTTTACGTAGTCTCTGAGGTTTTCAGGGGTCATTTTTGGGTCCACCCTGTGTACAATATTTTGCAAAAAAAGTTTTTAGGTAGCATCAAGTGTAGGAAAATAGAAATCGTAATTGAATGGCAAATTATTTAATATTTTTTGTATTTCAGTCGATATTCAAAGTTTAAAACGTAATAAAACCCCAACAAAAAAGGATTAAATATGGCGTAGATTTGAATATTTGTGATTAATGATCATAAAACGCTGTAGCAGAACTACTGTCAGATGAATGCAATAGAATGTTTATTTATTGCACTAATACAACGAAGAAACAGTTTTTTCACTAAATATAGTTCTATAAAATTTTGTTTTTTCATGGATGAATAAAATAGTTATTTATGCAACAAGTGGGAAATGTAAATGTTGATTGCACGCATCGTAAAATTGTCGTCGCCGTCAGGCCGAGTTGGACAACACGTCGAGTAGGTACAATAAATAGTTTTCGCACAAGTGCATACAGTCTTTTGAAATTAATTTTAAAATAACATAAAATATGCAGTTGTTTAAAACATAATACAATCTCACAGAAAATGGATTGAATATGGCGTCGATTTGAATGTTTATGTTTGTCATGATCACAAAACAACCAGTTTTTTCACTAAATATAGTTCAATAAAATTTGTTTTTTTGCATGAACGTATAAAATAGTTATTCACGCAACAAGTGCAAGCAAGTGGAAATTGCACGCGACGTGAAATTGTCCAACGAGACCGACGAAACGACGAGTGCAATAAACACTTGTTCCAAGAATGGCATACAATATATTTTCTACGTTCATCAAAAAATGTTTTATGCAGGAGACGTCTAGGTATATTCATCCCCAACAATTCTTCGCCGACAATTTTTCACCAACAATTCATATCTAAATCATTCATATTATATATTTATTTATTGAAATATTCTTGTTTCGTACACTGAATTAATTGATGAATTTCTGGGTTCTCGGGTTAGTCTGATCTAACCAAAACGAACTAACCCTACGTAGACATTTCAGTGCGTGGAAATTGAATAATCAAAATTTGCAAAGAATAATTTTTTAGTCTGATCTAACCAGAATGAAGTAACCTTACGTAGATATGTGAGTGCGTGGAAATTGGACGCATACATTTTGCGAAGGATATTTTCTTAGTCTGATCTAACCAGAACGAACTAACCTCACGTAGACATTTGAGTGCGTGGAAATTGAACACGTACATGACCTATACAAAAAAATGTCATTAATGTTGGAGGCATGAACTTTCGGCGAAGAATTATTGACAGAAAATATTGTTGGTGATGCATATTTCGGATATCATTCTGGAGGCACTAAGTGTAGAAAATTGAGAAGCGAAATTCAATAGCGAAATATTTGATAGTTATTCACGTATTTAAAGGAAACTAGTTTTATTTTCAATAAAATACATTTTGTAGTAATTTCGTCATCCATTATTACAATGAAACATGTATTTGTAAAAAACGTAATACTATACTGCCCTCCTTAGCCAAAACGCCGTATCTACAGAGAAGTCAAAATTGAGTAAGATCAGTTTTTGTTTAGATGCATGGCCGTTGTAAACTATTTGGACTTTTATTTTGATTTATTCTTTACATATGTAATTGAGGTCGTAGAATTCATATTGACACATTATATGGCCAAAAAATGTTTTACTTACTCTAAAAATGCTGGTTACTGCGTTCTTCTTAAGTATTGAATATACACTAATTTTCTCGTGCTTAGGAAGAACCTACTGCATTTTTGCTAAGTATTTCATTGATTTATAATATCTTTTTCATTATGGTGATCGACTAAGTAAAATAGAAATATAATAAAAAATGTAATTTTTTTAATAAAAGATTTTATTATGAGATAAAGTAAAGTAAAGGACATATAATCAACTTAAAATTAAAAGTGAATTGTGATTTTCATTTCTGTGCAAAAATGATGTAAATTTCAGCTAAACATACCATTTGATCTGTTATGCCACTATTATTCGTCTATTATTTTCATCAGGCAAACACACCATTTCTTGTTCACTTACATCGTTATTGGCATTTTCTAAAGCAATTGCTTTCTGTAATATTAATTTTGTTCGGTTCGAAATCATTTTTTAAACAAAACAATCCGCTCACGTTGAAAACTTCCATCAAACTGATCTCATTTGAATATCTGCCATATGATGCTTAGCCAGAACGCCGCATCCACAGTCTGCTTACGAAAAACGCGGCAAGTAAGATTCAAATACGGCATTTTGCCCAAGTATGTTTTTGATAAGGCATTTATCCCAAATATCGATGCACATTTCTGTAGATACGGCATAAAATGTGAAGGTTTTTGTGTGTTTTGGCTTGACGTACGGCATTTTTAGTAAGCAAATAAGATAGATATTCATATTTCGACCAGACTGATGTAATTAGTCAATATTTTTCCATTTTCGCAGATACGGCGTTTTAGCTAAGGAGGGCAGTATAGAAAATGGACTAAATATGTCGTCAATTTAAATGTCATGTTTGTCATGATCACAAACAACTTTTAGTAGAATGTCTGATGAGTGCAATTGAAATGTTGTTGCACTAGTGCAATAAAGTACCAGTTTTCTTGCTGAATATAGTGTAATAACGTTTTTTTTTTCATGAACATAATTGAAGTATTATATTTTGGAATGCTATTACCAAAATTGAATTGCAGTTTGTACAGTGTGGGCCATAACGTTTGCAGCATATGTGAAAAAAAATGTATTATGGGTGTTACAAAAAATACGTTATAGCGGATCGTTTCTGCACTTTGGAAATCCCAATTGTTGATTTTGACATACGTTACGTGACTACCAATATGACGGCAATTTCGAAAAATTTATTACGAATTGGCAAAAGTGGGGTTATTTGTAAAGATAACAAAAAGAGTTATTTAAGAGAGTTCGATTCGATTCAAAATTGGTATGTGGGGGTTTTTTAGGTCGTATATTCCGAAATTTTGTTAATAATTCAAAAATGGAATATGGAGGCTCCAAGATGGCGGAAGAAATTTGTCATTGTGGTCTGATTTCATTGAAACTCAGTGTGAGAGGGTTTTCGGAGTCAGAGATTATGAATTTTAAGTAAACATGTATGAATTCAAGATGGCGGCAAACTTGGTATTGTTGAATTCCTTATGATCATTTCTACCCGAACATGCAATGATATCATGCTTTTTTGAGACTCTCAGTATGAATGAAACTTACACCAGTAAAGAGATCGAATGAAACCCTACAACTCATGTATTTAAAATTTTTGTGTAATATGTGAAATAAGGAATTTACGGAAGGAGCGACGGACTTCTGGTCCTCACTGTATATTCTGATATTATTATCAAACAATCAGATGATGTCTGACATTATTGTAGTAAGCATTTTAGGACGGTATCATCAGTGACAAGTATATTTGTACAAAAAAAATACTAGTTTTGATAAATCACATTTTTTAACATCAAGTATTTCTGATATATGTTAATAAGGGACGTTTTCGTGAGTAATATTCCAGCATGAATTTTCATGAAGTATATATATTTGGAGTTCACTTTATTCAATTACCGTAGTGAGCAAACAAATGATGTATTTTTCCCTCTTCCACACTATTCGATGTGAGAGTTCAATAAAATATATGCACTTCTCCAAATCCATGTTAATGCCAACATAACTTATATATTTGTGACAACTTATGTGTGCATGAACCCATATTCTGGCAACTTCTGAATATTGTGATAACTCACACAACATGTCTTATTTTTTCTATAGAAAATATAGTCAACAAATATTCAAGAATGGCCTCTTACGCGGAATGGCCTCAGACAAATGTGGCTGGGCCAAAATTCTTCATGAACGGTTATAAGAGAATAATGAAATACATTTCACGCAATACTCTCACTTTGGAAAAATGAGATGATGAACGCCTGGGATGTCACCAAATGAGACCAAATAATATGTACGGAAAATATAATAAATAATAAATAGTATATAATATTAATAAATAGTATAGTAGTTGAAGCAAAACTGATAACACCATTAATGGATTTTTACAGAATAATTAAAAAATAACAAATTATTCAAAAACTTTTTATTTTCATGAAGTTATGGCACCGAATCGGTGATTAAATTCCATTTCCACAGTCATTTAATTTTTGCTTCGTGGCACATATCTTTGCCAAGGGAATATCCAAAAACCAATGTAGAACTATTTGAATGAATAATATTAGCCAGCTGGCGTCACTGTTCTGGTTTGTTATCGGGTTCTTCTTTGATTGAAATCTGCAGCAGTCATCTTCAGTGGCATGGTCGAAGTATCCTTCCTTACTTCCTGACGTATTAACTGAAACTGAAGCCACGAACAAATGCTTCAGTTTGAGTTTATACGTCAGGGAGAATACTCCAACAATGCCACTGAAGATGACCGCCGCAGTTACGGTTGAAACGTTTGGAGTTTGGGGATTCTTAACAAAGATCATGGCAAAAACCGGAAACCAACCAGACCATCTTTCATTAATATTTATAATACTGACTAAATTCTGATTGTACAATCACCCTGTACTGTCACCCCATAACAGCTTTTGTAATAAAATGTAGTTTTTCAGAAATATCGTAATCATGGCAACACCGCAGTTACACAAAGATATATACTTATATAATTGTGACGTTCTACTTTAACACATTTCTCACAACAAAATGATAGTGACATCAGATTCACACAAATCCTGTATTCCGAATATTATGGCGCAGGTGCCACAATTTACACTGGTTATAGATTCCTTCAGACGGAGTGTATCTCTATCAAATCAAGATTTTTCAGAATCGCGTGAGATGGCGCTTCTGTGGTGGGTTTATTTTTAAAAATGCCACAATTGAGTTGTATTCATGTGTTGCCACAAATATTACGAGGCGTGTATGGGTGTATATACAGGGTGGGGCACCGAAAACGAAACAGACCGAATATCTTCAAAACGCATGTGTTGTGAAGAAAATGCAAAAACACGTCGATTTTTAATCCAAGGGGGACATCTTCCTATCATAACCTCAACTGTCATACCTCTCCCCCCACCCCTTGGTCGCTATCACCCAATCAATTTGAATAGGGAAAGTACTAAGTGTGATACATCATTAAAAAGGTAATTTCATAAGGAATTCAGCCATGTCAATTTTTGCTACCTAACTTTCTATTTTGGCGCCCTCTTGCGGGAAAAACAACTGTTCCGTATTTCAAATTATGATACTTCATTTGCAAGCTAATTTAACATAAATTCTGTGACAATGCATTATGGAAAGTTTCTAAGGGAAAAAACAAAATGGCGGATCCAGAACGACGGACAAAATTTCGAAATCTTGTTCGTCGTTCTGGATCCGCCATTTTGTTTTTTCCCTTAGAAACTTTCCATAATGCATTGTCACCGAATTTATGTTAAATTAGCTTGCAAATGAAGTATCATAATTTGGAATACGGAACAGTTGTTTTTCCCGCAAGAGGGCGCCAAAATAGAAAGTTAGGTAGCAAAAATTGACATGGCTGAATTCCTTATGAAATTACCTTTTTAATGATGTGTCACACTTAGTACTTTCCCTATTCAAATTGATTGGGTGATAGCGACCAAGGGGTGGGGGGAGAGGTATGACAGTTGAGGTTATGATAGGAAGATGTCCCCCTTGGATTAAAAATCGACGTGTTTTTGCACTTTCTTCACAACACATGCGTTTTGAAGATATTCGGTCTGTTTCGTTTTCGGTGCCCCACCCTGTATGTATGTATGTATGTAGTTGTGAAGGTTAGACGACTGTCTAAGTTAAAGAAGAATCCTTTCAATTCGGGTATGCAGTCAACAAGGGTATGGAAAATAAGTGTACTCTTTTTTCTATTCAAGCTTTCGAGTCATTTATTGGCTCTTCATCAGGAACTAAAAGTGAGGTTATCAATCCCTTTATCTCGCCGTGCTTTATGAAATATCATGTCACAACGGACAACACTCTTGATAAATATTAAAATCGGTGAAACTTTTATACGTTATGATTAAAAATGATCATGTTAGATTAAAATCACTGAGAAACAATTTAAAATTCCAACAGGGCTCTTATGGATGAATGATGATGAATGAGTCATTCACACACATCATTTCCTCTTTAATTCAATATGGCCTCCATAAGAGCCCTGTTGGAATTTTAAATTGTTTCTCAGTGATTTTAATCTAACATGATCATTTTTAATCATAACGTATAAAAGTTTCACCGATTTTAATATTTATCAAGAGTGTTGTCCGTTGTGACATGATATTTCATAAAGCACGGCGAGAGAAAGGGATTGATAACCTCACTTTTAGTTCCTGATGAAGAGCCAATAAATGACTCGAAAGCTTGAATAGAAAAAAGAGTACACTTATTTTCCATACCCTTGTTGACTGCATACCCGAATTGAAAGGATTCTTCTGTATGTATGTATGTTATAACGTCACGTTTGTTCCGTTACAACTTTTCTAGTTTCTATTACTTCCATGATATCTGGTAAAACTGCATTTTGGGTAGACGAACAGATTTTCCGTTCGGTGATCGGCATACACGATCACCTCAATTTGGTTTTAGAGTGTTATACTTAAATGGCACCCTTCAACGTGGGGCCCGATTTTTTGTAGATGATGAAGCTGTTTGTTTCTAGAACAAAATAACTTTTCAGAATAGACAATTTATAAAGGTGTTTGTTACTGGGGTAGTGAATGATTGAGACAATCAAAAGTCCAATATAGATGTGTTAGTGTGTCGCAGTGAAGCGCGGAGGGTCTGTTCGATTTCTCAAGTCTATTTGAAACATATTTCTTGAAAACGAATTTTTTTTTGAAACCACACGTAACTATTTTGAGTGTGATTGTTTTGAACATAGCGATGTTTTAAGTAACAGTTCGATCTGTTATATGAATTGCCTTTCCAATTTGTAGAGTTTCACCTGTAGTTTATTATATAGGGGTACTTTCAAATACCATTGAGGTTACATTTTTGGTTTTCCAAATTTTTCATTTATCAGATTTAACAAGCCATTGATCTATTCAATAAAAATGGAAGGTGAAGTTCATCCTCAGTATTTAACTGAGAGTGAAGTTGACTATGAACAACGTATATGTAGAACTACGAGTACTCGTAGGACTTCAAAAAGAGTGATTTTGGACAGACTTTCACAATTAGAAAGCCAGGAGGAGGTGCTGGCATTGGAAGATCCACTGTATGACTCTGATAATGAAAAAGATACTATCACAAACTTACTAGCCATTTTATTACCATTTGTTGACTCATTTGTGGGCCCAAATAAAGATTAAAACTATCATGGTGTAAATTCACGTCTAATTTCATTATATCAGAGGATTCAGAGGTTCAGAATACCTACACAGACAGGTGATGACCAAACTGCATGTATAACATTCAAAGCAGAGGCCAGGGCTTCGCTCATTGCGATGGATGCAACGTTACAGTCCAAAATAACTTCATCTCCAGGTGGTGCAAGCCAGATTCCTCCGATCACTAGCTCAGTGATAAAACCTGCCACTCTTAACAAATGGGATGTGTATTTTGATGGAAAAACTGTTCCATTATTGTCATTTTCAGAGAGAATAAAAGAGCTTGCAGAAGCTAGGATGGTTGGTAATCAGGACTTATTCAGATCTGCAACTGACTTGTTCAAAGGCAATGCACTGGTTTGGTTAAGCAACGTCAAGTTTCGTAATGAAGTCCATGATTGGGATGAACTTGATTCATCTTTAAAAAGGGATTTTTTTTCCTGGAAATTTTAATGATGAGATAAATGATATGATTGATAATAGTAAGCAGAGTAAGTCTGAATCTGTTACTATTTTTGTGGCTCATATTGAACAACTTTTCAATTAGTTGAGCTCATTGCTTTCGGAAAAGGATAGGTTACATAAAATAAGAAAAAAGTTGTTACCAGAAGTAATTGACAGATTGGCTTTGAGTTCTATATCAACAATTAGCGATTTATTAGCTGTTGGCAGACAATTAAAAGAGGCAAGCCATCTTATAAAAAAGAATAGCAATTTCCCATGTCATGCAGTTGAAGAAGTTTCTTCTTTGTCTGATAAATTTTCCAGGGCTTTCTGTAGTGGCTCTGAAAATGAAAATGAGGATAATTTTAGATCCCATGATAACCAAAGATTTTGTTAAAAATGTGGAAATCAAAATGGAACGTTTAAGTATTGTACTACCTGTACAAAAAACGTATAAGGGTGAGGCATTTGGATCATCGAAAAGTGCCTGACTATACAAATACAAACAAGTTAATTCAAGGATATTAAAAAATCAAAGGAAGGAGGTATTTAAAAGGCATAACGTAATTTTGAACCATAAGGATGAAAAGGAAAATTGGAAAAGTTGGTTGAATGAAGTGAACGAATTTATGAAAGGTAGTAATACTTGTGTGAGTTCAGTTTTTGTACACAAACCATTTGATGACCGTCCACATATTCAAATTTTGTTGTATGACGAACCAGTAGTGTCTTTGTTAGACACTGGTTCTAATGTTAATTTGATAGGAGAAGGTGGTATATCTTTTGAAAAAGTTTAAGATAAAAGTTGATGATTCGTCAAAAAAATCTGTTACTGTAGCAGACGGAAAGAGTCAGAAAGTAACAGGGGAATGTCAGTTACCCATTGTTTTGGATAATAATAATTGCAAATTGGTAAAATTTGTAATAATGCCTATAGTACGTCATTCAGTAATCTTGGGGGCAGAATTTGCAAGGTTATTTCAGTTGGTTATAAATTTTCAAGATAACTCTTGGAATATTTTAAGTGCTTCCACAAACCACAGCGTAGCTGTCATTGATGGAAAGTATAAGCCAGTTGGAAACTTACAGGGCTTATCACAAAGTTTTACACGCGACGAACAATTGCAAATCACTGAAATTATAGAGAAATTCAAATCTATTTCAGCTGAAGATAGATTGGGTAGAACTGATAAACTAGTAGTTGATATAGACACTGCAGATCATCCTAGTTTCAAATTAAGGCAATATCCATTGAGTCCATATATGATGGAGCATTTGAATAAAGAAGTAGATAGAAATGCTGTCGCTTGAAGTGATAGAACCTTTAAAAAGTAGCTGGAGTTCACCAGTTATTTAGTTATTTTGGTGAAAAAAGCGGATGATACATTTCGTTTTTGTGTAGATGCTACAAAGTTAAACTCTGTTACAAAGAAAGATTCTTATCCATTGCCCAGAGTAGACAATATCTTGAATATGTTAAAGGGCACTAAGTATTTGTCTTCAGTGGATTTGAAATCTGCGAGTAGTGTTACAACAGGCTCTGTAACCCAAAATCTGAACATAACCTCACTTTGGGTGCGAGCGTGGTGGCTGCTCGCGCGCGTGACGTAGTAGGATGCGAGCGTGTCGACCATCTGGCTTTTAACCGGCGTAGACAGCGTTCGCTGGGTTCACCGCGTGACGTATTCGGTTGGAAGAGAGTATATGACAGCAGCATTTCAGATTGGTCTCTGTCATGTTGCGTTGGAATAGTAAGGAGAGTGAGATTTGGATGTTGCCGGATTTAAAATTAAGCAGTAGAGTTACGAAGGGCGATACGTTGCCGGTTATTTTAATTTAATAATTGAAGAAAAAACATATATAGGGTGTAGCAACGTTACATCACAGAAAAAACAGCTTGTTAAAAATCGTATTATATACGGGGTGTTTGAAAATAGTCATCAATGAAGAGAAAAAACAGCAGGGTGTCACAAAATACATCGGAAAAATGAATCATCGCATCATTGGGGCATCGTTTCATTGGGGCATGCAGGGATTCAGAAGTTTTTGTTTTACATATATAGGGTGTGTCAGAATACATCATTTAAGAAATAAAATATATAGTGTGTCTCATAAACATGCATCGTGATGGGGGCAGTCATTTTTAAAGTGCGATTTGGAGTGAAGTTAGTCATATAATTTGGTAGTTAAAAAAGAAAAAAGGTCATAGAACGATGGATTGAAGTGAGCTTGCCGGCCATCTTTGGATTACGAAGCAACACCTTTTACACCGGACTATGAGACCTTTTAGTAGCAGTTGTTTCAAATATTGTATATTTAAGAGAAAAAAAAGAACAGGGTGCCTCAAATTGCATGCAGGGTGTTTCAAAATACATTATTTAAGAGAAAAATCAACAGGGTGTTTCAAAATACACCATTTAATTGTAAATAAACATGGAGATTGCTTGTCAACGTGTTATACCAGGCGTACCAACATGTTAAATATACAAGGTGTCCCATAAATGTGGAACATTAGACAGTATGCTTCCAACAAGTTCAGACATATGTTTCGCAATTAAAAAAATGACTGTCATTGATAAACACGTAGATGGATGTGATATTTATGTAGAGTTGGTAAAAAAATTGTTAGATTGGAAAAAGTGTTTAGAGTCAATAAAAAACGATGAAACGAATATAGGACATTATAAAAGTTGCCCTTGGTCAAATCCCAACGTTACATGTGGTCCCGACACATGTGAATGCCATTTCATATATTGGTACGTAGAAGAAGCGAAAAAGTTGTGAAAAGTAATAGGAGGAGAGTGGAATAGAGGCGGCGGAGGGGATGATTATGTTAGATGAAATTTTGATGAAAAAATAATTAGTAATACAATGACATCGGCAGAATACAGACGTCAATTAGAGAAATTTGAGAGACGCCTTCAAGAATTAAAAAAAGACATCCAATTTTTTGAAGAAAAAGAGAATGTTTGGAAGCAGTTGAATAATTTACATATTCAAGACAGAGTTTTCATGCGAAAATTACCTGAAGCAAGATATCCATTGAGAAGAATACAGCCTCACAGCGTAGAATATGCCGTTGCCGATGGTCAAAATGAATTTTATTCTCCTAACTGCAATAATAAATAACGTTTTGTATGTTAACAAGCCAAATGGAGTAAAATTCATAGCAATATGTGTGAAGATTAATGATTTCGAATATGGGTGCAAGAACAACAGCACCCAATGGCAGTCGATGCGTTCAACAAAAGGCAATGGAGGTCAGTTACCACTTTTTACCGACACAGTTCCAAAGAATGCAGCAGCCAAGTATAAGTTGAAGTTGATATTTGAAGATCGTCGAGAAATAAACACGAAAAATGGTAGAAAAAGAAGACAAGAGTGGACTTTGAATATTATAGAATTTCCATTATAGTGTGCACGATATTAGCATGTATATTAGTTAAAATTTTAATCGAAACAATTGTATAAGCGAGAAAATGGAATATGTTGTTTAAATAAAAAAATTGATGCAAATTGAATTTTATTGTTGAAATATTTCGCATGTCTATGAAACACATTATTATCAATTTCTGTTATTGGTTTCATTTATCAGTTGGCATTGGATCGCGGTCTCCGAGCCCGGAAATTAACATGAGATAAGCTATTTGCAATTTATTTGAGGTTTGCATAATAGGAAATTACAATACCACACGCTAGCAACGGTTTTTTGTTATCTAAGTGCGTACGTGAGAACTGAGAATCGTTCTATGAATTTCTAGAAGCTTGCGGTGACACTGACTGCGCATTGACGCAATGATGGGGCGTGAACAATTGTATAAAAGTCGTTCTAGGTGTGAACGACGCGTCAGTCTACATCTCAAGTTTAGCGAACCAGTTTCTCCAGTATTTTAAGTGTTTGTGCGTCAAGGCATCTTGTGAAAAACATAGTAAGTTTTTTATTCATTTTATTGCTTTCATTCGATTGTGTCATTAAAATTATTGGTGGTCTAAATGAAGTAAGTTCAATATTCAATTTGAGAATTCAAACAGAGATTTTTTCTGAACTTAGAGTATAAATGATTGAAATGTTTTTCATAACCGAATTTTGGGGGTTTTGTGTGTTTTGTGTTTCAAGTTTTTGTTTAATTTTTAATGCAAAGGTGGTGTTTTCAAATTGAAAAATCGTTGTTTTTTATTTATTACAGAAAAAATTTTTCATTTCGGTTTGTTTAGGTAAATTTAGTATTCAATTTGAGAATTCAAACAGAGATTTTTTATGTGAACTTCGAGTATAAAGCGATTGAATTTTGGGTTCATGTTCAATTTAAAAGTTTTCTAGGGTGAATTAACGTAAATGTTTTTTAGCGTGTGTTTCGAATTTTTGCTTAATTTTTAATGCAAAGGGGTTGTTTTCGAATTGAAAAATTCTTGTTTTTTATTATAGCAAAAACTTTTTATTTCGGTTTTTCTCAGATGGATCTAAAAAAAATCAACGAATCCTCATTGGTGGAAAGGAAGCCAATCATCAAATTAACGTGTCTTCCAGTGGGGGTGCCACAGCCAATCAGCAAAGCCAAAATCGTGAGAAGTAAATTCGGAGAAGTTATATTGCTGGAATTATTGGAAAACGTGACATTCCTACCGCAGCGAGTGACAGAGGTGTATCAGTCCCATGTTGAAGAATTTTCATCGGGAAAATATTCAATAATTTTCCGTGGTGTCATCGATACTGGCAAGGCGAATCCTGCAGTTTCATTTGAAATTGTAGAAAATTAAGGTTAGTATTGGTTTTTTTCGTTCAATATGTGAAGAGTTTGTGTTTCGATACAGAAGTTTTTTGTTTGTGAAGAATATGTTTTTTATTTATAACCGTAGCGCTCGTGTTGTATCATTCAAATAAATCTGGTGTATGGTTTTTTTTTTTTTTTGATATATATATATATATACAGAGTGTCTTGTCTCTTGAAAAAAGTAATAAATTTTGTCTGATCTAGCTAGAACGAACCAACGTTAGTTAGGCATATATTATACAGAGCGTCTTGAAAAATATTCAATAAATTTTGTCTGATCTAATTAGAACGAACTAACCTTACATAGACATATATAGAAAAACGTAATAAATTTTTTACCATCACTTGATGAAGGACAGACAACAAGACAAGTCATTTCCCCATTGAAAAAATAAGTTGTATGTTTGTATTGATAATTGAATTTATTTCAGAACAATACATCAACGTGTGTAGCAATATCACCGAAGTCATCACAGCAACGTCTCCAGAACAGAATTCAGCAACTTCCACAACCATCTCAACAATTCCAGCAGCTTCCAGATGTATTTCAGCAATCCCAGCAGCTTCCAGAGTCATCTTCAAATCCCAGAGACTCGTTAATAAATAAAATCCAAATGACTTATATTTCTAGAACAATGTCAACAATTGATAAATACCTTGCACCTATCAAAAATAATTATTCAGATGATATTGCCAAACAAGCTATTAAATATATAAATAGTCATGTGAGGAAATGTCTTTTAGCCATGAAAAAAATTAAATTTTCAGTTGGGGAAAAAAAGAAAATAATTACAAAAATTGGGGAATTGAAACGTTTTAGATTGTTGATTAAATTAATGGATAAAAAACATGTTGGCTCAGGTTTGAAACGACGAAGCTCCAGGGTACAGTGGCAGAGTGTTAACAATGTTTTCAATCGTAGAGTAAAAACGGGGGTAATTATTAATTTGTTTCATAAAGATGCTAAACATTTTCTAGACGATGCTTTTTCCTTGTTCAAACGCGAGATTGTCAAAATTTTAAAACAAATGCTATGTGTCAAAGTTAATTTTACATTTTCGGGGGATTTTATTAAAAAATCACATGACGAGGAAATTGTTGATCTAAAATATTTTAGTACTTCAAATAAAGTTGTCGATTTAGGTACGGACTTAGCCCTATGGTACACTGAAAATGTTGTGGATGTTATATTGAATAAATTGGGTGGGTTTGAAGAACAACAGTCGGGGTGGGCTTTAAGTAAAATTCTTTTGTTGGAAGTTGCAATTAATAAATATGAAACAGGGAACGGTTCATCTTTCATTCCGCTACCTCAACAAATCGCAAAGAAAAAAGCATGCATTAATGTACAAAACAATGATGAAATGTGCTTCTTTTGGAGTATTGTTAGCGCCTTATATCCTGTAGCAAAACATGCAGAAAGAGTGAAAAATTATCCACATTATTCTGCAGTTTTGAAATACTACAGGGTTGGACGCTCCAATGAAGTTGCAACAAATTTCCAAATTCGAAAAATTTAATGATATTTCCGTAAATGTTTATACTTTAGAATTAAATCAAGCAAACGATAAATCATTTTATGTGGTAGTACCTGCCAGACTTACATCGACAAAACGAGACAGACATGTTAATTTGCTATTGATTCAAAACAAATATTTTCCAAAATTGAACGATTACGAGGCTCCTCCCATTGACGACGATGACGAGACTGAAATAAAATTCCATTACTGTTATAAAAAGGACATGTCTCGATTGCTCAGTCGAGAAATTAATAAAAGTCATTATAAAAAATTCTTTTGTGATCGATGTTTCAATTATTTTTCAAGCCAACAAAAATTGAATGACCATACTAGACAGTGCGAAAAATTAAATGACTGCAAAATTTCTTTCCCCACATACGACCATGTGAAATTTCGAAATTATGTTTACAAACAAAAATGTCCTTTCATAATATATGCTGATTTCGAATCACTGCTAGAAAAATGTGGGGAAAAGATTTCGGACAAGAGTATGAAATATCAAAAACATGCAGCGTTCAGTGCAGGCTACTACCTAAAATGTTCGTATGATGATAGTCTTTCTCAATTCAAGAGTTATCGGGGCAACAATTGCATGCAATGGAATGCCGATGAGTTGGCCGATATTGCAAAATTTGTTGAGTCAAAAATTAAAAAAATTGAACCAATGATTGTGCCCTTGAGTAGTATCGGTGCTGCAACGACCTGTCATATTTGCGAAAAACCGTTCACCCCCAAAGATGTTATCGTGCATGACCACGATCATTTTACGGGGGTGCGACGGGGTTAGGCCCACCAAGCCCCTTGTAACGTCAATTTTAGAAAATTATTCGTGGTACCCATTACGTTTCACAATTTGTCGGGGTATGACAGCCACTTCATTATTAGGGATATCGCAAAAAGAGGACAAGTGAGCATACTTCCTTCCAATAAAGAAAAATACATTTCATTTACACAACACGATGCTGAAACTAAAATTAAATTCCGATTTATAGATTATTTTCGATTCATGGGAACTTCGTTGGATGAATTGGCATCCACATTAAGTAAAAATAATTTGAAAATTTTGAAAAAAGAATTTGATCATTTAGATGATGAGAAATTCACTCTTCTCACCAAGAAGGGAGTATTTCCATATGACTATGTAAACAACATGGATAAATTAAACAAAACGGAGTTGCCATCACGGGAAGAATTCTATAATAAATTAAACGATGAATACATATGTGATGAGAAGTATGCTCACGCACAAAATGTTTGGGAGTCATTTAAAATTACAAATTTGGGATCGTATGCGGACCTATATTTGAAAACGGATATTTTATTATTGGCAGATGTTTTTGAGAATTTTCGTCAAAAATGTATAGCAACTTATGGGTTAGATCCAGCGTGGTACTATACCATGCCGGGCTTCACATGGGATGCTATGCTAAAGTATACAAAGTGTAAATTACAAATTTTGAAAGATATTGATATGATTATGTTTGTGGAAAAGGGAATAAGGGGTGGGATTTCGGTATGTTCAAATAGATATTCAGAAGCGAATAATAAATATATGGAAGGATACGATCCCAAAAAACCTTCAAAATATCTTTCTTATTTAGACGTCAATAATTTATATGGGTGGGCAATGTCAGAATTTTTACCTTACGACGGTTTTGAATGGGTTGAAAATTTTGATAAAGATGTGACTAAAATTCCCAACGATAACCCAGAAGGGTATATTTTGGAAGTGGATTTGGAATACCCCGAAAAATTGCACGACTTACACAAAGATTTCCCGTTTTGTCCCGAACACCGCGCACCGCCAAATTCCAGGCAAAAAAATTAATGGGTACCTTGCGTAATAAAGATAAATATATTTTACATTATAGAAATTTGAAACAGGCGTTGAAACACGGTTTAATTCTGAAAAAAATTCATCGTGTTCTGAAATTCAAGCAGTCTGCGTGGCTGCAGCCCTACATTGAGTTGAATACTCGTCTGAGGGCTGCAGCCACCAGTTCTTTTGAAAAAAATTTGTACAAATTAATGAATAACGCCGTTTTTGGTAAAACAATGGAGAACATCCGGTTACACAGGGTGGTCAAACTTGTGAATTCCTGGAACGGTCGTTATGGTGCCAAAAATTTAATATCTAGTCCTAGATTTCAGAGTCGAACCGTGTTCGATACAGACTTGGTAGCTATTGAATTGAGAAAGACTGAACTTATATTCAATAAACCTTTGTACATTGGAATGGCAATATTAGACATTTCAAAAAGATGCATGTTTGATTTTCATTACGATTTTATGTTGCCCACTGTAGGTATCGAAAATTGTAAATTAATGTATACAGATACAGACAGTTTTGTGTATGAAATAACGTGTGATGACGTATATTTGGAACTTATTAAAAAGCACATATCGAAATTTGATACTTCTGATTATCCGCTTGATAATAAGTTCCAAATTCCACTTGTAAATAAAAAAATTCCTGGGCTAATGAAAGATGAAGCGAATGGCAAAATCATCACGCACTTTGTAGGGTTACGGTCGAAAATGTACACCTACAAAGTGCAGGGTGAAAAAGTGGTGAAAAAATCTAAAGGCATTCGGTATAATGTTGTTAAAAATAAAATAAATTTTCAAGATTATACCGATTGCCTTAAAAATTTCAAAGAAAAAATTTGCGAACAATTTAGTATTCGATCATATGCTCACAACGTTTTCAGCATCAAGCAAACGAAAATAGCTCTAAGTCCGTATGATGATAAACGAAAATTAATTGCCAAATCATCTGACACTTTACCTTGGGGCCACTATAGTTTAAAATAATATTTTAAATCATTTGGATTTTATTTATTAATGGTACTTAACGAAAAATTTTGTTCTAGTTTGAATGTAAGGTCGATAGGTGTGCAAATGAGAAAAAAATCATGATTTTAGTGATTCAGAATGGTCCAGATTTTTTAAATGTAAATTTATAGCTCATAACAGTTATGTATGAAAAATGTATATTGTATACTACTGCACACGTTCATATAATTTAAATAAAAAATATATATTGAAATTTGGTATTTTTATTACAGTACATTTTTTTCAGCTAATACATCAAATAAAACTCACCTTTGAATTTTCAATCATTTATTACATAAATCATACAATATTGTTTGTTTATAATAAAATAAATATTCTCTTAGAGCATTGGCATACAGACTATCTAAAGGGGAGGCTTCACAGAAACCTTCTATAATTTCTTCTAAAGTTAAATAAATTTTCCTATCACGTAACCATGATCGAATAAGATCAAAATTACCTCGATAATAGGCACAAAAGTTCAAAGCATCCAGCATAGCGATGCGGCCGGACAGCACTCCCCGATGTGTTTTGAGAATATCGTTTACATCCTCCTTGGACAGCTCCATGTTCACAGCATCCTTGGCAATGGAAATTTGTTTGGTATAACTTTCGATGTATTGTGTAACGTAAATGTAGTCCTTGCAACGTGTTACAATCGGATTATATTCATCTACATAGTCATCGATTAGTGATTCGAAGAAAGTATCCATTGACGTTTGCAAAATTCCAATGAGGTTTAACCATTCATCGAGTGTAAAATTGATGAATCGAGGTGAAAATTGTTGCTTCAAAATAACACATGGGGTAAAGTCTCTGACTGGGCTTAAACCGCATCGAAGTTCATAGGACGGCATGGGAAAAGTCGACAACAGCAATTGGTGTTCATGTCGAGCAGCCTTTTCGTATTGGTCCAACGACTTGTTTACCTGAGTAAAAGGTTCAGGTTGAGTAGCCCTATCGTATTGTTGTAACACTCTGTCTATGGCATCTTGGGTTTTCTCAAAATCTTGTTCATCATCAGTACTAAGAAATAATGTAACTTCACTACTATAATCACAATCTTCGTACATTTTCGTTTGTCCAACTTCACTGTTATAACCACTATCTTGAGACATTTTTTTTGCTTTCAAACTAAATATCGTTTTCAAACTGAATATCTGGGTGTGTCTGCATACGATTTTATATTTTTACTTCACATCACGTGGTTTTGTTTGTGGTGTAGTGAAGTTGAAATAATGTTGCAGAAAATTGATTTCGTCGAAAGGCCCCCAATAGACTTTCAAATTGTGCTTGTTTTCCATAAGATTCTATACAAAATCAACGTTACTGACCCAGCTATATTCTTGTAAACCCAACCATTTCACGTACATCCTATTGCCTTTTTTCCTCAAAACTTTTTCCACTAGATATATATCTGGATTTGCAGTTTTTTGCAATTCCTCCGCATAGAAAGCACCCTTGATGGGTGCACCCTGCATATCTTTCAACATGAAAGTGACCGGGTTGGTAATATTAACTTTGATAATTTTGAATAATTCCGTAGTCCAATTGGGTGTATAACCTTTTTCGAAAACGTGTTTGGCCTTACTGATTCGCACAACATCACCGACTTTGAATTTTCTTGGTCCAGCTATTTTCAAGTGGCTGTATTTCGATTTAAGAATTCGCTTTTCGTTGGTTTTATCAATTTCCGAAGGTTTCATGCCTGTCTTCGAGTGACGTGTATCATTGTAGGATTTTGTGATTTCGGGCATTATATTCAACCATTTGTAGGTGCCATTCAAACTGAAATACTTGTACAATCGCTCTTTTAAAGTCCTTAGGACACGTTCAGCCATGGAGACCTTGGTGATGCTGTACGTATTGTAGTGATTTATTTGTTGTTTTTTCATCAACCCTTGAAATTTAGCGTTATAAAATTCCGTCCCCTGATCTGTTTGAAGATTTTTTGGACAACGTTTCGTATGTGTCAAAATATCTGCAAACGTTTTGGTAATTTCCTCCCCCGTTTTCGTTTTCAATGGCCTAGTCCACACAAATTTCGAAAAACAATCTATAACGACTAGAATGAGTTTAAAATTTCGATTTTGACGGGCGTATGACCTCATCTCGGCTAAATCGAGCTGCCACAAATCATCCAAGCCTTTGATGATGGTACGACGTCTAGGATAATTTTTTCTAATGGGTTTATGCAGTTCACGAACAAGTTGAATCTTTTCTTTGGAAGCCATGACACATATCTGATGATGAGACTGCGTAACGTACTATTTTATTATGGCTGTGCGACAACTACATTCTGCATTTTACGGATTTGTTCAATAGCTGATTTTGTATTCGCTATATCCGAATTTATTTTGTTGATTTGCTTGGAGATGTCAACTTGAAACTGGTTCAATTCGTTCTTTGTTAGCGTTTCGTTGTGCTTAATATCCCATTTTAAATTGTGTGAATGTACCAAATCAGTAATTTCGGCAATTTTTTTCAACAAATCTGCATGAATATTTTCAATGTCAGTTATATGTTGTTGGTTGAATTTTTCAAAGAATGTCATCACCTTATCATATCGTTCCACATTGGTTTGCTCTATTTGAGCAATGACCTCATTAAGTTTTCGCATTTTATCATCAACTTGTTTCTGTAGCTTACTCGCTTCATTTTGAATACTTTTTATATTCGTTTTAACTTCATCCAAGCTGCCAATCAATTTATTTAAGGAGGTGGACATTTGATTTGTTAATCCATCATTCACTTGAGCTATTTCCGAATGGTGTACTTCAGCTTGGTGTTGTATAATTGCAATAATTTTTTTATCTATCCCATCCACATATTGTTTATTGGCTGCATCAGTATACTCTTCACATTACTCTTCACATTACTCAATTTCAAATTATCAAAATCAATATTACCATCTGGGGTGTGCAGTAAACTGCCCCCAGATGGCGTTTGCAGTTTTCGCTTTTTATCTGCGCTTGCGCTGTCGCTACGTCCAAACTTGTCGAGAACCATTTTGAAAATGACAATGTATGGGGAAACGCCCTTTATCTTATAGAATTATATTTGCCTCTTTGAGTTCACTCAAAATGGCAATAATCTCGTTGTCATGCGAAGTATTTCCGGCATCTCGAGAGGCTATCAATAATTTGAGACGTTCGCAAAGTTCGTTGGGATCGTCCCAATAAACGAATTCCATGGGTTTGGTATTGAATGTCATTGCAATAGGTGTTTCCGGTAAACAACCCCTGCCTAGCGTTGTTGAATCGGATGCTTTACGTAAATTCGTACGTGCCGATGTTTTACGTTGTTGTTGTGTAGGAAACATTGGTTTAATTATGTTGCTGTACTTCCATCCTTTACTAAACTTTGTGCGACCTAAGGTGTCTTTGTGACTGGTTGATAAATCCAAAATTTGTCTGTATGCTTGTAAATCCTCATCATTGTAATTTTCAGGCTTAGTAAGAAATATCAATTCATATATACCGGGCGTCCCTTTCCATTGATATCCACCCATTTTGATGTATCCGCTGCGTTTGTCAAAATCTATTTCTTTCACACCAAGGAACCATTTCGAATCAAGATGATCATATATGGGCCCGTATACTTTGTCGATTTTTTTATCATTTCCCCAATGCTTTATAATGTATGGCTGAACCATTATAGGATATTGACTGATATATTCCTCTAAAACTTCTTCATTCATGTCTATCAGATCATTTTGTTCCTCTTCTTCTCCATCTGCATTGAATATGCTCTCATTATCATCATCCTCTGTACTTGCAATAACGTCGAGGGATTGAAATGGAGTCGATTCAGGCTTTTCCACTTTCTTCCTCGTTAGGTTCGGTTTTCACCTCAGTTTTGATTGGACTAGTAGCTTGTGCTGTTTCATTCGCTATTATTTTTAATGGAGTAGATAAAGGTTTAAAGAATTTCTGCAGCGATTCATCTTCTTCGGATTTACCCAATTTCAAGGCTAAATATTTTTTTCGAATAACGTTTGCAATTTCGTTGATTTTAGTCTTTCGAATAACATCAACTTCTTTGCTCAACGGTTTCATGATGACGAATGATACTACATCACATCTTGTGTATACTTATATATTTGTCGAATCCTTGTCGATATCGACCGGCATTCGTATTGAAATCTTTGCAAATCACAACTGTTCCATATTGCTGCTGCTGCCAACATTTTGCACACATTCTCTTGAATTCTTCGAAAGACATGTCGGGAGAAACGTGCTCATCGAATACATGTTTCAAATTTATTTCATCTTGTTTGAAGATCGTACTTACAGTTGTCGCGTATCAGCTGTTTTGGGATTTTCGAATATGTTTGGCAAAGGTAGGCGGCGTCAATGTTCTTGTGTCTGCAGACGGAATAATACTCTCGAATTTTCTGCTGACCATCGCAGGCGACATCGTCGAAAATGAATATACTATTCGATTTGGATTCGTGAGGACTTATGATTTCTTCGTTTTCTCTGAACGGATAATAACCCAGCCCCTTGACTTTCTTCAGAATTTCTTGAAGTACTTGATATTTGGGCTGATACAATGACTTTGAGTATACATAAATGTTTTCAAATTTAGCGCCATTCGGGTGGAATAACAATGTTAAGATGGCGTTTGTTTTTCCACAACCACTTGGCCCGCAGATGATTGCACGGAACGAATTAGGTAATAATTTACCGTGTTTCCTAATCATACTACCACAACCGTCTCCATTCAAAATATCCAAATTTTCAATGGGTAGTGACTCGTCTTGTTGAATGACTTCCATGATGTGATGGTTGAAAATGAGTGCGCCACGGTTATAAATAAAAATATCACAATCACTTTACGTCATTCTCAATGTTGACTTACTCCGGTGCAGGTGTTGTTAATTCCATAATCAATAAGCTCCCGTTCGAATTACATCTTCCTGGTTATTTGTTTTGTGGTCTAGGCACCAAATTGCAAAAGAGATTGGATCGCGGGGACAAAGGCGTGAATCCTTTGGACGAGAGCTGTAAAGATCACGATATTGCATACTCCTAAAGTAATTCTCTACGAGATCGACACAAGGCAGATCAAGTGTTGGAAAATCGAGCTTGGGAACGCGTTAAATCTAAAGACGCTAAATTTGGAGAACGTGCTGCAGCTTGGTTGGTAACTTCCACCATGAAAGCGAAACGTAAGCTCGGCATGGGTCTGTCCTTCCGTCGTAACATGCTTCAAAAAATTATTAAAAATTGGAAGCCTCATCCTAGCAATCTTAAGAAATCTAGTGCTTCAGCTTTGCGAGCTGCTAAAATGGCTGTGAGTCAAGCTGGAGGACGTAACAAAATACGCATACCTAGGGTATTCGATGCAAAATCCGGAGGAATCCTACCACTCATACCTATATTTGCTGCCCTTTCGGCTTTGGGTTCGTTGGCAGGTGGAGCGAGCGCCGTCGCAAAAACCGTAATAGATGCAAAAAATGCCAAAAAGAAACTCGAGGAAGATCAACGTCATAATAAATCCATGGAGAATTTGGGTTCTGGTTTGTACCTGCGAAAAACACCTCGAGGATTTGGACTGTTCCTGAAAAAACAACGTAAAGGACGAGGTCTTTACTTGAAAAAACAAAAAAACTGCTAGACAAGCTACCTAATAGAGCATTATACGATTCGGAAATTCTACAGTGTGCCCGTCAACTTAAAATACCGCATTTTCGTGGAGTTTTTATGCGTGAAACGTTGCCAACTTGTGGTCCTTGGCTGCGAGAATGCGGCGTAATAAACTTGAATTCGCATTTGAATGCGGGCACTCATTGGGTAGCTTACAATAAAACCGGCAACGTTGCACAATATTTCGACAGTTTCGGCAATCTAAAACCTCCAATGGAATTGGCGAGATATTTTGGGAAGGGGGTAAAAATTACATATAATAATGATCAATATCAAAATTACAATCAGAATAACTGTGGCCATCTTTGTCTGAAGTTTCTACTTCATAATGTCGTCCGATAAAATGTATAAATCATTGATTGAAATGCATAAGTATAAATCTTTGCGGGATTTCACCGATGCTGAACTGCAAGCTTTACCAATTGAATATTTGATGGGGAACGCAGGACCTTGGGAATTGCTGGATGTATGGCGCAGATTGCCAATGGATTACCAACATCGATACGTTTTGCAGATCCGCCTACCATGTTTCATCCATCTCCGACATGATTTTCCTGCATCAGCGCCGCTACATCGAATATTGTATACTGATATTGTTAGCGCACAATTTGAATGTTATTATTGTAATAAAAAATAAATGATTTTTGTTCAAATGTTTCTTTATTTAAGGTGTGTGATTGTTTGATGTGTGTCAGTCATGTCTATGATATTAACGCTAACAAGTCGTTCTTCGACGCTTTCCATCGATTTCAATCCACCCATTCGATTGGATTCCGATTCAGAATATAGTTTGGCTTTGCTCAGCTTCCATTCCTACAACAGTATACCCAACATTGAAGACGGTACGAAATTCTACTACTACGAAAACGGTGATAAAGCTAAACGAAGAAATATCGATATTCCTGCTGGATCTTACGAAATCAGTGATATTGAAGATTTAATACGCAAACATATCGTACCCAAAACATTCAAAGAAAACCCTGAGGAATTTTTCTATCTCAAACCCAATAATAATACGCTGAAAAGTGAAATATTTTGTCTTAAGCATTCGATCGATTTCCGACCTGCAAATAGTTTAGCTCGCATTTTGGGATTTTCGTCTAAACTTCTCAATCCCAACTTGCATTACGCATCAGATCTGCCTGTGGATTAAAGTACGAACCATACACATAGATAGCAACATTACCTTTGGAGCCTTCTACAACGACACACCGTCTCATACGATATACGAATTTGCTATAGGTGTTGATCCTGGTTACGCAATTGACGAAACACCAAATCATCTCATTTATCTGCCCATTTCTCATACAAACGAAATAAATACCATTACGTTGCGAGTGCTCGATCAACATTCTCAACTTGTTGATTTTCGCAACGAAGAAATAATAATTCGTTTGGAATTGAAGCGGAAGTATGGTGCTAACTATCTATAATTATAAATCATCTCCATACCACACCTCAGTCTTCACCAAGACATTCAACCATCAGCAGCAGCAGCAGCAGCAGCAGTGTCAACTACTGTCAACTGAGAATAAATTGTTTTTGGAATCTCTCAGCTATCATGTTGTCCAATCAAATGTTCAACATTTTCCGAAAACCGCACAACGATGAATCCATACAAAAGATAGAGTGGCGGACCTACTACCCATATGTCAAATCTTTCCGCAACAATGATGTTATTGAAATCAATATTAATCAATCTGATGCCTATGATGCCTTGTACGACAGCCTGCTATTCATCAGCGGAAAAGTTGACAGAACCAAAGGAAATGGGCGGGTGACATTCGTAAACAATGCTGGCGCTTTCATGTTTCAATCTGCTACTTATGAACAAAGTGGCAAGGAACTGGAAACAGTTAGTGAAGTAGGAATCGTGAGTAGTGTCAGAGGCTTTCTCACCTACACTGATGAAGATATTAAACACTTGGCCACCACAGGTTGGACTTTTCCCATTGCCACCAACACTGGAGTCATCCACCCAACCCATCTAACATTCAACATGCTAATACCCATTAGACATTTTCTGAATATCTTCAGTGATTATCAATGTGTTTCCTACGGTAAGCATACCATCCGATTAGTACGAGCTGGAGATGATAGCAACCTCTTCAAAATAGACGAGACTCCTGGATCAACATTACCCCCCACGGAAGTCAAACTGGAAATTGAGAATATTGAGCTTAAAGTTAAACGAATCTATCCGCATGATCAAATTAAATTACAACTTTTGAAAGCTATCCAAGCTGACACTCCTTCTTATACCCTTCAGAAAATGGGAACTACATATGTTGCCTGCTCTCACACAAGGTGCAAAAAATGAAATATGGGCTGTCAAGACTTCATCGTTTCTCGAAAGCCCCCGCTATGTGATTGTATGTTTTCAAAAAGATCGTGATTATACGAAGGTCAATAATGATCCGACAATATTCAACAATTTGAATATCACTAATATAACGCTGACTCTAAACGGTGAGAATTACCCCAAAGAAAATATGCATCTGGATTTTGCAAAGGGAAATTTTTCGCAAGCCTATTTCAACTACTCACAATTTGGGCTCAGCTATAAACTAACCAATCAGCATAATCCTCTTTTGACCTACTCGGCCTTCTTTGACAAAACTCTCTTTGTCATCGATTGTTCCAGAAGGGACGAGAGCATCAAAAGTTCCAGTGTTGATGTGAAACTGGAAATTGAGGCATCTGAAGGATTTCCCCAAAATACTCGAGCCTATGCTATTGTTGTGCACGACACTGTCATTGAGCACCTCCCACTCTCAGAAATTATAAAAAAATGGAACTGAGCATGTGATTCAGCTTCAGTGTTAATCGCAGAGTCAACATGAGAATAGCTGTTGTAGATATTCAAGGCTTCATCGTCGACCAGCAATTTCATCCTAAGGAAATAGCCATTAGGGTTGGAATTCAATGTAGTAACTTTTTACTGTTGCCAAATATACCATTTTCCTCTTTGACTAAAGAGGATCGACGTACCACTTGCTTCTTGGAGAAAAACATTCACGGATTGCGGTATTCCTCCGGCTTTGTGGAATATCATCAATTGGATGCCATCCTCAAGAAACATCTGCATGATGCTGATATCATTTATGTGCGAGGGCTTCAAAAACGAAACTATCTTGCGGAGAAATTTCAACAATTAGGTCTACCTACACGTATTGTCAACTTGGAGGATTATGTTAATACGACATGGATGGTTCCTACATTCACCAACAACGCCAATGATGTCATCTTACCTTGTATGCATCACATTCGTCGCAACAAGACCAACTATAATTGCAGTCTTCGAAATGTTGATATTATTTACAAATGGCTATGTGATATGTTACCAAAGTAAAAATGTATAATACATTTTGTATTCAAATTGTTTTATTTTATTTTTTACCTATAAGTTAGGTTGGTCAATTTGAAACTCTAAACAATTTTAATCGCATTTTTACACTTTTTTCGTGTTTCAAATTTTAACTACTTTTTGGAATGCCAAAAACACCAATTTTCGATACATATTTTATGCGTTTCGGCGTTTGAAATTTTCTGTGTTTTTTGAAACACGAAAAAAGTGTATTTTGAGCAATTTTGAAATCTCAAATCTCCATAAGAAATACATGTAAAAATGTATTTTTAACACTCGTAATTTTAATCATTTTTTCGAATGTGTTTCGTTACATTTTTTACACATTTTAGCGTTTCAAGTTTTAACAATTTTTCGGAATGCCAAAAACACCTATTTTCGATACATATTTTATGCGTTTCGGCGTTTGAAATTTTAATCATTTTTTGGAACGCTATACCTACGTAAAATTATTTCACCTAACATTGGTACACCTGGTATAACATGCTGACAATCATCAACAACCGCCATGTTTTCTACCTATCTAAGGTTAGTTCGTTCTGGTTCGATCAAACTGAATATCTGCCACTCTGTGTGTTCTATCTTCCATCTTCTATCTTCCATTTTAAAATACCAACTTCACTCCAAATCGCACTTTAAAAATGACTGCCCCCATCTCGATGCACATTTATGAGACACCCTGTATCTATTTTTTGTCTCAACTAGCACAATGGTACACCTGGTATATATTTTTTCTTAAATGATGTATTTTGACACACCCTATATATGTAAAACAAAAACTTCTGAATCCCTGCATGCCCCAATGAAACGATGCCCCAATGATGCGATGATTCATTTTTCCGATGTATTTTGTGACACCCTGCTGTTTTTTCTCTTCATTGATGACTATTTTCAAACACCCCGTATATAATACGATTTTTGACAAGCTGTTTTTTCTGTGATGTTACGTTGCTACACCCTATATATGTTTTTTCTTCAATTATTAAATTAAAATAACCGGCAACGTACCGCCCTCCGTAACTCTACTGCTTAATTTTAAATCCGGCAACATCCAAATCTCACTCTCCTTACTATTCCAACGCAACATGACAAAGACCAATCTGAAATGCTGCTGTCATATACTCTCTTCCAACCGAATACGTCACGCGGTGAACCCAGCGAACGCTGTCTACGCCGGTTAAAAGCCAGATGGTCGACACGCTCGCATCCTACTACGTCACGCGCGCGAGCAGCCACCACGCTCGCACCCAAAGTGAGGTTATGTTCAGATTTTGGGTTACAGAGCCTGTTGTAACACTACTTCTGCGTTTTGGCAAGTACCGCTGGATGAAGCAAGTATAGAAAAAAAGTCCTTTTCTATTCCTGGGAGGAGATTGTTTGATTTTACGGTTCTTCCATTTGGTTTATATAATTCTGCTCACATTTAATGGATGCTTTGTTCGGTCCCAAATTTGTACCAAAATTATTTGTCTATCTAGATGACATAATAATTTTGGGAGAAACATTTTCTGAACATATTGAGTTACTCAATGAAGTTTTCAGTCGTTTAAAAGGAGCTAATTTGACAGTGAATTTCAAGAAATGTTTGTTTTTTAGAGATTCTTTATATTACTTAGGTTTTGTTGTCGATAAGGGAGGACTGAGAACCAATCCTGACAAAGTTAGAGTAATGGTTGAATTTGCGCAGCCCAAGAACACTACTGGAGTGAAACGATTTCTCGGAATGTGTTCATGGTATCGCAGGTTTATTCCACATTTTAGTACGGTAATTGAACCGTTAAATGCATTATTACATGGTAGAAAGAAAGGTCAATCTATCAAATGGAATGAACGTGCCACAGGAGCTTTTAACTTGATTACATCTAATTTGGTAGAGGCACCTATACTTACATCACCTGATTTTGCAGTTCCTCTCACTATTCAGGCGGATGCGAGTGACGTAGGACCAGGTTGTATCCTCACACAGGTACAGGATAATGTTGAGAAAGTTATAGCTTTTGCCAGCCGAAGTCTTCCGAAAGCAGAGCGTAATTATTCAGTTACAAAACGGGAACTCCTTGCTGTTATTTTTGTCATTGACAAATTTCGTGCATATGTTGAGGGGGTACCTTTCTACGTACAGACCGATCATGCCAGTTTGAATTTTCTTAAAAACCTGTCAAATCCTTCGGGGAGATTGGCACGTTGGCAGGTTAAACTTCGACAACATGATTTCACATTTCGGTGTACAGAAGGGAAAAATAATGTCGTTCCTGATGCATTTTCAGGGGCTCTTATCATCCAACAAAAGGAGGAATCTGAAGTGGAAATTGATGATCATTTTCTTGAGTATCCATCTGTAGTTAGCGCTTTCAGAATAAACTTGGCGGACCTAGATCCGTGGTATCTGAAATTGAAAGAAAACATTCAGAAAGATCCAGAAAAATATCCTGCTTGGGTAATAAGGGATGATTTTATTTATAAGCATGTTTATTCTAGGCTACCACTGCAAACTAATTTGTCTGAGTGGAAATTATTGGTTCCAAAGAAGCAAAGACTTCAAATTGTTAAAAAATGCCATAATGAGGCTACTTCAGCTCATATGGGTTTCTTTAAGACTTGGAAAAAAATTGCAGAAGATTATTATTGGCCAAAAATGAAGTTGGATATTTTGAGGTTTATTAGCTCGTGTATAGTTTGTCAGGAACAAAAAATGCCAAATTCCTTACCGTATGGTTTGATTGGCACTGAGAAAAAAGTTTCTTGTCCATTCCAGATGATCTCGACTGATGTAATGGGTCCTTTTCCTAGGTCCAAGCGCATTTCTGATAGTCATGTCAGATTATTTCTCCAAATTCACTTTGATGAAACTGCTCAGGCTATCATTAACTTTCTAGAAAATGAAGTATTTTTAGGCTATGGAGTTCCCCAAATTTTGATTTTAGACAATGCACCAACTCACACTGGAAAATTAGTTCAAAAGTTCACTAAAAAGTATGACATACCAAAACTATGCTACCTACAATTGTAGGTATCATCCTCAGGTCAATCCAACAGAGAGAGTGAATCGCACCATAGGTACAGCTATTCGTAGTTATATTGAAACTAATGATCAGCGGGATTGGGATAAAGAAATTCCAGCAATTGGCAGTGCTTTGCGGTCCGCTATTCATGATGTTACAAAGGTGTGTCCATCATATTTAATTTTTGGACGAAAAGTACCAGTTAGTGGAACTTTTTGTAAAACTTTCAGAAATCTAGATCTTAATATTGACGAGGAAACGATTCTGAATTATAGCAAAGAGTTGAGACAGTTACCTGAACTGTATGCCACTGTTCAAGAGCGGTTGACCAAGTCATATATAAAAAACAAGAAACGTTATGATCTCCGTAGGAGAGAAATAATTTTCAAAGTTGGGGACAAGGTTTGGAAAAGAAACAAAGTTCTTTCAGATGCAGTCAAGAGTTTTTCTGCGAAACTTGCACCACGTTTTGTGCTGTGCAAGGTTAGGAAAGTAGGTTCGAAGGTAGCGTATGAACTAGACAATATGGATGAATCAGATGCAGGGATATGGCATGTTCAGATGTTGAAACTATACTGGGGTTCAAGTTCTGATATCTCGGAGCATTAAACAGTGAGATATTTTTTTGAAAGTTTAAGAACTTCAGGTTTTGGATATATTTCAGTGGAAATTCTTTCAGAACATGACTAATTACATTTATTGCGATTACTGTAGACAATTCCATATTAATATTTTGGTTCGCAGATTTTGTAATTATGAGTATTTCAGCTTACCAGGCGAGAGTTCTGGAATTTTTGAGATTTTTTGGCAGGTTATTCTTTGGTGGGTGTTAATCACAAGGAAAATTGCAAAGTTTGAATTACAATTTATTATTGCAGGTAGGTTTGAAGAATTTGAGAAATATTTCTGAAGGAGACGTCTTTTAGATTTTATTTTTCTTTAGATTATTTTTTAAACAGGGTGTACTTATCCTGGTTCCCAATTTTGTAAATATTTGTATATATTAATTATAGATTTATGGACCTTGCTGATTTGTTGTCAAGGACAATGCTTGAATAAATACAGTGAGATAGACATTAAGGATAACAGGTTTTATTAGTTAACATACTTGTCGGGTACTCTTAAGTGAATATTGAAGTATAAGCATATTTTTAGTTTGATAGTTTGATTCAGTTGACTGATAGTTTTGAGGTAGAAGTTGGCTATCTCTGGGTAACCTAAAGCAACTTGAACCTTGGACACGGTTCCCAACTAGTGGGATATTTGTAGCTTTTAGGGGTTTGAAGGCTGCTACAAAAATCTCACGACAGTAACACCACTGTACAATTTTCTGTTAGTAGAAAAACTAGGGTATTGTCACTAGTTCATGAATATCTGTAACTAGTTAACAGTGTCCACTACTTAATTAATTCTTTTCTTTAATACTTGCAAAAAGATGACTTGGTGTTAGAAAAGGCTGTAACATCGGTTAAGTGCCTGTTGAATTGTTGAACTGATTATAGTTCAATGAAGATCATTAAAAAAAAAAAGAAGTAAATAAATTATCTAAATAATAATAATATTCTCTACTTGTATTCATATGTGGGAGCACTTACATAATGTTTATATATAGCAACGTGCTGAAGGATTTGGATGAATTATATTCTCCACCCTCGTTTTGTGTTTGGGGCACCAGTTCTAGGACTACTTAGTCTCAAACACCAGATTTAATTTTCGAATTGTGGTGTTTCAGCAAATTTTGTTTGTCTGTAGGAGGCAATCTGGGGGTTGCTGGTCTCGACAATCGGTGTGAGAAACCGTTAAAGCTACGGTAGGTTGAACATCCTTCGGAGGTATTTTTTCTCATTATTTTCAGTGTTGATAGCACTTTTTAGGTTTGATGGGATCCTATATTCTCATTAGGGTTTTGTTGGGAATCCTTGTATTTTGGTACAAAAATTACAAAATTTATCCTACTTTTTTTGGCTTCCAACTTTCATAATAACTAATATGGAATGATATTGTATACGAAGTTTATGGTTGGGTGTATGAATTATAATGAATGTCTTCCACTCACCTTGATAAAAAAAATTCTCCTTGACCGAAAAAATTGTGTTGTTTTTAGTAGGGGGTAGTATATTTATTTATTTATTTATTTATTAATCTCTTATCCATACAAACCTACTGGTTTAATTACATGGATAAAGTATTCACAATATATAATAATAACACAGTACATAATGATACGAGTAACATAACTTAAGCAAGATCACATTTCACCGAGCATTTCACATTATACGTAGTCTCTTCATGATTTTACATGTCATTTATAAATTACATAGAAGATGATAGGATATAATCAAAGATAATACGTCTAAACGCGGATCTACCCAGTGTCCAATCCAAGTCGACGAACAGATTTAAATTATTTGCTAGCTTTAACATGGCCACAAGAGGAGTTCTAGAAGTTACAGACAAAAATGGAACATTAAAGATTGCAGACGCACGAGTTCTACGGGGAGGAACATTAAATCGAATTAAAAATAGTATATCAGGTGCATTTACATTATAGTTGACTATATCGACAGAAACATAATTAAACTAATTTGACGCCTATTATCCAGTGACATTACTTTAAAATCATTTCTGAGTTGTGCTGATCTAATTATATTGTAGTCCGGCCATGCATGAAATTTTTTGAAATATAAATATCTAAGAAATTTGTTCTGAATTTTCTCAATTTCGTTTAGAGTTGTTTGATATTGTTCATACCAAATTATAGAGGCATATTCCAATTTGGATCTAACTAGAGTGTAGTATAAAAGTTTGATGGTATTTAAATTAGTGAAATTTGAACTTTGTCTGATTAAAAACCCTAGCATTCGATTGGCCGATTTACATATATTCCTCACATGACATGCAAATAACAAATGATTATTGTACGTAACACCTAATTCTTTAACTTCCAAGGATACTAACATCCATCATATAATCAAATTCAATAGGCTCTTTAGCACGTGTTATTGTCATTGTGAAGCACTTAGAAATATTAAAATGTAATTTGTTTTCAAAGCTCCATTCGATGATACTATTCACATCCTTTTGTAACATAACGCAGTCCCTTACTGTTTGTACTCTCTTAAATACCTTGAAATCATCCGCAAAAAGTAGACATTCAGAATATTTAAGAACAGTAGGTAAATCATTTATAAAAAGTACAAACAGTAAAGGACCCAAATTAGAGCCCTGTGGCACACCTGAGTTAGCATAGTATTTCCCAGAGGTGTTACCATTATGTCTTACAATGAAATTCCTATTTTTCAAATAACTTGACATTAATAAAAGCAAGTTTTTAGATACACCAAATTTATTCAGTTTATTCAGGAGAATGTCATGATTGACTTTATCAAATGCTTTTTGAAAGTCTGTATATACCGTGTCAAGTTGAGATCTGTCCTCCAATGACTCATAAGCTTTATTTGTGAATAAAAATAAATTTGTATTTACAGATTTGTTCTTAACAAAACCATGCTGCTGCGATGCAATGTATTTCTCTACATGATTATATAAAACTTCATATACCATTTGTTCGAATAACTTAGCTGGAGCACACATTATCGATATAGGCCTATAATTTTCCATACTCATTTTGTTGCCAGCTTTGTGAATTGGAGTGGTAAATGATGTTTTCCATATCGATGGAAATGTATTCGTTGTTATAATCAAGTTAAATATATGAAGAAGTGGTTTTCTTAGCCATTCGTGACACCCTTTGAGTATATATGGAGGCATTCCATCTATCCCAGCTGTTTTTTTTGGTTTGAGTTTTTTTACCGCATTATTAAATTGTAAATCGGTTAAATAATTGATAATACACGTATCATTCACATTAAGGATGTTGTCTAAATTATTCAAGTCATATTTTGCTTTATTCGAGTCATGAACAGATGCAAAAAATTCAGCAAATGTTTCAGCCGATTTATGATACTGTATAGGCTCACCTTTGTAAATATAATTTCCCATACTTAATGAGCTATTTTTCTTACATTTTATATAATTCCAGAAATGGTTTACGTTGTTAGTTACATCCTCTTCTAATTTAAGTAGATATTTACGTTCCTCTAATTTGATAATATTTTTTAATTTCTTCCTAATATCTTGAAATTTATTTTTGTAATAATCACTTACAGAAATCAGCCTCCTATATTTATCCTTTTCCATTAACAAGTCTTTGATTTGTTTAGTGAACCATATAGGATATTTTTTATTGTTTGTTTTTATTGAATACTTAGGAATGCATTCGTCAACTATTTCATTCCATATGGCATAAAAAATATCGCATGGTCGACATTACTTTTATTTAAGATTTCGTTCCAATTTGTATCTCTGATTCTTTCAGTGAGCAAAAGGAAGTTTGCCTTTTTGAAATTATATTTATTTTCTGGTAAAGAATTAATTTTATTTTTTCTAGCATTATGAATCCTAATATTAATATTCAGAGTTGGGTGATATGCATCCTCATTAACTAAGGGTTGAAAGTCCCTTTCAACTGTACACTCATTCAAATTATCTAATGAACTGACTACCAAGTCTAAGGTTCGTCCTTGCAGATTTTTTATATCATTTAATAGTTTATAGTTATTAAAAGCCATAAACCCCGTTAAAATATTTAATTTATCATTGAATACGTCATGCTGTGGATATATTCCAGTGATTTCGGGCAAATTAAAATCCCCTAATATATAAGCTTTGTGTATGTCCGCTATATTATCTTGTAGAAAATCTATCACAGATTGATATACTAGTAACTTGCTATTTGGTGGTATATATACACAACAGAAAGTAAACTTTTCACCATTAACTTTTACCCTTGCGATTATTGCTTCAAAATAAGTACTTTTTTTAACAAGTTGTAATATCCGATATTTCTTTTTGATTGCCATTAATACTCCTCCTCCCGTAGTTTTACCTGTGAATGCAAGATCTCTATCTGCTCTTATTAAATTATAGGATGCCATAGGTACAATTTCTCCGTCTTTTACTCCTTCCTGTAACCATGTTTCAACTGCAACAATTATATCAAAATCATTCTCCAGACATCCCCTGTAAAATGCATGACATTTAGTATTGAGTCCCCTACAGTTTTGGTAATACATATAAACCATTGTATAACGTTAATGCCAGTTGGCAGTGTGAGCCCTACTTCAAAACTGAAAGGAATAAGTGTAATTTTGTTGAAGTTAAATGTTATGATAAGAAAATATAAATTAAATGAAAATTAAATGAAATATAGTGTAGGTAATGTAAACCTTCCATTATAAATTCTGAAATAAAAAGATAACACCAATCAGTCCCCGTTTTTAGAACAATGAATAAAAAGAAGCAAAAAAGTTTGAAACCTATAGTAAGTCACTCTGATTTTTAATCAGTCTTACAGCGTTGTCACATCTTCGGAAAATTCTTCCGTTTAGGGACCATGCCATATTGGATCCAAATTTCTTCTTCGCTTCGACTAATAAATTGTATGAATGAGTTGTAAGATCCTCCATTATAAATATACCTGTTCCCTTTAGTTTGCTTCTGGCTGCGTACAATTCATTTCTCTTCATAGTCGTAACAAATGATACCACAATATGTCTTGGCTTGGATTGATTTTGATCAAATCTCCCTGCTCGAAATACATTGTTTATCTCCAAATGCCCACATTTTATGTTTACAGCATCATTGATAATATTCAGCACCTTTGATAAAATTGTTTCGTTTTCTTCTTCCTTGACACCTATTATTCTCAAAGAATTTCGTTTCAAAATTTGTTCCAGGTTTTCCATTCTACTTTTGATCATCACAGTTTCTTTCTGATTAGTTTGCGAGATTTTGTCCAATGTAGACAATTTATCTAACATGTTATCAAAATTAGTTTGCATTTTGTCAATTTTAGTAGTTAGCTTTTCCAGCTATTCTTCTATTTTACTCATAAGTCGTGGAACTAGTTTAGTGATAATGCTTTCCATCATATTTTCATCGATAATATTTGACACGGTATTACTTCGTGTAGTTTTAGAAGTCATATTGGAGAAAGAGACTTACTGTTTGATGATTTGGCAACTCTGGTTCAGATATTATTTTCCTTTCAGCTCAATTTACTATGTTTTCACTTGGAATTTTCCAGTTTTCTCAGCTCGAGATGATGTACAACAGCTTCTAAAAGGGACTGGAACAAAATTCAGCCTTCTTTCAACAAAAAAACACACCCAAAACAGCAATTTTTGAGGAGCTCACGAACTGCGACTCTCACAGATGTATGAAACTCATATACACTATAACGTAACGTTCCGTTACAACTTTTTTAGTTTCTATTACTTCCATGATATCTGGCAACACTAATAATAATAATAATAATAATACTTTATTTCCACTAAGACAATATTACAAATTGTATGGGAAATTGTCAGAACATAGAAGGATGTAGAAAAAACGATTCAAATAACAAGTTTATCTAGTCTAAAAATTCTGTCAACGAATAAAAACATCTTTGTATCAAAAAACTTTTTAGCATTTTTTTTGAAAAGAGCAAGATGCTCTGCATTCCTTATGTGGTCAGGAAGTTTATTGCATTTTGGGTAGACGAACAGACTTTCCGTTCGGTGATCCGCATACACGATCACCTCAATTTGATTTTAGAGTGTTATAGTATGTATGTATGTATCTTTGTATGTGTCTATGTATCTATGTATATGTGTATCTATGTATGTATCTATGTATGTATGTATGTAAGTAGTGTATCTATGCGGGTACGGTGGAATTCAAGGTCAAGTACTGTAAATATTATATTTCATATCATGAAAAATATATATCTTTTCTAATTAGGACCCGAAACACTAGGGCGGAAATTTCAACAAACTTTTGATACATCATTACAAATCTGTTAGAATTAAGGATCCCCAGTACCTCATGGTGGCCATCCAAGGAATTTTTGAGGTTCGGATGCATCATATAAGTTATGGAAAAAATGTAGTCTTCATTATTCTGTTTTTACCTAGATGGTGGATCCTCAGTACCCCATGGTGGCCATCCAACGAGTTTTTGAGATTCGGATACATCATATAAGTTATGGAACACGTGTAGTCTTCATTACTTTGTTTTTACCAAGATGGTGGATCCCAGATGCCTCAGGGTGGATATCCCAACAATTTTTGATGCCCTATCAGCTGAGATTCACTAGGTTAGGTTAGGTTAGGTTTAAATGTGAGTGAGCCCATATCAGGCTCTCCACTGCGGCCAATGGCCTATTGTGGCTCACCCTATGGTTATATTTCTCCCAGCATATCCAATCTCTTAACGAAATTGAGTACCATATTGGGAGAACAGTTTACCAGATCTTCTGGCCTTACTTTTGTATTGCCAAATATTGAAAATCTGGTTCTGGCTGCTGCAGGGCATGTGCACAGGATGTGTTTAGCCGTTTCATCATCCTCCATGCATAGACGGCACTCTGCATCCTGTGCAAGTCCGATTTTATGCATGTGGTGTTTGAGTTTGCAGTGGCCAGTGAGCAAACCTACTATAACTCTGAGATGTGCTCTACTGAGTTCTAGAAGTTTGTCAGAGTCCTGTTTTTTCCTTGTACAAGCAATAAATGCTTTGGAATGGGCTAGTCCTGGTAGACTGAGCCAATACTCAAGTCTTTTATTGTCTGCCCAGGCGGTTGTAGCATTCTTGGCAGTGCTATATGCTAAACCGATGACCGGTTCTGGCCCAGTGAACGTTGTTTCGGCCCCCCCTTTTGCTAGGGCGTCCGCTATTTCGTTTCCTTCTAGGCCCGTGTGACCTGGTATCCAAACTAGGGTAACGTTGTTGCCTTGTGCTAGTCGGTACAAGGTGTCTCTGCAGTTCCATACTGCTCTGGATTTAAAGCAGTTGGATTCAAGCGCTTTCAATGCTGCTTGACTATCTGAAAATATTTTTATTGTTTTTCGTGTGAGGTGTCGGTTTTCCAGCTCCCTTGCACACATTTCAATGGCATATACCTCTGCCTGGAATATCGTAGCTAATTTACCCAAACTGAATGAGCGTTTCACTACTGGGTTCATACCATATATTCCGGCTCCGACACCTTCCAAAGTTTTGGAACCATCGGTGAACCACCTTTCATTTGCCCTACATAGGTCAGTTTCATTCCGAACCCAGTCTTCTCTTTCAGGGAAGACCACGGTGTAGGACATGTTGAGGTTAGTGGTTTTAGGCATGATGTCTGAGGGCATTCCCAGAATGTTGTGAGCTATTATGCCTTCCAGCATGCTGCTGCCTCTCATGACACATGCCTGCGGTAGACTAATGGCCGCTTGGTAGAGTCTGTATGTTGCCCATCTTGCTTCTCTCTCCAGAACTATGTGGAGAGGAAGTAGTCCAAGAAGAGCTTCCATTGGCGTGGAGCGAATGGCCCCTGTAATCGCCAGGCACGCTTGTCTCTGTAGTCCGTTAAGTTTAACCTGGGCCATTTTTTGTTGGCCTTTGTTCCACCAGACTACAGAGCCATACGTGATCATTGGTCGTATGACGGTCACGAACAGCCAGTAAACTTGTTTTGGTGACATGCCCCATGTTTTGCCACATATTCTGCGGCATGTCCATAATGATAGGCTAGCCTTTCGGCTAGTCTTTTCCAAATGCGAGTTCCAGTTCAGCTTTTTATCTAGGATTATTCCCAGATATTTTGCCTCACTCGCAAATGAAATTGTTACACCATTGATGGAAGGAGGTATTAGATGTTCCAGCTTCCTTTTCCTGGTGAACGGTACTATGACCATTTTGTGGGGGTTAATGGACATTTCCTCCCTCTCACACCATTTATATATGGTATCCAGTATATCCTGAAGGACGTAGGAGATCGTCTTTTCGGATTTATCTTTTATTACTAGGACCAGATCGTCAGCATATGCTTGAAGATCGACCTCCCAGAGTGAGAGAATGGCCAGCAGATCATCCACCAGCAGTGACCATAGCAGAGGGGAGAGTACCCCCCCCCCTGGGGACAGCCCCTGGCTGGCTTGAAGCTGACACTTTCTCCCTGTAGAGAGGTCGTTATTGTTCTGTTATGAAGCATAGTTCTTATCCAGTCACATAGTAGCGGTTCAATTCCTCTAGAGACAGTGGCCTCATAGAGGGAGTGAGGTAGTGCATTATTGAATGCTCCTTCTATGTCCAGGAATGCAGTGACTGCTACCTCCTGGTGTTCCAGGGCGACGCTTATTCCTGAGACAAGGTTATTGAGGGCAAGTTCTGTCGATTTTCCAGCCTGGTAGGCATACTGGTGAACATTGAGGGGGTGCTTTATTAGTGCACCACACCTTATGTGCCCATCCAGTATTTTCTCCATGCTTTTCAACAGAAAGGATGTCAGACTGATGGGTCTGAGCGATTTTGGGTGTGGGTCAGTCCGACCCACCTTAGGAATATAGATCACCCTAGTCGCGGTCCAGTTAGATGGTATATAGTTCCAAGCTAAACTGGCTCTAAAGAGTCTTATAAGGATAGGCATAATCTGTTCCAGTCCGATTTGTAACAGAGCTGGAGCTATGCCATCCTCTCCTGGTGATTTGTATGGGTGGAACGAGTTAACCGCCCATCTTATCGCCTGCGGTGTGATTATTTTGTTGGCAACCACCCAGTCATCTCTGTGGGGTCGTTTAATCCGGCTTATATTTGTGACTGGAGGTCGATTGTCCAGAATCAGGCTGCGTTGGAAGTGATTATTAGCTAATAGCTCTAGTGTCTCTTTCCTGGAGGCCGTGAAGGAGCCGTCTGGACGTCTGAGCGATCCTAGCTCCTGTGTCGGCTCTCTGGATAGAATCTTGTGGATACGGGCTCCGCTTGATGTGTTGGACACATTTTCACAGAATCGTTCCCATGATTCTCGTTTTGCTTTCCGGATATTTTTATTGTATGTGGTTAGAGCAGACCTGTAATTGTCCCATTCACCTGATACCTTAGCTCGGTTGAATAATCTTCGAACTTCTTTTCGTGTTTTATCCAGATTTTTGTTCCACCAGGAAGCATTTCGGTTATCCCTCTTCTCCCTTAGTGGACAGTTTTCATGATACGCTGAGATAAGTGCAGTTTGTAGATGTTCTGCAGCAATATCTATTTGATCATGACCATTTATTGTGGTCAATCCGTTTTGGAGATGGTTCTTCAGGGAGGTTTTGTATCCGTCCCTGTCCATGCTCCGCATGTTTCGGTATTGTACCACTGGCCTGGGGCCTATTTCAATGTGAAATTGAATATGCCTATGATCTGAGCATGATGGCTCAGAGAACACCCTCCAGTTGGATATCTTGTTGCTTAGAAATTCTGAGCTGATCGTTAAATCTAGTACCTCTCTCCTAATCCTATTGACGAAGGTTGGCTCAGAGCCCACATTGTTAATTGTAAGCTCCTCCCCTATCAAGTAATTAAAAAGAGACTCACCCCTCATATTGATGTTTGTGCTGCCCCACGCTTCATGGGGCGTATTGGCGTCACATCCTATCACTAGTTGGGTGTTGTTCCTCCTGCTGAAGGCAATTAATTCTCGCACGGCCGCTGGAGGAGGTTGTTCCGCCCCCACATCTCCAGGAAAGTATGCTGAGCAGACGATCATTTCTGTCATGCTTCCCCTCTCTGGAAATTTCACATGGATAGTTGCCATGTCTTGGGTGCAGAAATCTGAAAGAATAAAATAGTTAACATTGTTTCTGGCTAGGATGCATGCCCTAGGTTTTATCCCAGAGCTGACCGCAATTACCTTACCAGATGTGTTACTCAGGCCGGTAACTCGGCCTGTGTTGGAGGTCCAGGGTTCCTGGATGAGGGCCAGATCTATCCGCTCCTCTATGAATGTCTTGCCAAGGACGTAGGTGGCGGCCTTGGCATGTTGCAGGTTTCCCTGCAAGAGTCTGACTGTATCAGCCAGGCCCTTGTTTGCCGTCTTTTGACGGTCCTCCCCCGCCATCTTTCTCAGAGGGCGGTTTTCTCTCCTTCCCTCTGGAGGTGCCGGTACCCTTTTTGAGTGGTGGTCTGTTCGGGATGGACTTACCCTTTCCCACGACCACCCTCTCGGGCTGTTTGGTCCGGGACGCACCACTCGGGAAGGATTTGCCTTTCCCTTGCGGTGCTCCCTTTACGACCATTTTTGTTTGTGGAGGAGTGCTTTTCTCCCCCTCCTCCGGCTGCGGAGATTCACTAACGCAGATCATTATAAAAAATGTATTCTTGACACCCGAAACACCATAGCATACGAATTTTTGATGTGCCATTGTGAATCTGTCGAACTGAAGGATCCCCCGTGAACATCTTAGCAAATTTTTGATGAGTTACAGGTGTATCATGTAATAACCTACCTAAGTACGATTCTGAGTATTATAACGAAAAAAAATCTCTAAACATCACACGTATAAATGAATCCATTGTTATTTAGCATAATTTCCGAGAGGACCCTGTACACGATATTTCACTATTTTATATGCAATAAATGCTTTTCAAAGTAATTCACGAACAGTTCCTTATTGCAATGGGAACATATAATTATTTCACGTTGGGAGTGTCGATTTTTTGAATAATTATCAGTAAAGTTCAGCCAATCATGAATAATATCAAATATGTAAGGTTATTTTAAATATAGGTAAGTGAATGTCGATTATATAATTAAATTATCACATCAGGTATGTGAGACCGTAATTAGTCTCAATCATTGTAGTGTAAACTACACGGTTACCAGAACGGATAAATAAAACAAACGCGTAATTGAACCCGAAACTATATTCACCCAAAATAACTTTATCACATTAACATTAATAAGAAGTGATCTCCGTCGCGAGCACTAGTACACTGCCGGCCTCCTGTCGAATTCGTTACGTCCCTCTTGCTTCATCGCTTAATCACCACCCGTGATATCACTGTAGTGATATCACTGTATTTGTCACATTCCAGTATTCAGGTGGTCATCGAAAATTCTTGAGATCACGTCAGTTACAGTCGGCTAACCTGACAAAACTTCGCGTCCTCGTGAAGCAACGGTCAGATCCTGGATTCTGAAACAAGGGAATCAAATCAAGATCTTATAAAAAAAAAGAGACGAAAAAAAAAAAAAAAAAAGAAAGTATATTTCTTTTTTTTATTCGTCTTCGGCGGGACTGCTCTCCGCAGACGAAACAGTCGTTAAAAATAGCTTCATTCGTTCTGATGGACATATGCCCGTATAGGCGGTCCTTGAACGTTTCGACCCTGGCAAATCACTCACCACGTACCGATCGTTATCGAGTACTTTTGTAACTACCAGGGGTCCTTTATAGCGTGGTTCAAGCTTCCTGCTCCGCCCGTCATTGGAGGTCTTATTTGCTTGAACAAGAACGTGTTGGCCAACCGTAAACGTCTTCGTATTAGCATGCTTATTATCGTACACCTCCTTTTGATATCTTTGTCTCTCCTTAATCTTTTGCGATACATCATCTCTCAGGTTTTCCAAGTCACGGCGTTCGTCTTGAGTCTGAGAGATCTCTGATGTAAGGAATGCATCGTTCATATTCCGAGGACGATATCCAAAGAATATTTCATGGGGAGTTTTGCCAGTGGTGGAATTAACCGTGGAGTTAATTCCCCACTTCACCTGAGCGACAGCCTCATCCCATCGGGACTCGTCTACAGTGGATGCCATAAGAGAGGAGAGAATTGAACGATTCATCCTCTCAGCCTGTTCATTCGCTCGAGGTGTTGCTGTAGCACACAATACTCGTTTGATCCCCAGTTCCTGGCAGTAATCGGCGAATTTCTTACTCGTAAAAGCTGCGCCTCTATCACATACCAGTCTCCTCGGGACACCAAATATTTCAAATATTTGATTTAGGTGCTGAACGACAGGTCCCGTTTTTGTGTTTGGAACTGCTTTCAGAAAAACATATTTTGTGAAGCCATCAACTACAACTACGAGGTAGGCATTTTTCTTCACACTGGCAACAAAGGGCCCAAGATGGTCGATATGGAGGGTGTCCATCGGGATGTTTTCTCTTTCAATAGGGTTGAGTCTTCCTGGCTTCTTTCCAGAGGGCACTTTGTTGTACATACATCCCAAGCAAGAGTTTATATAATTTCTAACGTAATTCCTCATGGCCGGAAACCAATACCTAGCGCTGACAGCTTCCAAAGTCTTGTCCACTGCGAAATGCCCGGCACCATCATGATAATACATCAATATCCTTCTACGAGCAGATTTGGGAATCACCCATCTATGTCCACCAGGTGTTATACGGTAAAGGCGTTTTTCTTTCAAACAATAATTCTTTCGAATTTCTTTGTCTTCATCCTGTGATGGTGGTCGTGATAAGGTTTCTATCAGCTGATTGCACTCGCTGTCCTGTAATTGGGCTGATAGTACCCAATCATTTTCATCAACATTTACTAACAATACATCGACATCTGAAGTGGACTTGTTACTTTCTGGCGGACCTCTGCTCAAAGCATCCACATGTACCATCTTAGTGCCAGTACGATATTCGATTTCAAAATCGAATTCTTGTATGGCGAGCCACCATCTGGCGATTCGTGGAACTAGATCCCTTTTCATCAATGTATGTCGAAGTGAGTTGCAGTCGGTTACCACCTTGAAACGGATCCCAATGAGATAAATTCTGAATTTCTTCAAAGAGTTGACAAGGGCTAACGTTTCTAGTTCATACGAATGGTAATTTTGTTCCTCTTTCGTAGTGGCCCGACTGAAGTATTGAACTGGCTTTAGCACGCCGTTCTCTTGTATTTGCAATAGTATACCACCCAGCCCAACTTTGCTTGCATCGCAGTGAACCTCTGTATTTGCATCTCTATCATAGATTGCCAATACAGGGCGTTCTATAAGCTTAGACTTCAACATTTCAAATGCCGTTTGCTGCTCATTGCCCCAAATAAAACTGAAATTTTTCTTGGTCAGACATGAAATAGGTTTTGCAATGGTAGCAAATCCTGGAATAAATTTCCTGAAATAGCTTGCCAAACCAAGGAAACGTCTCACATCATGTACATTTGTTGGCTTAGCAAAATTCGATACGGCTTTAATTTTGTCAAAACCTGGTCGAATACCTCTACCGGATATTTCGTGTCCCAAATACTCTATTTGTTTTTGTAGGAAATGGCACTTACTCAACCTCAATGTCATTCCGGCTCCTCGAAATAGTTTCAACACCGATTCTAGATTTTCCATGCCTTCGAGGATCGATTTCGATGGAATAAGTATATCATCCAAATATGCCATGGCAGTATCGAAACGTAGAGGGCCCAGTATTTGATTAATGGTTCTCTGAAAGACCGCAGGGGCGTTAACCAAACCAAAGGGCATTCTCAGATACTCGTACTACCCATCTGGAGTAACGAATGCTGTCTTTGAAACAGATTCTTCCTCCAGAGCAATCTGATGGTAACCCGAAGCTAAATCCAGACTTGTGAAGTACTCATTGTTTTTGAGAGAATCCAATAAATCGTCGATTCGGGGTAGCGGATATTTGTCCTTGATCGTTTTCCTATTAAGGGCTCTGTAGTCGACACACATCCGTTCTTCTCCGTTCTTTTTCTTGACCAATAGAATGGGACTGGCATATGGTGAGCTAGACTCGCGAACAATACCATTATCGAGCAAGCCCTGTACCATATTCCTTACCCTTTCCCTTTCCGTAAAAGCCATGCGGTATGGGCGGTAGGTAACAGGTGTGTCATCACTGAGAGTAATCGACATTTTCGTAACATCTGTCTTACCAACTTCATCAAGTGTCGTAGCGAAACAATCCCGATATTTATTGACAAGGTTTAAAATATCGTTGCGTTCAAGAACACTTAGTTCCGGACTGAGCTGTTCCTCGATATCGTTCAGGTTGAAATGCTGGAAATTCTTAACTCCCATTTTCAAACACTGGAAAGATTCAATATTAGAATCCTCAGAGCACGTATAGCCTCTAGCAATTACTTTACCTTTTTCGTAACATATTTCACTACCTGAAGAATTTATAATGGGTAAGTAACCAACTTGACTTACATTAATTACACACCTTGGTATAATGTGAAACTTGGTAGGCCAGTCTCTATATTGTAAGTCAATATAAACATCTCCAAAATTTTCAGTACTGTGAGTTGCAATATGACCCATATGGAATGGGGGAATAACAGTTTTCTCTCCAGCAAAAAGACAAATTTTTTTTGAAGGCAGTTGAGTAATTGTCGAAATATTTGGATTATGATTGAATAATCGTACTTGGTTTCCATGGACGACAACCATAACGTTTTCGTTATTTATAAACGGTTGTCCCACGATAACGGATACATTCTGTGCTGAATCTGGGACAACCAAAGCTTCGACCCTTGCCGACGCCAGATCAACCTCCAGAGTAATTGAAACCTTGGCATCGACACAGACCGAACCACCCCCGTAACCACGTAAACGGACCATAGCAGTTTCACATTGCAAACCTAACCTTTTTACATCCGAAACTTTTATGGTCACAGCGGCACAGCCTGAGTCGACATAACCTCGTAAAGGTTCCCCATTGATGACACAATCAATAAAGTAGCAAGTAATCGAATCTGAATTCCCACAAATATTCGAAAGCTGTAAAACATGAGTGGACTTACCTTCAGATTTCCGGTTTTTGGTCTTCCGGGGGCCTGACTGAAGTCCTACAGTGCATTTATCAGACTCGTGACCTAATAAATGGCACCTTCCACATTCCACTCGTTTGTTAGGGCAATTCGATTGGTAGTGGCCTCGCCTCTTGCAATTGAAGCATTGTACGTCTTTGATATCCGGTTTGCGATTTCCTTGGAGACTTTTAGAACCGAGAGAATATCTCAAATCGGTTCCCGAAGGTCGCTTGGAGGCATTTTCGACTCGGCTCTGCTTGGCTGTACTTAACTTACCATCACGGAGCATCGAAAGGTATTCTTCATACAGCGCCTCAGGTGTTGCGTAACGACCTGCTCGGGCACCATTCTGAATCGTAACATCGGTTATTCCATCAATAACACATGATACAGCATTTAGGCCAGATATTTGACACGTTCGCAGCAATTCCATTTTGCTAAAATAATATGTGGTCATTGTCTCGTCTGACTGTTTCACTCTATCTAGCATTTTTCGTAACACCATCGCATGGTCGACATGATCTGGAAATGTTTTAATGATCAAGATTTTCCACTCAGGCCACGTACCAGGATAGCTCGTTAAGCTGTGGTACCAAGTCCTCGCCATCCCCGTTAATCTTGATTGCATATGATAAATAGTTGTGATATCATCCCATTTATTCACGTTCTTCAGTTGATCGATTTTATCCAACCATTTCAATGCTGATAAGTTTTCATTCTCTGGGTTGAATTCAGGAATGCAGTCGCTCCGGACAGATAAACGTCTATTTTCTGGTTGTGTACCTTGTCGCACTAACAATTCTAACAAACTTTCGATGCGATCGACTCTAGACTCCACTGAACTTGTTGAGGCGTGATCGATTGTACGTGGACCATCATGATTGTTACCTTCTGCTGGTACTTGAACGATAATTGCTGGTTGACTTACAGAACGTCGTCTTGTAGTGGTCATTTCACTGTGTCTTTTTCTTTTTGATCTGCTCTCGTCTGGAGGCATCTGTTGCATTCTCTTTTCTGGAACACGATTTTTATTCCTTCTCCTGGATGATTGTCTATTTGATGATTCCTTGTATCTTCCGTCACGAGAACTATCAGAAGAATCATCCGAATCACTCGTAGAACTTTTATGTTTTCTAGGCATCTTCGTATTGGGACACGTAACAGTCGAAAACAAAAATGCAGAATCCGCTATGAATGTTCACCCCACATCTGAACTGTAAACTACACGGTTACCAGAACGGATAAATAAAACAAACGCGTAATTGAACCCGAAACTATATTCACCCAAAATAACTTTATCACATTAACATTAATAAGAAGTGATCTCCGTCGCGAGCACTAGTACACTGCCGGCCTCCTGTCGAATTCGTTACGTCCCTCTTGCTTCATCGCTTAATCACCACCCGTGATATCACTGTAGTGATATCACTGTATTTGTCACATTCCAGTATTCAGGTGGTCATCGAAAATTCTTGAGATCACGTCAGTTACAGTAGGAATCGAAAGTTGTTATGAGAGATGTGATTGTATATAAAAGAAGCAAATATTATTAACAAATCAAAAGTGCTCGAGTATTCAAACACGTATAGTCTGGTGTTTTTGCAGAAGTAAAAATCAAAGGTGAGTAAATGGAGACATATTATACAGTGTTCCAAGGTGCATTAAACATATAGGGTGGTGTAAAATACATCGTTGAAGAAAAAAAATTACCAAAATGCTATATAGGGTGACCCCAAATTATTGTAAAAAATCAACCAATTATATTGTCAGACACTTTGTTATAACGTATGGAGTATAGAAAAAAAACATGATACCACGTCCCAAAAATATTTATTACAAAAATATGGCGGCTGCTTCTCGAATATCATTAAGTGAATTAAGTAGATATATTATAGAGTGTTTTAAATGAAACATCAATAAGAAATGTCATCGACTAGGAATACCTCACTGTCATTTGTCGTGAGAGTGTTCAACATACGAGTCTGTGATGTTTCGGATCTATACGAATCATCAAAAAATACGTACTTCCGGTTTGAAAAAATTGATATAGAAGGAAACTGATGATTAATTAAGATTGCCCACACCAACTAGATGTCGAATCTACAATAAAATGGCTACTCTCGGTTTTTACTTCCGGTCGTCCGATTTCAATAATTTTAGCATCAATGGATTCGTCTCGATGTCAAGAAACATATTTAAGCATTTTCCGAAGTCAGACCCAACGGCTTGCGGGTACTCTAAAAAGACAACTTTCATTGGAGATTAGAAAAATGATTGAAATAAAATGGTCACTTCCGGTTCACACTTGGGACACATATTCAAGCATTTTTCCGAGCAAAAAGGCATAGGATACTAACTTTGTACAGTGAACGATATTGTATGCCAATCATTAAAGAAGTTTTTTTATTAGTAATGAGAGAGGGAAACTGGTTTAGTTCGACTGAAATCATTTCAAAAATTTTTCAATAATAATAATAATAATAAATAGTATCAGTATTAAACAGAACATTGAGAAGAGCAGACAAATTGAAGAAAAATGAATTCATTAAAATCAAATTTTATCATTTTGGTAGCTATTGTGAATGGTTTACTATACACTAATGTGCCGAAAGATGCTGAATATATTGCCATATGTTTTGATATGAAAAATATAAAAGAAGAATTCAACAGAAGTACTTGGAGAATATTAAGTCCAACCAAGGAAAATGATGGCAAATTGTCTGTATTTCAATTAGTATTCCTGAAACGAACGCAACACATTTCAACAACAAGTTTAAAATTATATTTCCTAATAATTTTGAGGTTGATCAACTGGAATGGCAAACTATGAATTTCAATAAAACGAATAGACAGCTACGCAAGTAGAAACACACGGAATGTTCTTTATATCATGTATGACCTTGATTTTACTAATTATTATATTTTTAATTGTTGTTTTAAAAATGTTAGTGTTAAAAAAACATTCCTTTCACCAGATAATTAATTCTTGATTGGCCTTGTACCAATTGTATTTTATTTATCTCTCTTTGAAGGTCAATAAATATTTAAATGAAGTGATTTTTTGAATAAATCTTGAGAAATCGCTCCTATTGATATAAATAGACAACTAACCAGTTATTAGTTAGTCGAAATGAATTTATTTCAAGATAAACAAGATACGTTCTTGGGTGGATGAAAGTTTTATTTAAATGCAGATAAATCAAAGTTTGTATCGGTATGTCTATCAGTGAATCTGGAGTATACTGCTTGTATTGTAATATCAGACAATGAGACTGGAACGTTGGTATTCAGCGAGAAAGAATGGACAGAATTAGTGAAAAGCAAGAACTTCATCAATAATTTGTTGGATACGTTAGAGAATGAGAATTGTATAGACATGGGAAAATATGCTGTGGAATATAAACTGGTTCAACCAAATGTGGTGATGCAAGTTTATATCGGGGCTCACTAGCCAAACCATGGCTTTTTATTCCTATTCTGCAAAATATAATGGATGTTTTGAAATCATTGAGATTTGATGTGATCATGAATATTCTTCAATTGGGTGTGAAGAAATATATGATTAACACGTCATTGGAGGTACTTGAGGCAATAAAAGAAATTGATCCTGAAGTATACACTCTTGGATTGGAAATAGCGTATAATCATCCGCACCTTCTTCGAAAAAATCAATAAGCTTATACTTCGATATGGAAAAAAAGGTAATATTTGGCAAAGTCAAGATTAATTTGCTGTACTCATGGAAGTATGCTTATCAAGCAGCAAGAGGCTGCCCGTGGGAGGAAGCAGCTTGTGATCGAATCAGATTCTAGCGTCGCATAAAGGAATCAGCATCATGTATAAATTATAATTTGGATCAATCATAGAAATAAGGTGTATGAACAAATAAAATACTTATAATTATTCTTTTCATTTAACCTGATATCTCTATAATACAATATCATTCTTATGCACCCAAGAATTGTGGGAGGGGTCCAACCTCAAAAATTTGATGTACAGCTTGTTCCCTTTTTTACGAAACACCTTTTCGACTAGGTAAATATCAGGGTACTTGGCTTTCTGCAATTTCTCAGTGTAAAAACCTCCCTTTGTTCTTTTTTTTTTTGGCATCTTCCAAAATATATGTTGTTGGATTAGACAACTTGACTTGTTTGACTGTAAATACTTCGGTGGATCAATTTGGAGTATAAGACTTATTGAAGGCATGTCGATATTTGGATATGCGAACGTGGTCTCCTTTCTTAAACTTGGGCTTCTTTGGGTCAACAGTTTTCAGATGTTGGAATGAGTTGATAAATTTCGCATTTTTTATCATTTTTTTTACTTGGTATTGTCTTAGTTGGAAATGTTTAGTATTGTTGTATTTTATCACAATTTCAGGAAGAATGTTGAGCCATTTGTAAGATCCCTGATGGCTGAATTGCTTCCATAGTGAAGCTTTCAACGATCTAATTACACGTTCAACGATGCTTGCCTTCAAATTTGAAAAAGTACCATAATGATTTTCCCCTATTTTCTTTTGCAAATTGATTCATAATAGCCAAATAGCCTGTATGAGGTCATGTGAATTTTTAACTACAACATGTCGTCTTTTATAATTAATTTTTACAGGCTCATGAAATTCTTCTATGATTTGTGCTTTACTCATTTCTAACCAACGGACACTGTGATAATATCTCAATAAACATAGTTGGAGTCGTTCCTAGTTTAAATATAATTTCATCCCTCTTGTGCATGGACTTGTTTGTTAGTTGATGAAATTTGTAAGATGTTAGATAATCCAAACTTCTGCATCATCATCTTTATTAAAATTTTTAATGCTCTCTATCTTGGCAGATATGGAAAATTTGAATTTGATACTCCTATTATCCAATATATACTATTGTCTATTCAAACTATTTTTTTTCTCACCTCTCAAACGAATTAAAACTTTAACGTGAAAATCCAGAGAATCACAAACATAAAACGAGGAACTCAATTGTGGTAGTGGTGTTGATGAACCTAACACAGGACCTTCTTCTTCTTCAGAAGTAGCATTGGGTTGTAAAAAATGCTGATTGAATCTGTTCAATGGCATTGGAAAAAACTTTTTCATTGCTCAAGAGAGAGAGAGAGAATATGTAGGTGTGTGTGTGTGATGAATCGTTAACAATTCAAATGTGGATAAAGTAGGGAAATCTATTATATATATTTGAATTGTTGCAGAGTCCTCAAATAGTATGCGGTCAATAGAAGAGGAAGAAAATAATTTGTTGTATTTGTAGAGCTACCAAGCTCCAGTACTTATCACTTAAGTTTTTCTTGAGCAGACATATTTTGGTTATTGTAGCAAGTGCGTAAATGAAACCTTTTAAAAAAATGGAATCATTTCAAGAAGGTAAACAAGATGAGAGAATTAAATCGTTTGAAAGGAACCAACCCAAAAACAAGAATTCAGATGATGGTACTCGTTATTTGGAGAATAAAATAAATAGTACCATTATTATTATCTAAAATATAGTGAGTTTTACTAAAAGAGTGGTTTTTGCTACCACGAATAGTCAATATACATTTACTATGGAATTTGAAAGGAAAAAATGGAACATTTGTTGGCTGGGGTGCTGTAACAATATTTTTTGAAGCAGCGGTGGTGGTTGGGTTGAGAAAATGTTAATTGAATTTGTTCAGAGGCAAGTTATGTATGCCTTCCGGCGGTGTTGGATTCAACACGGTTCATGGGAACGAAGAATAGATCAGAATAGACATAGACTTCGAATCAGTAACATCTCTCTGTATTTTTATTTTCTTGTTAATTCTGGTCAATTCCCCTGGGTAGCAGACCAAGCAGAATCATCTTCGTAGGACTAATGTAAGTTGCTCTCCTTTATCTCTCGTCTATGTCATTCTCCTCAAGTCCTAATTCATCTCCAGAAAATAGTGATTGTGAGTCAATTTCAAGTGAAAATTCGCTGATACCTAGTTCGATTATCGAAAATAGTTCTCGCAAATCAATAGAAATAGAAGAACTTTTATCAAAATTATCAATAAATAAATCTAACGAAATGGCTACTCCAAAATTCGAATCAAAACTTATCGTCCCAAAATTTGACGGAAATCCTCTAGAGCTTTCATCATTTTTAGAAACGGGTAATTCTATCATAGCTACATACTGGGACCCGACTCCTGAAAATATCACATGTGTTCAAAATATAAGAATAATTTACGGGATATATTCTAAATTATTAGGTCGAATTCGCGAAGTTTATAGCATTTGCATAGATAAAGATTGGCAATCAGTGAAAAACGCACTAATTGCACATTTCGGTGACCAAAGAGACGAAAATGGATTGTTGTTTGATTTGGATCAATTGAGACAAAATTTCAATGAGCCATCATTACAGTTTTATACTAGAATTATGTCTAATCTAAGTGCTCTTCATAACTATATAGATACGCATGAAAACGTAGTCACAACAAAAACTGTGAAAAAAACCTTTTACAATACTCATGCCTTAAAAATATTCTTAGCTGGCTTGAAAGAACCTTTAGGATCGACTATGCGTGTCATGAAACCTTCAACTATGGCTGAAGCTAGGCAATATACCATTTCCGAAGATAATATTCGGCATCTTCAAAAACCGAATGGTGATCAATCAAAAAATAGGCCACCCCAAAGGGTCAATCACCCAAATCAATCACCCCGTTTTCGCCAATATGGAACTCCTAACCCCAATAATATTCAGAATTTCAATCCCCAAATGCAAAACCCCGCATTTCCACGTGGCCCAATAAATGTCCAGCCGAGACCGGCCGCACCCCAAAAATTCTTCACGAACCGAAAAGTTTTTGGCAACCCAAGAGGCTCAACCAACGTTTGGAGACCAAATTATCAAAATAATTTCAATCGCCCTAAACCAACACCTATGAGTGGAATTTCACAAGCAGCCACTTCTCGCCAACCCAGTACAATCAAACCATATCAGAACCCAAATAGACCAAATTTCATTGCAGAAGAACTCTACAATTTTGACAACCCCTTAGCAGATGAAAACCACACCCTTTCAAAATGAGTATGCTTTCCAAAACGACTTGTACTATCAAAATCAACTCTGTTCCTCTAATGAATTCGGTTTTTACGAAAATCCAAACTATGATCAAATTCAACCCGAATGTATCGATGACTCATATCCAATCGATACCCAAATCGATCAAACTTCCTCTCAAGATTCAAATTTTCAGAAAATCGACTATCACGAGAAAACTCCATAGAAATACATTTGATTTACGATCGAAAAGACCTGCCATATATAAAAATCTCAAATCCACCTTTGAAACTTTTGATTGACACGGGAGCAACTAAAACCTTTTTGAACCCCGAAATTGCCGAAAATTATTTTTCCGATTTCATAAAGAAAGAACCTTTCACAATAAGCACAATATTTCAAACTACTTCAAAAGATTTGTGTGCAGAAATACCGGCTTTTCAGGAATTCCACCGTGAGAAAACTATAAAATATTATTTATTCAAATTTCATCACTTCTTTGATGGATTGATTGGCTATGATACATTGAAAAACTTAGACGTTCAACTAGATTTGAAAAATTCAAGTTTGAATACACCTGATGTGAAACTTCCTCTGGCGCACTATGAAAGCAAAAAGAAATTACTCTTTTATGCTCGCATAGAACCATTGACAATCGAATCAATCAAAATTCCCGTAACAGTACCCAATGGTGACATCACAATTTTCGAAACCCAATTATTCGAGTGCCGAATTCGTGAAGGGTTGACGACCTCTCGAAACGGCTACGCCCCTGTCGAAATTCGAAATAATACAGGTGAAATACAAGAGATCTACCTTTATGAACCTGTTCCTGTAAAAACCTTCCAACTTGACGAATTTGAACTGTACCAAATTAATTAAAGGGGATTACTTTGCAATAATGTTCAGTTGTAACCAGCTAGCTTTAAAATGATTTGATTTAAGTTCCACCTAATAACTAAACTAAAGAGTCAAAAGTGACATTTATATATTCCTGCCACCATTTACCGCTGTCCAAATTGCTTTTAATTTCAAATTAACAACTCAATCACTACACCCCAAATATACCTGCCTACTTTACGGTGTGGCCCTAATTATAGCGGATACGGTCCAGGAAACATCAGAAGAAATTATTTTTTGAATTGAACCATAATTCTAATTTTATTGCAGTCATTGGTGCCACCTACTACTCTATTTACAGTTCATCACATGATCCGCCATCCACTTTACGAAAATTCAACGTGACTGCCAAATTACGTATTCTGCCATTCAAGTTGCGACATGACTTGGATGCGAACACCACTGACGCCATCTACATGTCGCCTCCATTTGAATCCAATATTAATCCCATAAAGTTGACCAACTATCCTCCTTATATTTAAACAATGATATAAGTTATGGAACAAGTGTAGTCTTCATTATTCTGTTTTTCCCAAGATGGTAGATTCCAGATGCCTCAGGGTGGATATCCCAACTATTTTTGATACGCTATCAGCTGAGATTCACTAACGCAGATACATATGTATCTGCGTTAGTGCAAACCAGAGTTAATCCCTAGGACGTCGCGAATAATTAACAACAGGAATACAACTTCCAATGCGATGTTCAAAAAACTGTACCCAGTAATTCCTGGCGACTTTCGAATGTCCGCGACACTGAAGATCCCACGTAAATCCATGAAACGTTGCAACAAACCATTTTTTCTAAGTTCAACGGAATGTTAAAAAATATCCACTTTGTGAGTTCCTGCATCTTACTGAAACTAACATTATTTTGCATTACACTTCCATGTTCAACGGAATTTCCTTGTATGACATTTATGCGAGTTCACTCAAGGAATGCTGTGGGAAGTTACAGTGATAACATATATCACTTCAAATTTATGTCTGCATTGTAAAATTCCATAGAAATTCCAAATTGATATACTTTTCACTCTTGTAATAATTCTTTTTGGGTACCAGCTTCGATCATTGATGCACTTAATTGTCTGCTTATATAAACACCTCACATAAAGGAATATGTTTCATCAGATATGTTCCTATAAGTGAGTGTCTTGATATAAGAAGGCAGGTGTGTCAATTTTCATGAATGTTGATATATCAAATGAAAACCATACTCAACATAAAAAACATATATTTTAAAAACACTCTCACAAAAACAAAATCAAAAATACAAATAAAACAAATATTATTCTATAACAAATAAACAACAAATTCTTATAAAAAAAATTATTTTCATTCTCATACTGTGTCACACATACCATCCGCACCATATGAATGTTTCATTCAATAATGGATATATGTATATGTAACTGAATTTTGAAACTTTGCAGTTAATTTTTGTTTGAGAACTGAGTATGGACGAGTATTTTTGGAAATTCAGAAATTTTTGTGGATGCCAGACCCACATTAAATATTTACAGAAAACAATTTATTGTATCAACCTGTAGCTTGAAAAAAAAACAATAATTCTCTTTTCTTGATGCGAAGTTCTCCTAGTTCTTCAAATTCAATGTAATGCAGTTGAACCCAAAAAAGTTTTACATCAAATTGGAAAAACTAGAACTTTGCATCAAGAAAAAGAAATTTCTTGAGTTCAGTTTATTCTTTCTTCGGCTATAGAGACCAATAAAATTATTTTCTGACCCAGATATATTGCATGTAGGTCTCGCATTCATCAAAATAGTGGAGTTCGAGTTTTGTCAATCGGGAGAGAGGAAGTTGAGAAAAAATTGAAAGAAACAAAATTGAAAAGTGAACAGCTCTGTCCTCGAAATTTTTCAAAATATCAAATTTGACACGTTACATATGGCAGCTGAACTTGGGCTTAGTTGCATAAAATTTTCAAGCAAAAAATAATAAACTAACTGAAAAGTTTAATTGCAGTACGTTATATCCAATATTGAGAAAAACTTCCAGATGGTGTGGACTTCATGTGTGCCATGTACTGTATATTTCAAAGAAAAACAAATTATTTAATGTAAATAAAAATTAAAAAATCAATTTTTTGACTTATTTTTTTCCTCCCTCTCTTTCCTCTGTTTAGCATGTCGCAGCCAATCTCTTACATGCATTTCGAATTCCTTCTTTGTGATTGGAAAGGTCTTTTGAACAGCATCTGAAAAAAAAAAAAAACAAATAAAAATAATGTAGAATGAAAATAACTTAACGCAATTGAACTATTTTATTATCTTGATAGATACTATATCCCTTAACGCCCAGCATGGTGAACGAATAATAACAAATTACTAGTCTAAATTTTTTATATTTCCCAAAATCGAAAAAATATAACTTAAAAAAAAACACGGTCTATGCGCCATATTTATAAAACATTTCAATTCAAAAGGTTAGTCTCAAAGAATGTATTAAGAAGGCGAGCAAAGTTGTTCCCATCCACGAAAAAGGAAATTGTGAAATTATTTCCAACTATCTGTTTTCTCAAACATATTTGAATATTACTTTCATGAACTTTTGCCATATTCAATAAATGTAAATGGGTTAATTTCAGCATGGTTTCAGACTCAGAAAGTTGACACAATCTGAAGTGCACAGTATTATTTATAGTCAAATTGAAGGACAATTAATTTCCATGTCTGCTACTTCATGTTTATCTTCTGATACTGGTTTTGAAAAACCTGAGTGACTTACAGATACAGGAGCTGGGGAACATTCAGCAAATAATGGATCATTCTGCTTATAAGCCATAGAGCGTTTCTGAATTTGCGCCTTCTCTGAGTGTTTTAGTCTTCTTCTCTGTCGACTGGATATCTCTTTCCAAGTCTTACGACATTTTCTTTCTTCCATTATCTTGTTGAAATAATTAGTGTGAGTATACTATGATACTTGTATTAACAATGGTTATTTATATGTAACATGCAGTTTAAGTATATATATTCAAGCAGGTCAATGCTTTGATACAAAAATCAGACTTCAAGAGACGTACATCAATTCTGTAGTAGAGAGAGTGGTACTATATTTTATTGGGCATTCCTGTTAGTCAAAAATCCTGCTATTGCTTTGCCGTATTATTGTCTGCATTTCGTTTTTTCGTGAGAAAAACAATCAGAAATTTTGGTAGTAAACTTGATTCATATTCCTCATTAGTGTGGCATATTTCAGTGAAGAAGTGTAAAACCATAAAAATTGGGTGAATATTTTGTTTCATAAGGCGTGTTAGCAACAAGTTTTAACGGTCATAAAACCCCCATGGAATATAACCAAGATGAAACATGAAGGAACCTACATTTTAATAATAAGTTTAACATCTCACCTTTTTATTCTGCTATCTGATGTGAAAACTAATTGCACTACCAGTTTCACTCACATGTATCAGTTCAAATCATAAAATAATTTTAATATTTATAAATAAATAGATTGTTGTAGATGAGATTCGCGGCAAACCCAATATATGTCAACTGTCAATCCGCAATTCCGCAGGCGAGAATTCCTTTCCACATCACTTCGCAATAGGCAATCCGCTGGACCAATCAAAACTATTTTAGTTGCGCCTGCGTGATGTGCAATGCAATTTTAAGGTTGGAAATGTCACAAATGAATTTTCCTTCCTCACATACACTATTTGTTTTCAGAACAAATATAATATTGGAAACATAAATTTCTTATTCATTTAAATAGGGATTATCCCAATATTATTATTAGATCATTTGAAAAATTAATGTGAGGAAGGAAAATTCATATTCCCAACCTAAAATTACATTGCATATCACGCAGGCGCAACTAAAATAGTTTTGAATTTTGATTGGTCCAGCGGATTGCCTATTACGAAGTGATGTGGAAAGGAATTCTCGCATTCCGCAGAGAACGTTTTCTTTCAGTGTTCTAGTTCACTTATTTATTGAAAAATGACAGTTGTCAAATTGCACCAATAGTGAAGCTGGAACTTGGACCTCCGTACAAAACGAGAACATTGAATTCAAAAACACATAAACTGCCAACTATTATACCAAAGCGCGAAATTCAAAATGGGCTTGATAGACTAGAGAACTCGAATATCAACACATATGTGATTTCAATAATTCATCTCATTCCGTTCGTTCCTAATAAACAATAGGAAGAAAATTCCATTCCAATTTTTAATAGTAAAGTGATAAGCTTTCGATGAATTTTTCAAGAACTATAAAACAATTATTCAAATATATTTATATATTCTATTAACAATTAGAAGTTGTTTCAAATAAATTTTTACTTTATTTTTACCAGATACCAATTGTTTGGAAATCAAAATTAAGGCAATTACAACAATAATTCTCAGGGAACTCTCTCACGAATAGCTAAAAACTTACCGTTTGAGTAACAATTAGAATGTTGATAATTTTACCATCCGGGAAAGACCTATGGTTTAACTAACGTGTACTTCATTTGAATGTTTATAGAGAAACTTGGCATATACCTCCCAGGTAAGTAACAAACAGAATTCCCATTGAGACTTTACTGAGCATTCGAAATTACAACAAGAAATCCTATAACAGTCGTTGGTAAGTCCCAAAAAGAATTAACAATAAGTATATAAATGGTTCGTCCTAGCGACTTCTGTGACTTCGCTGGTTTGATCATTATAAAAAATGTATTCTTCATGACACCCGAAACACCAGAGCATACGAATGTGCCATTGTGAATCTGTCGAAATGAAGGATCCCCGGTACCCCATTGTGAACATTGTAGCAAATTTTTGATAGGTCATAAAGATGTATCATATACTAACCTAACCTAAGTACGATTGACATCACACGTATAAAAATAAATCTTTTATTATTTAGCATAACTCATCCAGAGAGAACCGTGTACATGATATTCCATCATTTTATATCGACTGTGTTGTTTTTTCAAAGTATTTCCTTATTGAAATGCGAACATATAATTATTTCACGTTGGGAGTATCGATTTTTTGAATAATTATCGTTGAAGTTCACGTTTTCTGTGTTCTGAAATTGGTGTGCTGTATGACTAAATAATTGAACATTGCATCAAGTATATTAGAACGAGGTTACTCTCAATAATTGCAGAAATCAAAAGTTGTTGGGAGTAAAGTGATAGTAATATAAAACAGTATATATAGACGCAAAATTCATTTGGAGATTAAAACTTCTTCAATATACATCACTGTGATGTTACCTAAAAAATCAAAAGTGAGTATTTTTTTAATATTCATGTATTCCATCATTTTAAAATGAAAAGAATGATAATAAATTGAATATTTTTTTAAATTTTATTTCAGATGGATCTAAAAGCGTTACAAGATTTGATCATAGGTGATCCTCAAAAAATATACACAGCGAAACTAGTACAAACAAGATTTGGGGAAACAATTCTCATAGAATTGGAAACGTTAATTTTCTGCCGCAAGGAGTAGCGAACCAATACAAACCATACGTATCTCATTTCTCAGAGCGAAAGTACTCAACCTGCTGCATCGTTTGAAATCGTTGAAATGTAAAGGTGAGTTACATTTTTAATAAATAACTAGTGATACATTATGGATGAATTTAAAGGGACATTGTCTGAAATTGATGAAACGTTGAAATTAATCAAAGAGAATTCAGTTGAAAGACATGCAATCGAAGCAATTAATCAACATATCAGAGTGTGCAATACAGCTTTGAAAAAATTAAAACTCAAAGTAGGTGAAAAAAGTGAAATTATAACAAAAATTGGTCAATTGCAACGATTGAGATGTTTACTTATGGTGAAAAGTAAAAATTTAGGTTCAAAGAAAGAGCGTAAGGTTTATTGGGAAGATGTAAATTCTTGTTTTGATAACAGAGTAAAGACGGGTGTCATCATCAATGTGAAACATAAAAAAATAAAAGCATTTTTGGCTGTCGGATTCAGCTTGTTTTGACTGTGATGGCGACTTCCAATAAAAATCAACAATTTTATCTGGAAGCTGCACTAAAAGCTCTTGACTCTAGTGGACCGTATTTCGCGAGTGTTGGAGAGATATGATGAGGAGAAACCAATTGTGAACTAACCACGAAACCCCAAGATCCTACCTTTAGTTCCTTCCACTTCGTGCTTCTTGGAAATTATTTGGAGCGTGAGGAATATTAACGCTCGGTCTTCTTTCTTCAGCTAGCGATAGAACTATAGTGACGTAACTGTATGCGAGCACTTCACTTGTTTGAGATTAAGGGTATGGATATTGGATAAGAATGTTAAGGAAAATGTGGTTTTTATTCAAAGTTGTGGGATATGCGGGAGATGCGAACGTATACAACTCTCGATGTCGTCTCTCTCTCGTTCGGGCAGCAAGGCTACGATCTTGTGGGTTATTTTGAATAAAATAAAAATGTACACGGAGAGCAAATAAAATGTGCTGGTCACCGGTGAATACTCACTATGATTTTGTGTAAGAGTACAAAAAATAAATGAAATATGAATAACTAAAAATTAAACTGGTTTATTGAACATATAAAAAACGAACACATGAACGTGTGGACGCGACACAGCTTGTTCAAAAAATTATTAACAAAATTTTAAAGAAAATACCATTCCTCAAAGTGAATACCAATCTTTGGTGTGATTTTGTGAAACAATCCATTGAAGAAGATATAATTAGTCAAAAATCAGAATTTTCTGAAGAATCAAGCGGTTCGGCGTTACAAAAAATTCTATTGTAAGAAGTAGCTATTAACAAATATGAAATCGGTGATGGAACATCTTATATTAAGCTACCATTACAAATTGCAAGAAAACAAGCATGCATCAATATTAAAAATAATGATGATGCGTGCTTTTTTTGGGCCATAGTGCAGGAGATATTCGATATACAACATCATATCCACCATACAGTCTTATACTGAATACTGACGGTTTAGAAATGCCAATGAAAGTGAATCAAATCAATAAATTTGAAAAACTGAATAATATTTCTGTGAATGTTTATGCGTTGGAATTGAATGTTACCGACAAAAGTTCCTTTTATGAAGTAGTGCCTGTGAGGTTAACAAAAAATAAATTAGAACGTTATGTCAATTTGCTATTAATTCAAAATCATTATTTTCCCAAAATGAATGATGCACCAATACCAGATGATGAAAATACTGAAATTAAATTTCACTATTGTTGGAATAAAAATATGTCACGTATAATATCAAGACAAGTCAGCAATCACAAAACAAAAATTCATTTATGCGATCGCTGTCTCAATTATTTTTATTGCGAAGAAAAATTAAAAAATCATTACATGATGTGTGAAAAGAAGAACGATTGTAGAATATCATTTCCGAAATATGACTTTGTAGAATTTAAAAATTACGTTTACAAACAAAAAGTATCTTTTGTTATCTATGTTGATATCGAATCCATTTTGGAAAAGTGTAATTCAAAATTATCACAAAAATTATCATCTAAAGTGTTGTTCGCTTTCTTATTTTAATAGTTATGAAGGCGAAGATTGTATGGAATGGTTTTCTGTTGAAATGAAGAATATGGCACAATTTGTAGAAGGAAAAATACTCAATTTCGTGCCAATGATAAACCAAGAACCGTAAATTTTGGAACCTGTCACATCTGTGGAAAAATATTCAAGGCTAAAGATGTCATTGTAAGAGACCACGATCATTTCACTGGTCAATTCCGCGACTTTGTGCATCAAGAGTGCAATCTGATCTTTAAAAAATTATTTGTTGTACCAGTTATTTGCCATAATATGTCGAATTATGATGCCCACTTTTTAATTAAAGGTTTAGCCAAACGAGGCTAAATGATTGTGATAGTAGAATAAAATATAGATTCATAGACTCTTTTAGATTTATGGGTCTTGATGAACTCCTATCCACTTTATGCTTGAACAATCTCAAAAATTCAAAGTCTGAATTCAAAGATTCAGAAGATGAAACATTCAAACTGTTGACTAGAAAAGAAGTATTTCCCTATCATTATTTGGATAATGTGGAAAAATTAAATGATTGTCAACTTGCCCATTAAAAATTCTACAACAAATTGAATGACGTAGAATTGTGCCGAGAAGATTACCTTCATGCACAAAATGTGTGGAAAGCATTCCAAATAGAAAGTCTAAGAGAGTATAGTGATTTGTATATGAAAACTGATTTTAGTTCGAAAATATGAATAGGACATTCATAAAATCTCTTATGGAATCATCTGCGACTGAAATATAAACTTCAGTCGCTATTTTCCATCGTTCAAGATCACCTCTTGGGAGGTATACATGTTGAAAAGGGGGAATATTTTCCATGAAAATTAAAAAATGAAAAATGTGATTTATTTGTAATATCTAACAGAAACAACTACTTTCCCGACATAAGCCACACTGGACATTGAACTACATCTGATAGATATTGTGAAAAGACTCTAACTTAAAAGGAAAGGAGATATCTGAAAGTGAAAATTCGCATTTTATTCAGATAGCTGATTTTTTTAATTCTCTCTAGTTTTAATTGTTGTTAGATTTTCCAATTTTCATGGAGAATGTTCCCCTTTTTCAACATGAAAACTGATATTTTGCTACTTGCAGGTGTCATGGAAAATTTTAGGGAAACTGCTTTGAAAACTCATGGTTTGGATCATGGCATTATAAGATGCCCGGATATACGTGGAATGCTATGTTGAAATACACAAAATGTAAATTACAAATTTTAAAAGATATCTATATGAATATGTTTATAAAAAAAGCGATTAGAGGTGGGATTTCGGTTTGTAGTAATCGATTCTCAGAGGCCAACAAGAAATACATGTCCAACTATGATTTCTCAAAACCTACCAAAACACTTTTATATCTTGATGTTAACAACTTGTATGGTTGGGCCATTACCTTTTGAAGGTTTCAAATGGTCCGATACCAATATTGATGTTACAATGATTCCAGATGATTCACCGGTGGAATACATTCTACAAGTTGATTTGGAATACCTTCAAGCTATACATGACCTGCACAAAGACTTTCCATTTTGTGCAGATTATTCAGTTTCAACCACATCAAAATTAACAAAGTTGATAGCTGATTTACATCATAAAAAAGAATATATTTTGCATTATAGAAATTTGAAACAAGCATTGACAAACGGTTTAATTTTTACTAAGATACGTAAGGTATTGGAATTCAAACAGTCTGAATGGCTGCGACCATATATTGAACTCAATAGTCGTTTGAGGGCTATGGCTACGAGTAACTTCGAAAAAAATCAATATAAATTAGCTAATAACGCAGTATTTGGGAAAACAATGGAAAATATAAGACTTCATAGAGTTGTTAAATTAGTCAATTTTTATGAGGGTCGTTATGGAGCAAAAAATTTAATAGCTAGTCCGCGTTTTCTTAGTAGAACAATTTTTGATGAAGATTTCATGGCAATTGAATTGAAGAAAGCCGAATTGATCTTTAATAAACCTCTTTATATTGGTATGGCAATTTTGGATATTTCTAAACTTTGTATGTATGATTTCCAATACGATTTCATGTTGCCCACAGTTGGATCAGACAATTGCAAGTTAATGTACACAGACACGGATGGTTTTATCTATGAATTGAATTGTGATGATGTTTATCAAGATGTAATCAAAAAACATATCTATAAATTCGATACCTCTGATTATGATAAAAATAATTTCATTAGTGAATAAAAATGTACCTGGTTTAATGAAATATAAGACAAATGGTACAATCATCACGCATTTTGCCGGTCTCCGTTTGAAGATGAAACAGAACCATGAAATGGTGGTTGCCTACCGTTCAATCTCATATAATAAATCAGTCCTACCTACTGTATCTATTCCCAGCCAATGGTTTTTTCCGAATCCTTATAAAAATGCGGCTTTCGCCGGTTCTTGATTCTCACTCGGAGACTTGATTATTTTATTTTTGTGGTTCGATGGTAAAAGTGTGGCCTTGTGACAATTTTGAAATTTACAAAATCATATGCTGATTTTGATTGGATCTCTCGTAAGGATCTCGGTAAGGGTAATCACCCCTCATTATAAATAATGTGTATGTGAAGTGTCTTTTTCTTTCAACAGTTTTCACCATCGTCAAAATTAAAACTACTTGTTCCAATTTCCGCCTGGTTTATTGGAAAATCCTACAGCGGTTTTGAAGCTCATACCTATTTTCAAAAATGACGGACTGGTTCACCCCGTCGAATTTTTACAAAAAATCGATCAATCTCTCATGTTTTTTCAAATACCTTTCAACTATTTGGCATTATGGTTAGGAAATCAGTTCAAAGATAGTGCAAAAGTTTGGGCCGATGCTATACTGCACCCAAACATTACTTTTGAAAATTTTCAGGATACATTTCTAAACCACTTTTGGAATGCGAATAAACAGTCGGTCATTCTCCAGGAGTTGGAGACAGCTAGGTATGATCGGAATTCGGGACGTTATGTCACATATTTTTTGGAAAATATTACAAAATATAAATACTTGCAGCCACCTATTTCAGAGACTGCAATGATTGCCCTCATTGCTCGCCATTTCCGTGCTGAAGTATCATGTTGTTTAATAAATGCCGTGATAATCGGAGATGCATTACGTAATCTACGACAAGTCGATTACTACTTACGATTAGATAATATCCCCTTTCCGTTGTATTCCGATAGTCGAAATGCAAATAATAGGAGGGATTTTTCACCGCGCAGAAATGACTTGCGGTTGGATACTTCTAACAACTCCTCGTATCTCCGTAATGGCTCTTCAAGCTACAGAAGAGATTTTTCACCCCGCAGAAACGACCACTTCCAGAACAGGGACTCAGAGAAAGGGATGTCTCCGCGAGTATCACATATTGTGGGCCCTATAATGAAATAAAAATTTGAGAATGCGGAAAACTAGAAAAATCCTTATGTTTTAAAAGTCCCCACATAGGGAGTCTTGGAGAACACAATTATCTCAGGCCTGTTGATGATGTTTCTGTTATAAATGAATCTTTTTTCGATCCTGTGAGGGAACTCACGGAAGAGTGTCATTTTGTACACGAATTGGAACCATCTCCTTGTCCTGTTATAAATGTACAAATTAGTTCCCTCAACTTCCCGGCTCTATTGGATACCGGAAGTGAAATATGTTGTATTTCCGAAACTGTTTGGGACAGTCTGGGAGAAGTTCAAAAGCAGTTTCCACTTTCTCCTGTAAGTGGGGTGAAAGTGGGCGGAGCTTTTAAAGAGAAAAAAAGAAAATTTCTCATCAAGTTTGGGTTTTGAATTGCAGGGGCATACTTTCGAACAGGAATTTTTCTTGATTCCGGGTTTGAGCTATCCGATAATTCTAGGGATCGACTGGTTAAGGTCGGTTAACGCTACTGTTGACTTAAAGAAGAAATATATCGTTTTGGACTCTGGGGGCAAATCCGTTATAGTTCCAGAGGTGAGAGCTACCCATGCCTTCCCATATAAACTGCAAACGCTTTCAGTAACGACCTCTGCTGCCGTTGAAAAGAAGGATTTTTATTCTGAACAACAAATTTAAAAAATGGAGGAGTGGGGTATTATAGAGCGTGCTTCTACCTCTTACATTTCGCCATTGGTAACCGCCGTGAAGCGGGATGGCTTATTTCGTGTTTGTCTTGACGCGAGGAGGCTCAACAGAGTACTAGAAAAAGATCATGAAATGGTAAGGCCAATTGAGGAAATCATGCTGTCTCTTTCTAGTGCGGAATATTTTTCGACTTTGGATTTTCAAATATACCGGTTTTTTTGGTAGGGACCAGATCTTACCAGTTTCGGGTTATGCCTTTTGGAATTTCAAATGCTGTTGGTTCATTCTCGCGATGTATAGATTTTATATTTGGTTTTGAGTTCAAAGAATTTTTAATTCTTTACCTCGATGATCTTTTGATTGTATCAAATAATTATGAGGAACACTTGGTGCAATTAGATAAAGTTTTCACTCGTGTAGCCTCTGCAGGGTTTACTCTCAACTTGAAAAAGTGTCAGTTTTTTTAGCGGAAATACGTTTTTTAGGATATAAAATAAATCGCAAGGGCATACAACCTGACGAAGATAGGATTCAAGCCGTTGTAGATTTTCCCAATCCAAAAAATGTAAAACAACTGCAGGCCTTTTTGGGATCTGTAATTTTGATCGAATTTTTTGCAAGGGATTTTCTAGTATTGCCGAACCACTTCACGTTCTGTTGAGGAAAAAAGCCAAATGGTTTTGGGGAAAACCACAACAGTACTCTTTCAATCTGTTGAAGGACGAATTGAAAAAAAAGGGCCCTTCTGCATCACCAAGTTATGAACCAACCATACTATGTGCAAACTGACGCTTGTGACATAGGTTTAGGTGCCACCCTTTTCCAGAAAATAGAAGGTGAGGTCCGTGTAATGGCCTATGCTAGTCGACTTTTGCTACTTAGGGAAAAAGCTTACTCATCTTCTGAAAAAGAGTCACTTTCGCAACTTTTTGCATCGAAAAAATGGCGTGTTTTTCTGTTAGGTAGGCGTTTCATTATATTGAGCGACAACAAAGCGTTAACCTTCCTAAAAACATGCCGGTTATTATCGGCTCGCCTTATGCGTTGGGTTCTTGCCCTACAAGAATTTGACTTCGAAATACAGCACATACCGGGCGTACAAAACATTGTGGCGGATGCGCTTTCCCAAAATCCAGGAAACCGTCTTCTCGTTCCTTCGGACAAATGTTTCAATGTTTTTTCAACAATAAAATTTTCTCTCTCGTTGCGTAAAGAACTGGAAAATATAGCTGTGCACCAGAGGAGCGATAATAAGCTATCAAGTATTGTGTCTTCTCTGGAAACTAGAGAAATTCATTTTGCATAAGAAGGTGTTATACCTACGCCAAAGCCTAGACGAAGCACATTTATTATGCATGATAGTCTAGTTATAAAGGACTACCACGAAAGCATTTCCATTATGGCGTTTTTAAGGTTTGGTCTGCTTCACGGCGTGACGCTTGGTGGCAGAACATGCACCGAGATATCAAGAGATTTATATTCTCCTGCGATGTGTGCCAAAAAACCAAGATTTCAATATTGCCGCGGCCGGGATTACACTCCTAATGATTGTATTGCCCTTGATTTGTATGGGCCTTTGCATCGTTCAAGAGGAGGCGTGATACACATATGCGTAGTTCTCGATATTTTTACCAAACTGGTAACTTTGTATCCCCTCAAGAAAGCAACCACCAGGGCGATTCTAAACAGATTATGTTCCGATTATTTCACCAAGATGGAGGTATCCAGGGCCGTACTCACAGACCACTGCACTCAGTTTACCGCATCAGGGTGGAGTCGAGCCTTGCAGAAAATTGGGGTGAGGGTTATACACAGTTCAGTGAGGCACCCACAAAGTAACCCTTCTGAGAGGGTGATGAGAGAATTAGGGCGTTTGTTTCGAACTTTTTGCGCCGAGAGTCATAACAGGTGGGCTTGGGAAATAGCCCGTATATCCGACATCCCAAACTCCGTAGTGCATGAGTTCACCGGATTCAGCCCTTACGAGTTGCACTCAGGGAAGATTCCTATATCGTTATGTGGTTAATCGATTTCCCAGGAACTCTGGATATTGGGCGCAGCCATGTTAATGTGTATCTTGCAAAGGAAGCCTTACGTACCGTTCGTGCCTGGGGACTTAGTTCTTTTGAGGTCTAACCCCGTGTCCTCGGCACTGAAGCAAGAAACAAAAAAGTTTCTTATACTTTTTGGGGGCCCATATAGAGTGAAGAAAAGGGTAAGTTATGCCACGTACGTCTTAGTTCTTCCTGACTCGGACGTGGAACGCCGTGCCTTCCGTGCTAGCCATATGAAGCGCTACATCAAAGATTCCAACTCCAGGGATCCCTAACTTTCCTGGTCTTGGGTTGGATTCTTGGGGGGCAGATGAAGCAGAACCATGAAATGGTGGTTGCCTACCGTTCAATCTCATATAATAAATCAGTCCTACCTACTGTATCTATTCCCATCGAATGGTTTTTTTCCCTAATCCTTATAAAAACGCGACTGTCGCTGGTTCTTGATTCTCACTCGGAGACTTGATTATTTTATTTTTGTGGTTCGATGGTAAAAGTGTGGCTTCGTGACAATTTTGAAATTTAAAAAATCATATGCTGATTTTGATTGGATTTCTCGTCTGGCACAGGTAAGAGTAATCACCTCTTATTATAAATAATGTGTATATGAAGTGTTTTTTTTTCTTTCAACAGTTTTCACCATCGTCAAAATTAAAACTACTTGTTCGAATTTCAGCCTAGTTTATTGGAAAAATATCAGTATTCCTGAATACCTAAACGGCTCAGGTCGTTTTGATACAAAGATGTATGCTTTCCAAACACTCCAATCACCCAGAAGGATAGGGATCGTTTAGGGAAAAAATTAATGGAAAGAGTATGAGTAAAAAACGAATAGATTTGGAAATTAAGAATTTAGGTATTACAAAAAAATCTAAAGGGGTCAAAAAGAATGAAATAAGAAATAATATAACTTTCGAGGATTATGTTGCTTGCCTGAAAGAGTTCAAAAACAAAAATACATCACAACAAACTATCCGTTCTTATGCCCACAACGTATTCAGTATAGAACAAACAAAAATTGCTCTCAGTCCACATGATGATAAAGGGATAATAATCCTCAAGTCATTTGATACACGTCCATGGGGTCATTATAGTGCATAGATTTTTTTTGTTTCAGGAATCAATATGCAATTGAGAGAACTATGTATCAAGAGTATTTGTCATAGTATAAAAGGAATAATACCGTTTATCTATTTATGACCATTATCTCAATTGCTGTTGAAATGTTACATGAACGTTACATTTCTACATCAAAAGTTCGGAGTGCAATTATTATTCATTGTAATTGTAAATCATGTCACGAGATTCTATTACTTATTTTAAAAAAGAAAAAAATTAATAGTGATTTACATGTGATGAGAGATCATTTTCATCTTCTTTATAATACTAACAACCTCCATAGAATATATCAGGACGGTTCAATGTGGTGTCAAAGTGGATTTGACGAATTGTTATTTATACTTAAAACACGAAATGAATGTAACATGGATTTACATGATCCCCTTCACCGATTCAATCTTTTCATTGATTTTTGTGACGGGGATAATGATGACGAAGCATGTATCACTAATTCATTATGAAAATTTTACTAACAAATAAGATGAAATATTTTGTAAAAATAAAAACAAAAAAAATACACATTTTTTTATTTATTTTCTTCTGAATTATAATTGATCAAGAGCTAATTTACATAAATGACATCTTGATTGTGCTATTGGTGGGCCTTCTACGTGAGTTCGCCATTCAGGTCGGTTGTAATGGATGAAGCAGCGTAGTTGTACTTGTAAATTGAAATTATTTCGGTAATCTCTTGGCAATTTATGTCATGTATGTTATGTTATGTTATGTTATGTTATGTTATGTTATGTTATGTTATGTGTTATGTTATGTTATGTTATGTTATGTGTTATGTTATGTTATGTATGTAGCACTATTGTATTCAATGGATTATAATATAATTGTGCAAAACGACAGATCCACTCTGAATGATTTCCTTTTGGTGGGAACAATCGATATGAATAACGGGAGCTTTTTCTTTGGGTTGAATATGAGTTGATTGGTTTGAATGTGATAATAACTTTCCTGGAAGTTGGCAAACATTTCATATAGTGATGCAAATCGATTTGTATCAAAATCCAAATTTAAATCTTGATAGGGAAATCTCTCACTATTCAAAAATACCCGTACATTCGTCAAGTTACAATGATTGAATTTACTCATATCTTTCAAAATTTGACCTTTACATGAATCTTGAAAAGCAATAATAATATGTTGAGGACTTTCTAATTGGGTTGAAGTTTTCATAGACCAAGTGTGACGTGTCGAATCATTCAGAGTGGGATATTCTATCAATTCCCAGCTTCTAAATTTTATGGGTAATTCTGTACTATTACGAACTATTTTATTCAAACGTAATTGTTCGTTAATACTCGGTGTTATGTGGAACATTCCAGTACAGTTTTGTGATTTGAATTTTTGGTTTTTCCGAATTATCTGTCGCTATAACGGCATCAATGTCATCCTTTTCTCTAATGAGAACTAATTCTTGTCTCATATTCATTATAATTTTTCTATAATCTTCGAAAAATCCCCACCACAATTTCAATGGTATGCACACATTGAAATTTCCCTTATCATCGATTAAAAGTTTGTTATTATCTTTTGGAAATTATCCTTCATTCTACATTAGTTTGCTTTCATTTTCGTTCAACTATAGCTAATTTTTAATTTTTCAAAGTGGAAACTAGGCCAAAGTTCCGAACAGAATCTATTGCGACACCATTCAGTTAGTAACTCATTTCTCTGAATAAATATGCTATGCCATTATTGATGAATTGAAATTTGGTAGGCACATTGTTTTGATCCGTTAATATTTTACCTTCTATGTAAATTACAAATCATTGTAGTTGAGGACTCTAGAATTGTATGGTTGGTGTGTGTGTGTGAAACTGATAATCTTCAATGGTCGTATCGCTGAAAGGTTCGCCTATTACATTCAAAACATCCATTATACTAGAACGTAAAAACCGAGAGAATTCAAAAATTGTCGTTTTTCTGGAGTTAACAACGTTTTCATTGGCATCACTGAATCTCCGCTGAGTGTAAACGTATATGACATGGCTGAGGTTTCATGAACAAATGAAGTGATATTTATAAGTTGTATTGATTATATAAAAATTTGAGACAATATTGTCCGCAACGATATGAATTACATTTTTGTATCGTATCATAATTATATTCAATGATGACATCACCATTGCTCCTGTAATATTCCACCAATTCAATTGGTAAATTACCGTAGCTATCATTATAGTTTACATTTTTATTCCGTTTCGAATATGCTGTCCAATGAGTTCCGGGCCCACTTTGCACATCGAGATTCACTATACCACATTCATTTGTCGCAATCCTCTTTGGTAATGAATCGCGCATAAATACACCTAAAATGGAGAATTTTCAATAATTTTGCATACGTGATGAGATCTCTATCGGACATTATACGTCGAGGTAATTTTATTTTCTGTTTTTTTTTTCAATAAAGCTGCTGCTGCTGCTGCTGTTGAAACTCCTTTGGCTTTTTTGGTTTTTTCTTCCGTAAGCCATATCCCTTGTAAGGTCTCAGGAAATATAATTTTCCTGATTTTTGTTGCTCGAGAGCTAGGTTATGCCTTTTCTGTTCAGCTAATTGTTCACGATATGTTTTAGTATCGCTTACTACTTTTGCGATGCCCGCACCTCCACTGCTCCCAGAACATCCCAGAACACCCAATAATGGAAGTAAAAACGGCAGGAATCCCCCTTTTTTTGGGAGCACGAATAATTCGTTCAATCTGCACGGTTGACTTTTTGTTTTTCAATTCCATGCCGAGTTTATGTTTTCCCTTCATTGCAGTTGTTATGAACCAAGCAGCTGCCTTTTCTCCTAGTTTGGCGTCTTTCGCTTTAACTCTTTCTCAAGCTTTGTTTTCCAATATTTCGTCCGCTCTGTCATTGGGATTTTTACTTTTAGGATAGGCGATATCGTGCTCTTGGCATGCAGTATCCAAAGAATTTATACCAGGATCTCCGTGTTCTAATCGTTGTTGTAATTTAATACCGGCTAAAAACAAGATTGAAAAAAATGTATGCGCTTGTTATGTACCGATTCCCCGTACTATGCAGATAGCCAAGGCCGTACTCCAGAGTGCATTTACATCGGAGATCTCACGCTGAACACCGAAATTCCGCTGGAAGCTGCATTTTTATTCGAGATATCATGAACTTATAAATAATTGCTCTTTACTATTTTTTTTCAGTTATAATTGTACCTTTGGCTTTAACATTGCTAATGAATAAACGTTGTAACTCGTAATTTTTAGTTTTCGAGTTTTTGAAAGTTATTTTTGTTTTTTAAAAATTAAGTTCGGAGGCTCCCAAACTCAACTGGCATAGTCGTTTAAGGATTAGCACCGGCCCTTCACGATCTAATATCGACGCGTACCCAGTGCTACTTCACGAACCGGAAGATTTCAAACAAAATCGTCGGAGTTATTCCTAACTATACATAAGAACTATTGAACTTTTATTGTACTATAGACATTATTGGATTATCAGTGCCAAATTATTGGATTATCAGTGCCAAATAATTGGATTATCAGTGCCAAATTATTGGATTATCAGTGCCAAACTATTGGACTACCAGTACCAAGCAAAGGATTACCTGCCCATTTGGACCAATGAGGATCATATTTATTTTAATGTAAGTGATTGCTCATTTCCTAATTTTCCTATTATCATTACTCCCACCATCTCTGCAAAATATTTATGTCTGATATTGATCAACTTACCGCTCGCATTTCAAATTTAATTCTTAAAAACAACACAAGTGAAAATAATTCAGAAGAGGAAATCAACGAAATGGCCGCATTTAAAACTAGCTACCTGGATGCCATTCCAAAATTCGAAGGCGAACCTGCGGAACTTGCTGACTTCATCGAATCATGTGACCTTATAGTCAACCAATTCTCCCAACCGGCAGAACCAACCGCATTCATCAACAAATTTTTGGTAACCTGCATCAAGAACAAGCTTACAGGGAGAGCCAAAACTATCACAGGATCAAGAGAAGTCAAGTCATGGCAAGTCATCAACGCGACGAAAATTCACTACTCAGATATCTCATACTTCTGAGACAAGAAATGAACGAATCACCCCAACAATTTGAATCCAGATGTCAAAATGTTAGAAGCCTACTTCTTTCGAACCTCGCATGCAACGAACAAGTCGCACAAGTGAGAGCTGTCAAGATCACCTTATACGACAACCTTACATTGAAAGCCTTCCTCGCCGGACTAAAAGAACCACTTGGATCGATAATTCGTTCAAGAGGACCAGCAAATATTGAAACTGCACTTTCTCAAGTTTTATGCGAAGAAAATATTTCATACGCTAGAAACAGAACGAACAATCTGATTCAGCAACAGAGAAGAGAACCTAGAACACCCCCACCAAATTTCAGCAACTTTCAAACAAGAAATCAACCATTCAGACCCATTCAAGGATTTTCACAAAATCGTCAAAATTTTGTGCCTAGACCATCAAGACCATTCGCTCCTACAAACCAGGCAACGTTTCAGAAACCACCTTCAAGGCAGCCAACAATTCCGACCACCTCAAAGGAATGTTTTCTAGTCCAATCAATATCGACCACTCTATAGACCAACCCCTATGGACACATCTTCGGGAAATTTTTCAAAAAATACCCAGACGAAACCTAAACCCAATTTCGTAGCAGAAGAACTATTTTGGCAAGAAGATGGAGACCAATCGGCGGAATATCAAGATTTTCAGTACGATCAATATTATCCAGCTGATCAGGTAGAAGAAAACTACTATCCAGAATATACCAATGAAACAGCACCATCTCAATATGAAAACGAATTACATGAAGATCAAAATTTTCAGATTACCCCGTCGAACAGTCAAACAACATAGTGATTATCAATGCAACAACAATTTCCAAACTTCCATATATCATCATACCAGAAACTAACACGAAATTCATGATCGATACAGGATCCACAAAAACACTAATCAGCCCAAATGTTGCAAAAACTTTCTACCCTCACCACATCGAAGAAGATCATTTTCAAATACAGTCTGCACACAACATCTCTACACACAAATATAGTATCACTATACCATTACCGAAAATTTTCAAGAGACAAGATATTCTCCAGAAATTTTATATATTCGACTTCAACCCCAAATATGATGGACTCATTGGAATAGATTTACTCCGGAATATTGGAGCAACTGTTGACCTGAGCAAGAACGCCCTGGTCACGAAGGAAGCAATCATCCCACTCAATATCGACAAGGATCAAGCTAGCCCAAAGCGAACAATGCAATCAAGAAATTCCATATTCCATCTTGAATTATTGCCAAGAACAGAACACATCGTGGAAATACCTGTCGACAAAACTGTCAATGAAGGAGTGATACAATTCAGAAAATTCCAAGAACTGGAGATGCCAGCAGCGTACGTGTTGGTGAAAAATCAGAAGGCTTTTACGACATTAATCAATCCAACAAATGATAATAATAATAATAATAATAATAATAAATCGTCTTTATTCATCCATGTAACATAAACAGGGAAAGATATAGATGAAATGGCGAAGTATCACCCAAGGGTATTTTTCAACTCAACCAGGTGGTAGGATAAATTAATACAGTAGTAATTCAAAATACAAAACACAAGAAATAAATGATCTAAGTACAATAAGTTTAGAAAAATATCAGAATATTCAAAATATTACACTTTTTGATACACACTCATTGTTTAAAAGATAGACTCTTTCACACAATTATGAGAAATGGTACTTAAATATAGATAATAAAGTATATTGATTCAATGATTATAATTAATAATAGAAAGTGCGATTCATGGTTCATGGGGATTACTGAAGAGGTTGAATACATTCAAGTTGGATTTTGTGCCATTAATAGTAATGATTTCAACTTCAGAAACTCTCTTTCGATCTATTCGAACCTATCGAAATTGATCCGATAGAAGCCTTCGAGATCAATAATTTCGACGAACCAGAAATACCACTAAGTGAAAATGACTATGAGAACCTTCAAAACGAAAACTTGAAAAACTTACGATTAGAACACATAAATCATGAAGAAAAACTAGCGATTCAACAACTCTGCTTCGAATATAAGGACATATTTCACTGCGAACAAGTACCTCTCACCTTCAATAACCAAATCAAACACAATATAAAATTGACAGATGATACCCCAATATTTACCAAATCTTACAGATACCCTCAAGTGCACCAACAAGAAGTCAGATCCCAAATTCAGTCGATGCTACAGCAAGGAATTATACGACCATCTACGTCACCTTGGAGCTCACCTATATGGGTAGTGCCCAAGAAAATGGACGCTTCTGGAAAAAAGAAATGGAGACTGGTAATAGATTATAGGAAGCTCAACCAGAAAACGGTGGATGACAAATATCCGCTTCCTAACATCACGGATATATTGGATAAACTTGGGAGAAGCCAATATTTCACCACTCTTGATCTCGCTTCAGGCTTCCACCAAGTTCAAATGAAAGAACGTGACATAGAGAAGACGGCCTTCAGTACGGAAAACGGTCACTATGAGTACCAACGCATGCCATTCGGATTGAAGAATGCGCCAGCGACGTTTCAACGCGTAATGGACAACATCTTACGAGGCATACAGAATGAGAAGTGTTTGGTTTATCTCGATGACATTGTAATTTTTTCAACATCCTTACAAGAACATCTAGAGCGTCTGAGAGAAGTCTTCGAAAGATTGAGGCAATCAAACTTCAAGATTCAACTAGATAAAAGTGAATTTCTGAGGAAAGAGGTCGCCTATCTCGGGCATACCATCACGCCAGAAGGGGTCAAGCCAAACCCGGAGAAAGTGAAAGCCGTCCAACATTTTTCTATACCAAAGACACAAAAAGAAATAAAGGGATTCCTGGGTTTACTTGGCTACCATCGAAGATTTATAAAAGACTTCGCTAAACTCACGAAGCCATTGACCAAATGCCTAAAGAAAAATGCCAAGGTCATTCATTCATCAGAATTCATTGAAAGCTTCGAAAATTGCAAGAAAATCCTATTGAATGATCCAATATTACAATTTCCCGAATTCTCAAGGCCATTCATATTAACTACGGATGCCAGTAACGTTGCCCTCGGAGCCGTATTGTCACAAGGTAAAGTTGGAGAAGACAAACCAGTTGCATACGCATCAAGAACACTAAATGACACCGAACAGAAATATTCAACGATTGAGAAGGAGCTATTGGCCATTATATGGGCTACGAAGACCTTTCGCCCTTATTTATACAGAAGGAAGTTCACCATCTACACTGACCATCGCCCACTTCAATGGCTTTTCTCTCTAAAAGAACCTAATATGAAATTAGCCAGATGGAGACTACGCCTTGAAGAGTATGACTATAATGTAATATACAAAAAGGGCAAATATAATACAAATGCCGATGCCCTTTCCAGAATACAACTCAATCCCATGGATATCGATGCCATATCGACACAGGTTGAAGTAGACTCCGAACTAGACCAACTGCTCGACGAATTAGTGAGCAGGGAATTAGAACAACGTAGCCAATTGAACACTCCAGTACCAATGGATCTCGATAATCAAGAAACAATTCATCAGTTACCTGATTCACCACCTGAACTCTCAGAAGAAATTGAATTTACAATTCCAGTACCACCAGAACCCACACCAGAAAATACAGAAATCACTGTGAACTCCAGACCAGATTCTGACCCACCAAACAGCATATCGATCATTCAAGATGCAATCGATAAAAAGGACAGTTTATCATCACCACTGTTTTCAACAACCCTGTGCATCCCAAAATCATTCGACGAGGAAAACAAGTCATCCATGCCCAAATATCACAAGACAACAACGAAGATGAAATCAAAACTTTTCTGATTCAATACTGTGAACCACGGAAAAAATACTTCTGTTATTTCGACAGGGAGAAAATGTACAGAGATTTTTGTAAGACGTTCTGTATAACATTCAATAAAGACCACCCAATTTTGATAAGGTGCATGAATAGGACAATCACCGTAGAAGACCCTGCGGAGCAAGAAGAATTGATAAAAAATTACCATGAAGGAAAAACTAACCATCGCGGTATAAATGAAACTTACAAAAATATTAATAGAAAATATTTTTGGCCTAACATGAAAAAATCAATTGAAAATTTCATCAATTCTTGTTTGGTATGCAAGAAAACCAAATACGAAAGACATCGACCAATAATACCTCTCAGAATTACGGAAACCGCAACAAAACCCTTCGAGAAATTGAACTCCGATCTGTTCACAATCGAAGGTCAAACATTTTTCACCATAGTGGATGAATTCTCTAAATTTGGTCAAGCGTACCCTGTCCAAAGCAAGAACGCTATAGAAATAGCAGATAAACTGTTGGAATATTTTCGAAACTTTGGAGTACCAGAATCTATAACGTTCGACTCCGGAACAGAGTTCGAAAACGAAACTGTTTCATCACTTTTAAAATTGCACAAGGTTAATGTACATTTTACCACACCACAACATCCTCAATCCAACGGATTAATTGAAAGACTACATGGGACTTTAACAGAACATTACCGAATCGTGAAAGAACATTCTACAGATACACCGACAAGACTCATGGCGTACGCCGTGATTGGCTACAACAACTCTATCCATTCATCAACAGGATACATCCCTTTGGAACTTTTATATGGGCATACCGCTTCAAGGAATCCATATGATATATTCTACGATCACCAATACTACGGACAGTACGTGGAAGATCATCAAGAAAAACTACAAAATGATAAAACCAGGACAATAACAAATCGAAACCAGAAACGAATAAATCAAAATGTTTTTAAAGTCGGAGACCAAGTGTTCGAGAAAAATCCGGAAAGCAAAAGGAACAAATCAAAAAACCGCTATATAGGACCAAGCAAAATTACCCAAATCAATGAAGACAACACCTGCATTATAGAAAATTCCGAAAATCAAACCCGCAGAGTACATTTCGACAATCTAAGACACCCTATTGTTCCAGATCCACCTGCTGCACCCTCGGATCAGCCGAACGGAGTGGAGTAACAACAATGAAAATAACAGAAAACCCAGGACTGCTACCTCAAAAGCTTGGTACAGCCCGAAATATCGTCAACTACTGGACCTTCATCAGGATATTCGATCTTAAAATTATCTCTGAAGAATATGAAAGAATTCAAAACATAACCAATCAAATGAAAACCACTTACCAATTTGGGAAAAATGGGACCAACCACCACAGAGAGCTCAATTACATCAACCTAATGGACAATCTCTCCAACGAAATTCGAAGAAAACTCACGCAGATATTCCCAACAACATCGCTGCACCGTAAAAGACGAGGACTGATAAATGTTATGGGCGGTTTCGTTAAAGCAATAACAGGAAATCTGGATGCAGAAGATGGAGTTAAATTTGAAGAAGCCATACAAAAACTTAAAGAACAACAAACAAAACAAAAGATGCTATCAGAAGAACAAATTTCACTCACTACGAAGGCGAACGAAAAATTCAATTCATCAATACAGACGATCGTGACAAACCAGTTAAATATTCAAACAAAATTTTTGCAAATTGAAAAAGCCATTAGAGAACAGTTCCTTAAAAATACTGATACGTACGAATTGCTGAATTCGAATACTGTTTTCACGCAAATGATAGCTGCCATGAATGCCATCATAAGAATTCTGGAAGACCTAGAAACAGCAATTACCTTTGCCAAGATTGGAGTGCTTCATCCATCCATCATAGAAGTCGATGACCTATTAGAAGAGTTGACGTTCATCTCTCACCACCTAGACGATGCCGTCCTTCCATACGAACCGAGCCGAGATAAAAGTGTCATCTTCGAAAAGATAACGAATATAAAGGCCTACCAAAAACATGCTAAAATAGTATTTATCCTTGAAGTACCAATTACAGAACACTATAGATATAATTACTACCACCTTTACTCCCTTCCTATCGAAACAAAACATAACCTGTTCCAAATCATAGTCCCTAAAACCAAATTCCTTTTTCTCAACGAGCATCACTACTTATTATCAAATGAACCATGCCAAGAAGTTGTTCGCGGAGAAGCCCTTCGTACCTTGCCAGAATGGAACCCAATGGATCTCCAGACACCGTGTGAAGTACAACTCATTCGCTTCACCAAGAACTATGACAACTGCCACCCAGAACACCTCAAACTTCAAGAACAAAAAATTCAAAAAATAAATGTCAACCAATGGATCGCCATATTCCCCAACGAGACTACCGCATTATCAATTTGTGGTACCGAGGAAGAAATGTCATCCCTGAAAGGCACCTATGTCATAGAAGTTTCCGAGAATTGCAAGATGAAAATCGACTCCACCACACTACAGACTCACAAGAATCCAAATGCTGTCACCAAAATCATAAATATGCCACACCTAGATGTCGACATAGAAGAAAATGTCAAGAAGAACCTTCAAGAAATGCCACCAGTTCATCTTGAATCACTGGACCTTGACGACTTAGAAACCATTCGAGATAGACTGAACAACGTTAAGGAAAAACTTCAAGAAGACGAACCGTTCATTTCTCCACATACCAATATATGGACCGTTCTACTATACGTCTCCATAGCCTGTATTGCAGCCTACTTCATCTTAACAATATATTTAAAGAAGTACAAGCGGAGAGATAGACGCCCAATCTCAACCAGGGCATCAGAACCATCAATTCATTCCATACCAATAGAAAGCCTAAGGATTGGAAATCAGGATCGCTAAATCAACCCCGATTTCCAAACAAAGGGGGGAAGTGTTATGTACCGATTCCACGTACTATGCAGATAGCCAAGGCCGTACTCCAGAGTGCATTTACATCGGAGATCTCACGCTGAACACCAAAATTCCGCTGGAAGCTGCATTTTTATTCGAGATATCATGAACTTATAAATAATTGCTCTTTACTATTTTTTTTCAGTTATAATTGTACCTTTGGCTTTAACATTGCTAATGAATAAACGTTGTAACTCGTAATTTTTAGTTTTCGAGTTTTTGAAAGTAATTTTTGTTTTTTTAAAATTAAGTTCGGAGGCTCCCAAACTTAACTCCCTCTATAAAGTTAATTACTCACTCACGTCCACAATAATTGTATTTTGGCAGATGGAATTCAAAAGGTAATTTATCTATCAATGTGTTTACAAAACCTCTTCCTACGTGTCTGTTACGAGCTCTTGCTCCTTTTTTGAATCTTACCATTCTAATCAGCTATATATGTCAACGCACACCTTTATATACCTTCAGTCACCACTATGAAGTTACGAAAACAAAATGTTTCTCTGCACATCAACAATTATGATTTCAATGATGTACAAAATTAGGAAAAACACGGTGCATTATTCTGTGGTAATTCTAAGCGTGGGCTGATCGTAGGCAGTAGTGGCAGCGGTTTTTTAGGTTCGAATTACTCACGTCTCTTGCCTGTATAAGGTTTATAAAAGTATAATATCTCCTGACCCGATACGTTCTTCCCCAGTACAAATATGCCATATGACAAAATTGGAAAATCCTCTTGTATCAATAGGATTCAAACCTGTTCTAGTAGGCGCTTGAAAACAGTTCACAAAGAACAAGGCATCACTGTTTGCTCTACGCTTAACGAACTGCAATATGTATTCGAAAGTTCTATTGATTTATCCAACGGTAAAAACATTTGATTCTTTTTGTAGGGTGAATTCCCTACAAAAATTCAAAATCCTAACTGAAAAAAAGTTGAAAAAAATTCGTATTTTGGGCATTGATAAGCAACTCGCTAAGTATTGACCAATAGGCTATCGAAATGGAAAAAAATGTTCTTGATTTTCAGCGAAACCCTGACAAGTGATGGAAAACTCTCTTAAATGGAAAATGCGTGTAAAACAGCGGCGAAAAAACTTCTGCTCTTCCGAAAAAATCACAGAAACCCCTAACAAATCTGGATTGGCAACACTGATTCTCCAAACACCTCCGTAGATGTCTATCAGAATTAATTCACTGACGGCTGTCAGTTTTGAATAACCTGAATCCAATGGATAAACATAATTTACATTAAAAGCAATATTTACAATGACAATTGCCTCAAATGCTTAAGGTAAGTTCCATCGAACTAGCAAGTAGGGTTACGACAGTCTATACAGACGTTATGAGGTACTTTTTACACCTAAGTAACCTTCAAACTGTCTCTCTAGTAATACCAACTCGTTATTTTTCAGGTTTTATCGACTCGAATCGCCACCTATGACATGGTCGAGGAACAAACGGGACCCAGGCAATGGACCAAACCTTCTAGTGTATAAAAACAGGAATGCCCAATGATCTGAACGAAAGGACTCATCATTGACTTCACCTCTCATCTCTGCAGCAACATTGAGACCAGCACGCTGTCTCTGCTGAGAAGATACATCTGACTCGGTTGACTAACAAGACAAGAAGCTCTCAAGATATCTGAAACGTTGTCGAAACTAACGATGAAGTTGGAAGCCGTGGGGTACTATGTGTCAGTTCGCGATGTTTTCATGATTTCCGTCTGAGTTGGTGCGACAGAGGTAGGCCTCCCTAGCAATGCCAGAAATAAGAACAGTATACTGGTACCTGATAGCTAACTTCCTACGAACAACCGTGGAACGATTCTATTAGAAAGAGCAGTGCCACAGTAGAACACATTTGAATCAGCTGTTATTAGAAATAAAATAAATCACAAATATCTAGTGAGCGTAGATAGACGTATATATATTTTGTAAATCATTTAACCGTTACACACTTCATTGCTGCCATATAATTTATTTTCTGAGAACAAACTTTCAGCTACAGCTGAAGACTTCCACTTACAGTGCGTTTTCAACCCTGCAACGTCTACTCCTCTATTCGCCCAAAGTGCACCAGAAGTACGTTTGTTCAGTACAATTGCGTAGATTTTTTCATTTTGAATATTCTGCGTTATTTGAAGGCCACTTTTCGACTGTAATTTTTCTCACAACCTGATAATTCAAAAAGAAATGCTTTGGTTTGGTGAGGCCGAAGATTCATATATTTGTGTAAAACATTTCTTCCGTATGATTCTTTCCGTCTACATGTCCCTGCCACTCCCAGTTTTATTGCAACCTGAAAATACATAAAAATACAAGTTGATGTTTTTATTTCAAAATTTTGTTAATACCTCATGAACCAAATAAGTTTCATTTGGAACTTCTGTCAAAAAGTTGGAATTTCTTCTTTAGTAAAAACGGGTGGAGTTTTTCCTTCTGTATCCAACATATTGAGATTAGCGATCAATTGTTGACTTCAGCATGTAGTATTCCGCCAATAAATGTTTTTAGTTTTCATTCCTCTGAACAAAATTTGCCAAGCCAACAGAACTTTGCTAATATCCTTCCCATATTTTTGTTCTAACCAATTTCTTCAAATTGTGCGGTCTTTTCAATCTTTCAACTTTTCACAAATTGTATCTCCTAACGTCATCAAGCCATTCAACTCGCAAAATCCAGAAGTCACCCGACGATTACTTTGTGGTCGATTCAAGCTAGATTCAATCTAATTGTTGATCGTGAATCGATTCATGATCGATTGAGAGTGCGGAATCCGGGGGCAGATCAGTGATGGAAAATATAACCAAGGTTTTTTAAGCTGATGGGGACATTAGATCTGCTGTAAGAATCATGAGCTCTAGTGACACCCTAGCTGAATATGATGACACCATGTACTATCCGTTTTCTGTTCAAAACATCCGAAATCCGATTCTCTAATAAATTTCCCAGATATAAACTATTGGAAGCAATTAATTCATTCAATTCTACCTCAGCTGGTGGATAAGATTCATTTCTTCCTAGTCATATGCAAAATGTCATTAGTCAAAGCGAAGGAATTTCAGGATAGCTATTTCTTTCGTCTGTAATATACCAAATTATGAAACTTTATTCTTACTGGTGAGATTCCTCCAGATATTTGTCCATTACTTTTTGGTGCATCACTATGTGCTCTTCGGAACAAAGATGGAAGAGTTCGTTCGATCGCTGTTGGTACTTTCTAACGTAGATTCGTAGCTAAAACTTTGCTTTATGAGAATCAAAGATGAATTATATAGGGCCGTTGTTACATGCCCAATCCCAGATAGCACAAGTACGCAAGGACGCCCGTTTTTCGTACGACGGACGTACTTTGGATATCCTATAGACATACGATGTTACAGAATCAGATGTTCATTGGACGTTAGATTTAAGTCCAATCTGGGACTGATGGGGGCCATACAAGCACCTACGTACGTAGGTTAAAAAACAGGTGTTTCATACATATAGTTAATTCCCATGTATTTTTTGTTAATTCGCGATGAAATTATAGGACATGATTTTTCGTGATTGATTGCAGTAGTTAAATAGTCACACAAAAACAATAATTTTGCATAGTAATGTTTAGAACATTTGGTGATGAATACATCAAGCGTTTCCCACCACCAAATAACAATTTTCAACACCTCTTCATGTGCTTGAGGAAGAACAATCAATTCTTTTCGAAACTAAATATCTGCTTCCACTCTGGAAAACTATAGGATGAATAAAATAGAAATAAGGATCAGAATGTAACATTAATTTTAAAAAAATTTGGTGACTATAATTAATATACAAAGTGAAAAAATCTCACAATAAATATCAATTGATTGAATTCATCAAACTGACTACAAAAAAAGTATCTTCTTGCTCCTCTATTCTTCTATATAATAATTCGACTTCGACTTTCTCACAAATACAACGTGCCCACTAAACAATATCAAATTGCTGCAAATTTTCAGCAAAATCTGTTTTGCGAGTGCAAACTTTCCAGAGATGGCATCTTCCCCGTTAACTTAGTCCAACGTCCCTTATACAAAGACTTGGTAAGTTGTCTCTTGTTTGTTGTTGAAACTTTTAACGTGTTGGTTGTGTATTTTGTAGGTATTAGTTTTGTTCTTATGAGGTCTACATGGTTCTTATTAAACTATTGTGTTGATTTTTTGAAGAAGTGTCCTGTTCCATTTATGTTTTTAAGGTGAGTGAGAAACGTTCTGGTCTTTTTGCTATATAATATGAAATTGTATTCGTGTTTGATGATGATGATGATAAAACTTCAAGTGAAAAGTAAGATGGCATTCAATGATGACATTTGAGTAATTTTGACAGCAGTGAAAAAGGTGCATCCTTTTTCATCGCGATAAAAATGCCTCCTTCCTCAAAACCAAAGGCAACCGTCACATCAATTTGTCATGTCATGTATTGTCATCTATACCTAATTGTTCAGATTTTGTTGACACAATATAAGTCGTTTTGGGAAAATTTCGTTGAAATAAATTAAAGAACACAAAACAATTGTGTTTCAATAACTGCTCCTTCAAATGATTGTTTCAATGAAGGTGATTGATATTGTTGTTCATTTATAATAATGTCGTTGATTTATCCTGCCAAAATCAACATTTCTAGACCTACGGTCTACAATTTACAGTCTCGCAATTTTTTCATGTCAGTTTTTCTCGGGATATTCTTATATACAAAATTATTTCTTTGAAAAAAGGAATTTACCCTACAAAAAGAATCAAATGTTTTTACTGTTTGATAAATCAATAGAACTTTCGAATACATATTGCATTTCGTTAAGAATGGACAAGGCGCTCCATACTGTTAAAATTTGTGGTCGCGGGGATGACATGGAACGGTCGGAAGGCGGTAACGCAGAAACGTAAACGAATTATAGTAAATTGCGTCACTGTAAATCGCATGCAAGGGTTCTCTACCTGAATGCTGCCTCGCGCCTCGCTACGGCAAACACTTCTTCGGGGTTTTTATGATTTTTATAAATTGGTAAAAATTCGTTTGTTTGTCTCATAATTATTTCAAATATCAAAGGAAAAAAAACGGATATATGATTCTTGAAAAATGGTGGGTTTTAATTTATTTTGTACTTACATACTCATGTAGAAAGAATAATTTCGCAACCTTGAAGAGTGGTCACACAACAGGAATTTGGATATTTGTTATTTTACGAAATACATAACAGTGTTTTGTGCGAAAATATACTGTTTGTAACGTTCAGTAAAACTCGGTTAGTAGAGGTTCAGATTTTTTGAGAAATGAAATATAGAAGCTAGTATTATAATTATATTTAATATAATTATTTATTATTGACAAAAAAATAAAAAAGTTGATTTGTGGATATACCGTGTGTCTCTCTTCCGAATCTTCCGTAATTTTTGAAGTGGATTTGTGAAATGTGCACAATCGATAGATACACGAATAATATACACTGAATAACCCCGAGGGGTCTAGTCGTTTTAAGTTATATACACTGCTCGCCAGCAGCGATGGAACCACTGAAATTTCCGAAAAAATCATAGTTGGAGGCAGAATAGGTCAAATATGTCTTCGAATTCATGATCCAATGCTCCTGAAATAACTTCATTTCTGAAAATCGAAATTAGGTTAGTGGTAAAATTGTTATTATGAATACTAATTTGAAGATAGTTTTGACCTAAATTGCCTCCTACTATGATTTTTCGGAAATGTCGGTGGTTCCATCGCTGCTGTGTGCGTGTATGTAACTGAAAATTAGTTACCTCACATTCCTATGAATACATTTTTGAGATACATGTCTACCTACTTGATGAAATTATATTCACTTATAATTATTGCACAAGTGGTTTGTATTTTATCGGGTAAATTTGGGTTGTTTAATGAGAAACTGTTTCCTAGCAATTCAAGGAGACTACTCCACCTTCGGTGATGTGTTTTTAATAGTTGACAGTTATTCGAGTCAAATTGCTAAAGGAAACAGTTTTGAATTTGAACAACACAAATTTACCCGATTACTTGTGCTTCGGACTTCCATCATCTTAATGGATATGGCAACGCCGGCAAGTGAGTAGGCACGATTTAGCGCGTATTTAACAGTGCTCCCGAAAAATCGGTTAAAATAAATGAGAAAATTAATAGTTTTTCTCATCGAATGAAATCAAATGAAATTTGCTGCTGTGTGTGAAGTTTTGTCCAGTTTACAAGAAATCTAAGAACTGTGAGGAGGTTGAGGTTATATTACCAGGTACGCAGTACATTCGCAGTCAAAGCATAGTTGTCAATTATTACTACCTCAGAAATCAACATGTCGAAAACCAGACAACAATCTCAAAGCTTATCAGAACCTGGGTTAACAGAGCAGTTGCTGTCCAAAATTTGTAAACAGCAAGCAGTTATGATTGGGAAACAACTGGAAGATAGATTTAAACAGTTTGAATCTTCTTTGAAATCTCTTGTTGACTTAGTTAACGAAAACAAATCCAAACTTCAGTATCTGGAGGCAAAAGTGGAACACTGTGAAAGGATGTATAAAATTAAAAACCTAATAGTATATGGAGAGCAACAAGAAGCCAATGAAACGCCCGAACTGTGTGAGAACAAAATTATAAACTTTTTCAAAGATAAACTGGAGCTAGAAATTTCTCCGTCCGACATAGAACAGTGCTACAGAATCGATAAAGCACAAAATGGTAAACCCCGTCCAATCCTAGTACAGTTTATCTCAATTAAAACTAAAAATCTCATTTTCAACAAGAAGAAAATGCTGAGAAACTCGAACTACTTCATAAAAGAGGATCTAACAAAATCTGCAGTGGAAACATTGAAGTCAGCATTAGAAATGTATGGCAACAACAATGTATGGAGTCATAGTGGAAGAATTTTTGCCATAACTAATGGCCAAAAAACTGTTGTGAACCATAAAAACTTTGTTGGAAAATAATATGCTATCGTACAACCTTTTGGGTACCTACTATCATTATGAATATGTATGTTTTTCCTCATTTTCTTACATACAAGAATATTATTATTATTGTTTATCTTATTTTACTTACTTTTATTACTCTTATAACAGATATAGAAGTTTGATTTTACTAAAATGTTCTCCAACGTGGCAACAGTGGAAACAAGTCGAAGAATTAATATTAAATTCTCATTCTCATGAACATTCTATAGGTATTGGGATATGTCTTATACCGCTCATTGAAAATTACTTTAATTTGTTTTTTGTGTTACTGGATATTTTCGAATAACAAAGAAGGAAACATTTCACGCAATTACTCATGAAGAAATTTTCATTTGGATTTTTTAATGTCAGATCTCTGCTTTCAAATTTTGCTGATTTTAGGACATTTCTCATTAATGAGAACTATGATGTGTTGGGAATCTGTGAAACCTGGCTGACTGAAGAAACCCCTGATTATTTATTATAGGTTGATGGCTATAATTTTATAAGGAAAGATAGAGGTTCGAGAGGTGGTGGTGTTGGGCTATACAGTGCGGTCCATAGGTATGGAATAAATTCATTTTTAGCGTTATTATGAATTTAATCAAAAAATCCTCAAACAGGTCAATTTTTATTGTCAATTTGACAATTTACAGTATGAAAATATTACCCCCTTCTTGCACCCCCTCTGAATTATGAGCACCCCCTCAAAAAATTTAAATGAGAAGGGGGGTCGTGTGGCATCTTGTTCGAAAGGGATTTTCATTATCTGTTCAGCAATAATAAGTTTTTCAAATTTGTTGCCATCATAACTGAAAAAAAATATTTAAAAAATGTACAATTTTTATTCTCTAAGTTATGTATTTGTTTAAAAAACCTGAAACAAATCGATTTCTATTCTCAATTTGACAATTTATAGTATGAAAATATTACCCCCTTCTTGCACCCCCACTGAATTATGAGCACCCCCTCAAAAAATTTGAATGAGGAAGGGGTCGTGTTGCACCTTTTTCAAAAGGGATTTCAATTCTCTGTTCAGCAATACTAAGTTTTTTAAATTTGGTGCAATCATAACTGAGAAAATTTATTCTGAATAGGTAAAATGTTGATACTTTAAGTAGAATGAAGGAAATAATGTAACATAATGTTTAGGAAGTATATTTCAATTTGTTTTACAGTTAAATTAAATGTTCAAAATGACCACCATTCACTTCTTGACAATAAGCAAGGCGATCTTGGAATTCTCGTAGAACATTTTGTAAGACCTCAGGGGTTATATTGTTAATTTCTTCCGTTATCCTAGTTTTTAAATCGGCCATATTGTCTGGTCTATTGAAATATACTTTTGATTTTAAATAACCCCATAAAAAGTAATCGAGAGGAGTCAAATCGGGGGATCTAGGCGGCCATTCAATCGTTCCACGTCTTCCAATCCACCTACTGGGAAAAACTTCTGTCAAATAATCTCTAACAATACGTGTGTAATGCGGTGGAGCTCCATCTTGTTGGTACCTGTTAGATATCTCGATTAGAATTAAAAAGCTTCACTCTGTAGAAGTACTTTTTACACACTTTTTTGTACACATTCGCTCTGGGCTTGCTGATATGTGGCAGCAGAGATCGGGCAGTTGATATCCGGACACTGGTATAAAATAAACAAATAATTCTCAATAGTAGAGCTTCATTTCATACTAAATGTGCCTACATAACAGTACCAAATTGATCTATCTATTGCATTTGGATCATTAACATCGGGAAAAAGTCTTTTTAATGTAGGCAGTAAAAAGTTCATCAAAAAACCTAGATAAGCCTCACCATTAATTGTGCCTTCAAAAAAATAGGGGCCAATAATTTTGTTTTGAATGATACCAGCCCAAACGTTCACTTTTTTGGGATATTGTGTGTGAGCCTCACACATCCAATGAGGATTTTCTCTGCTCCAATATCTACAGTTTTGTCTATTAACCGTTCCATTTAAATGAAAAGTAGCTTCATCAGAAAAGACAATTTTGTTTACGAACTGCAAATCTGCTTCGATTCTGTCCATCATCAGTTCACAGAATTGTTGCCTTCTATCAGGGTCATCCTCATTTAACTCCTGAACCAACTTAACTTTATAAGGATGGTATTTTTCTTTATGTAAAGCTATCAATATCGATGATTTACTTACATCATTGTCGGCGGCAAGTTGTCTACTTGTCACATGCGGATTTTCCTCAATCGCTAACAGTACATCTAACTTTTTCTCCTCATCCAATTTAGCATTTCGACCAGGTTTTTGAAGAGTTTTTACATGTCCAGTTTCACGGAATTTTGTTTATATTTTGCTAACTGTAGATTGTGAGACGTGTTGACCAGGGTATTTATTATTAAACATTTCACAAACTTCCTTTTGAGTTCATGTTTTATTACCGCATCCAATCATAATTAAAATGTATATTCTTTGAGTTTCTGATAAATGAGCCATAGTTGAATCGAATACACACAAAAGTATTTTTCAATACACCGACGTCTGCCAGCAACTCACAAATATCAAAATGACATTAGTCTACTAGATTGCCATTATATTATTTATGGGTTTTGTGAATGATTTTTTGGTGTCTTGAACGACTTTTTCCTGATGTTTAGCAAGACAGATAAGAAACTACCTGATTACTTCTTATGGGGTTATTTGAAAACAAAAATATATTTCAATAGACCAGACAATATTGCAGATTTAAAAGCTAGGATAACGGAAGAAGGTCCTACAAAATGCTGTACGAGAATTCCAAGATCGCCTTTCTTATTGTCAAAGAGTGAATGGTGGTAATTTTGAACATTTCATTTAATTGTAAAATAAATTGAAAAACACTTCCTAAAAATATTTCCTTTATTCTGCGTAAAGTATAAAAATTTCACATTTGCAAAATATTTTCTCAGCTATAATTGCACCAAATTTGAAAAACTTAGTATTGCTGAACAGATAATTGAAATCCTTTTTGAAAAAGGTGCAACACGACCCCCTTCCTCATTCAAATTTTTTGAGGGGGTGCTCATAATTCAGAGGGGGTGCAAGAAGGGGGTAATATTTTCATACTATAAATTGTCAAATTGAGAATAGAAATCGATTTGTTTCAGGTTTTTTAAAAAAATACATAACTTAGAGAATAAAAATTGTACATTTTTAAAATATTTTTTTTCAGTTATGATGGCACCAAATTTGAAAAACTTAGTATTGCTGAACAGATAATGAAAATCCCTTTCGAACAAGATGCCACACGACCCCCCTTATCATTTAAATATTTTGAGGGGGTGCTCATAATTCAGAGGGGGTGCAAGAAGGGGGTAATATTTTCATACTGTAAATTGTCAAATTGACAATAAAAATTGACCTGTTTGAGGATTTTTTGATTAAATTCATAATAACGCTAAAAATGAATTTATTCCATACCTATGGACCGCACTGTATATTAAATCTAATATGAAGTATGAAACTTTGGAGGTACGTATATGTGAAGCTGTGGAACAGCTGTGGGTAAGTTTCACTTTCGGTACTGTCAAATACATTTTCGGTACTCTCTACAGGCCACCTAATAAAAATTTTAATGATTTTCTTAATAACTTTGAAGAGAATTTATCAGAAGTAATTCCCATATGTAATGAAATTATTTGTGGCGGTGATATCAATCAGCAGAAGACTTCAATGAGTACTTTGTTAATATTGCAGAAAGTATTATAAATACCATACCATATTCAGATATACCAGATCATCTGCACGAACCGGTAAACATGGCAAACGAGGTCCATTTGAATATTTTTGAACCTGTCACGGCAGATGAAATACTAGAAGTAGTGAACAATTTAAAAATATCACATGCACAGGATATGTTTGGTATGAGTAACAGTCTGTTAAGGGTCATTATAGAGAGTATGGTAAACCCATTAGTTGATCTTATAAATAAATGTTTCAGACATGGCATATTCCCTAACATTCTCAAATGTTCTAAAGTTATACCTCTATATAAAAAAGGAAAAATTACAGATACGTCTAATTACCGTCCAATATCACTTGTGCCAATTATATCGAAAATAATAGAGGCTCTAGTAAAAACCAGATTAATTTATTACTTCGAAATCAACAATCTTCTATCTCCAGAACAGTTCGGATTTAGGCCACGGAAATCAACAACACTTGCACTAGTTAAGTTTGTAGAAATAGTAACAGCGGCAATGGAAGAAGGTAATTATGTTGATGTGAGCCTATGTGACTTGAGTAAAGCGTTCGATTGTGTTGACCATTATTTAATGGATTTGAAATTGAAATATTATAAAATTGGTGGTAAAGCGTTAGAGCTAATTAATTCATACTTATATAACAGGGGGCAATTTGTTGATATGAATGGCCAAAAGTCAAAACATAGATATACCAATTATGGTGTCCTTCAAGGATCTATATTGGGCCCAATACTATTTATAATATACATTAATGACATCAAAACCAAGTTACCAAATACAGATATTATTCTTTATGCCGATGACGCCACTTTCATAAGCTGTGACAAGGAAATCAATACTGTTCATGGACTTTCCAATGATGTAGAAAAAGCGGCTGAGTTATATTTTTCGTCAAACAAACTAAAAATGAATGTAGAAAAAACTCAGAAAATAACTATTTCAACTAGACAGAACAGCACCAACACAGAACCAGTTAAATTGTTGGGCTTCCATATTGACAGCAAATTCACGTGGAATACACATATTGAGCATTTGTCAAAAAAACTTTCATCAAATTTGTTTCTGTTACGACGACTAAGATTGTCTGTGTCACATGATATGATGAAAATGGCGTATTTTGCTTTCATAAATAGTCACCTACAATATGGAATATTGATCTGGGGCCACAGTGCCAACATGAAAACCCTTTTTACCCTGCAAAAACAAGCAATTCGAATTATATCCGGAGTAGGTCCAAGAAAACACTGCAAGGACTTATATATTAAATATAATTTTCTCACCTTACCTAGCATGTATATATATCAATGTTTGGTCTATGTAAAAGAACACTTGAATAACTATAAACAAAATAATGACTTTCATGATTATAATACAAGAAATAGATGTAATATTGCTATGCCTGCAAATCGTCTCCAAAAATCACAACAAGGTGTAAACTATTATGGCCCAAACTTCTTCAACAAACTACCTGATCATATAAAATTATTGAATATAAATATATTCAAGCATAAATTGAAAAATTATTTAATTGAAAAATGTTTTTACTCTATTCAAGAATTTTCAAATATTTCGACACATGACCTATAGATTCCAATTTATTTCTGATATTATTATACAATGTAAAATGTTTTATTATTTTCAATTATATACATGTATATCTTAGTGTGTGTATACGTTCTCTCTTTATAGTTATACATGTATTCATACTTATGATTATTTTAGTTTTATCTCTACATTTGATTCTTCTACCTTACATAGTTTTATTCCTAGTTATTTAGTTACGTACCAAATTTTATCCTTATTTTTTATCTGTCTACCTTTTATTGACGAGTGTAAACATTGTGCAATGTAGTAACACAATAAACTAAACTAAACTAAACTAAACTAAACTAATTAACCTCCTGGATTTTGAGAATAAAAGTACCGAAACATTGAATAACTGTATCGATATTTTCAATTTGAAGCAAATTATAACGGAACCAACACGAATAACAAGTACTACTTCTACTCTCTTGGATATAATTATGATCTCAAATGAAATCAATCCTCTGGAACATGGATGTAAAGATGTTTTTGATATTTCTGATCATCAACTTGTGTTTTCCACTTGAGATGTTAACATGAAAACTAGTATTGATAAACATATGCTACAAGAAATTTAAGAAATATTGACAAGGATTTGCTAGAATATTTTCTAAAAATTGCCCCTTTCGAAGATATATATCTACTGGATAATGCTAATGATAAAGTTATATGTTTCAATCAAATACTTCTGAATATTTTCGACTCATTAGCCCCAGTGACTATCAAGAAAATGAAAAAACCAAGACCCCCATGGCTTACCGCTAATATAAAGCTTATGATGTCATTACGAGATAAAGCTTTCAAAAAATATAAGAGAACTAAAAATGAAAATCACTGGCAATATTACAAGGACCTCAAAAACCTAACTAATTCTTCAATTAAAAACGAAAAGAAGGCATATTTCAAACATTGTGTGGAAATATTTGGGAAAAATAGTAAATTAATGTGGGAAAAAATAAAGCATCTCAATATTAAAAATAAGTCAAATAACTCTAAAAGCATACCTCCCGAAATGAACATAACAGATGAAATAAACGACAATTTCTTATTACACTCTAGCACTTTGAAACCAGTCGATGATGATTTACTTTCATTTTATAAGAATAATTCAAAAGAGAACTTTGATTCTCTATTATGTTTTTCTCCTGTTGATAGAAACGTTGTCTATAAACATTTAGTTGATATAAAGTCGAGAGCAACTGGTGTTGACGGTCTACAGATTGAAATGCTACTACTTTGCTGTCCGCAAATTTTGCATATTCTCTCTCATATTTTTAACGCATGCTTGCAACAAAGCATCTTTCCTAAACAATGGAAGATTTCGAAAGTCCACTCCCCAAAAAGTCAAATATCTTGAGCATCAATGATCTGAGACCCATATCTATCTTACCAGTGTTATCTAAAGTGTTAGAAAAAATCATAAAATTTCAAATTAATTCACACATTGAAAAATATAAAATACTACCCGTGAACCAATCAGGTTTCAGAAACGGATATAGCTGTACTACTGCATTGTTAGATGTAACAGATTCGATACTGTAAATCACTGTTTATTATTTGCAATTCTCCAATATATCGGATTCTCATATAACGCGATCAATTTACTTAAGAGCTACCTAACCGATCGTACACAATTCGTTGAAACTAGCATAGGCAAGTCAGATATGAAGAACATACGCTGTGGAGTACCACAAGGCTCTATATTAGGACCTATACTGTTTTCTTTGTATACATGTAATATTACCAGTTGCCTTGATGGATGTAAATCGTATATGTACGCTGACGATACTCAGGTTAAGTTCTCTATTTCCTATACTGAAATAAATTTAACAAATCAGGTTATTAATTCGGAATTATCTAAGCTTGTTTCATGTTCACAAAAACACCAACTTTCTATAAATTCCTCTAAAACTCAGATTTTAATTTTTGGTAAAAATAAAACTCAAATTGATCAGGAAATTGAAATTAAAATTGGTGGTAATGATATATTTTGTGTCAAAGTTGCCAGAAATTTGGGCTTAGAGTTGGATACAGATCTGCGATTTAAATCTCACATAAGTAAATGCGTGAAGCGATCATATGCTAACCTGAAAATGCTATTTCCACATCGACAAGTCTTAGAAAAATCCACCAAAATTTTTCTCACTGATTCTCTAGTACTTTCTCACTTTAATTATTGTGATGCTATATATGGTCCTTGCCTAACTAATACAGAGATTAATCGCATTCAATGAGTTCAGAAATCTTGTCTTAGATACATTTATGGAATAAAAAAATATCAGAATATTTCATATAAGTTGAAAGAAACAAAATGGCTCAGTATTTCTGTAAGAAGAGAACTGCATACAGTAAGTTTATATCATCAAATACTTTTATACAAGACACCTCCATATCTTTATGATAAAATTACTTTCCGAAGTGATATCCATAATGTGAACACTAGATTTAGAGGAACTATATCCCCACCATTTCATCGCACCTCAATCTTCGAAAGGTCCTTCACTTACACAGTATACCAGCTCCAACAGATCTCAAAACACTGTCAACCAATAAATTCAGAAATATTTACAAAAATTTGCTGCTTCAAGCCAATGATTGAATTTTTAAAATGAGTAATTGCGCTATCATCATGTTGTTTATTCACATGCTGACATAGATTTATTAATATTTTTTTATGCTAGTCACCAGGAATGGCACTTGTATCAGTTTCACTGCCTGCCATTCCTGTTTCGCAGCTTGATTTATATAATTCGAAATGTTGTTTATATATTATTTTGTTATCTTCTGTTCATTCTGCGAATAAATATTATTATTATTATTATTATTATTATTATTAATGGTTGAAAGATTTCCACTTCTTTCAATTTTTCACTACGTTTCAATTGCTTGAATCTGCAATCGTCTTCAGGTGAATACAAACCTCGAGTGTAATTCGGCAGGACAATTTAATGAATAAGAAATTCAGAAACATATCAATGTCAAACTAATCATTTTGGACACCCAACACCGCGATAATTGATAAACAAATGAATAAGTGAAAAAACCACTACTGTATTTGTTGCTGTAAAAGTTCAAGCTAACTTTTGCCGCTGTCAACGTGACAATTGCACTGTGGCATATGCGATTTTTTATACATGAATTAAATTGTCATTGATTTTTTTCTTTCTTTTTATTTATTATTCTGCTTGCTTCGAGAACATCAGGGATCTTTAATCCTCAACTAGTCTATTCATATCATTAAATATATAGACTAGAATCATGCTATTCATGTAGGAGTGTATGAGTTTATCCTTCCTTGTGTTGAATTATTGCAATACTAATAATTATATATTTGTTCATATATTCACACTGTACCTATGTAATTTTGTTTCTATTTGAAGATATTACTGTCAATTTTGATTGAATAAAAGATAATTTCAGAACTTATCATAAAAAAAAACTTTATTATTAAAATAGCAGAGTATCTGAATATTCAATACATTGTATCACTCCATCCAACGTATTCAACATTTTATTCAATGGTTTCGTGAAAAAAATACTAATAAGATGATATAGAGAGCAGATTTTTTTATCACTATTTCTAGAGTGGTGAAAGGGCGTCAAATCAGTGCGACTAAATAAACTTTCACATTCAATGTAATCAATACTTCATTTCTCAATATTTTTCGTGAAAGATTGCAAGAAGATGATATGGAGAGTCAGAAATATATTTTTTTTATTTCTTCTAGAGTGTTGGAAGGAGGTTGAATAAATGCTACAAAATCAAATTTCAATAAAAATGTTATCAATGGATAATTGTTCAATATCATTAAAAGCGACTCCAAACTCATGATCCAATTTTATCAGTTCAAGTGATTTACGGTTTCCTAGCTATTGATTATGGTACTTTGGAGATATGCTTTTCATTTCCCTAGCAAATTCATATAAAAATATTTCACCCACACGGACTAAAATAAATGTGATGAAATCCCATACGCTGCTACCGAATTTATCGATCCCATCTTTCTCACGATGCCGTAATGCTACTCTCACGATTCACTTTCATTAGTTCAACATATACCCGGTTTCCTAGCTCTTGATAGTGGTGCTTTGAAGATAAGATGTTTATTTTCACAGCATATTCACATAAAACGCTGCTACTGCGATACCGACCATGAATTTATCGAAGCGTAGCATCACCCATCTTCCTCACGATGCCGTTATGCTGATTTCACGATTCCTTTTCATTAGTTCAAGAGATACACGGTCTCCTAGATATTGATTATGGTGCTTTGAAAATAGTAGTTTCATATCCCGGACGAAAATAAACGTGATGAAATGAATAGCCATACGCTGCTGCCGTGATACCGACTTTATCGAAGCGTAGCGCCGCCCACCCTTCTGACGATGCCGTAATGCTGCTTTAACGATTCACTTTGATCAGTTATACGCGATTTCCTAGAAATTGATTATAGTGATTTGAAGATAATATTTCTTTTCTTTCTTTGTTTCTTTTTCTTTTTTTCTTTCTTTTCGCAGACCTGATAACTAATTACTCACTAAGACAAAAATCCTTATAAGTTACGTATTCCGACTAGGTACCCATTCCGTAGAATACGCAAGATAAAGAGGGGGGAAAATAGTTCTCGCAGGGATTTACAAAATTTATAATTGAATGAAGGTTCTTGTGTTTTTTTCAATTTTTGATTTTCACATTTGGAATAGGACGGAATAATAATTGAAATTCTGTATTTTATTTTTCTTGAATGCCATATTTACAATATTTGTTCCAGATGAGAATTTGATATTTAAAAGAATTTCCCAATTTTGTTCATATCGCCTGTACCATATTCATTTAAATGAGAACTTCAATCAACCATACTATTATTTCCATTCATAAGTCGGTCCCATTGATTGAAATGAAGCAGGAATAAAAGAGGAGGTGCTTCACCAGAGGGCAGCATGAATCGGTATGAATTTGAGTAGTTTTCTTGATCGGTAGAGCTGTCGCTCTTGCTTTCGTTTGCCAAAACCACCGAAAATTTTGACAAATAAAAATTATTTTCAGGTAGTTGAAGGTTTAAAGGGTGCTTGTTGAGAAGTTTAATATTGGTAATTCATTCTCGAGTAGGTGAAAAAAATCCTGAAAACTACCTAAAAATTACCGAAATAGATATATTTCGTCTATATTTTCTAACTTCTCAGTTAATAACATTGATTTCAGGAGTACCAATAAGCATCGTTTCAACCTTTTCCTATGAGTTACCCCTTACTGAACATATTTAGTTTCCTCAAACGAAAGCAACAGCGAAGGTGCTGCAGTACGCAATCCTTTTTGCTCCTTGTCCACTCTTAAGCGTAGAGCAAACAGTGATGCCTTGTTCTTTGTGAACTGTTTTCAAGCGTCTACTAGAACATGTTTGAATCCTATTGGTACAAGAGGATTTTCCAATTTTGTCATTAGCTATCATATCGCATATTTGTACTGGGGAAGAACGTATCGGGTCAGGAGATATTATACTTTCATAAACCGTATACAGGCAAGATACGTGAGTAATTCGAACCTAAAAAACCCCCTTCTGAAAATTATTGCCAAAGTGACTTGGCACGGTCTTTCCCTGAAATCTTCAAGTAGTAACCTGTTTTTCACAAATTTCACAGCATTGTGCTTCATACATGAAAAATAAGAGTACAGTAACTGACCCCCAACTTTTCATTTCAGGTTAGTTTGGGCGGCTGCGATATGCCCAGGAAGAAATGGTTTATTTTTATTCTATTGTAAGATTTTGGTTTGTTATTTTATTTTTTATTTGAAAGATTTTATGTTGTTTTAGGATGTTTTTCACTAATAAATATTTTGTATAAATATATGTTTTGCCTTGCACTGCACTGTTTGGAACCTTTGGTGTATTAATAAATATACTGGAGTTTTATCCCAACACCAAACCGCTATTTTAAATACCTCGACACGTGTTTCAATCACCAAGTAATCATCTTCAAGAGGAAGTTTAATCTTCCTCAAAACTCCAGTATATATATATTTTGCCTTAACCAGTAAAAAAAAATGTTTTCTGGCTATTGACAAAGTAATAAAAAAATACTTTTGTGATATATGATATGAAAGAACTTTGTTTTGGATCATGTTATATTAAAGTGAAGTAATTAAAACAAGCTCTAGGCTTTTGTAACAGATATTAGTTTACAAAAATTGTAGGCTAGTTTCAATTCGATCAAATAAATGTTGGTTTTGGAATTTTTATGAAATGAACAAATGGAAATCAATTTGATTTTTCTTCAACATCGTATTCAATTTCCACGTTACTCGAAACAGCTGCATTTCTGGTATTTCTATAGAACGTAAAATTGAAAATTATAGAGTGCGCTCATAAAGTATGGAATAAATCCATTATTGAAATTGTCAAGCTGTGTGCACGCTTCAATATACTTGAAGGAAGAAACTTTGTATTTCGTGCAAAATATTTTTATTTTAAAAATTGTAGCAAAGCGCTTTCGACTGTTAAGTCATCATCAGTGCGTACCTGCAAGTAAGTAATGATTGAAAATGAATTTGATAAAATTGAAAATTTTTGAAATTTGAAAGTTATGAAAAGTGAGGTTACTTACTCGTCAGATGGACAAGAAGCCATATAAAAACATCATGTCCATGGACCAAATTAAAATGTTACAAAATATAAAACATTTAAAATTGAATAATTTTCATCCTGTTTAAGGATTATTAAAGAGTTAACAACTGCATCAAAGAACAGGTTACACCCACCTTTGCTAGTATCAAAATTTCAAGGAATGTTAGTCACAGAATGAAATCAGAAATGGAATCAAGATTGCTCAGGCAGACTATCTGCAAACATTACTCCAAACTTAATTTGATCAACTGTAAATTAAAAAACCCTTATGATAGTTTAGTTAGATTATTTGATGTTGGCTATTTACAAAAAATTTTTAATGAAGTCAATGTTGAAGTGGAAATAGCCAAAAAGAATAAATTTGATAAAGTTAACAAAAAACTTAGAGAACTGATTAAGCAGAAGCATGACTTTTGGAAAAACAAACAGAGAAATACTAAGAAATTTTCAGATTTCATTTTTCACGACAGAGTTAAAAATCTTTCTGACATTGTGTTCGATGGTGACGAAATGGATCTGTTGAGATTGGGACTCAAATTTGCTTTGGGCTCTCAAGTTTCTAAGAGAAACCTTTTGGAGTTTGCAGTTGAAGTTGATGTTGTCATTGAACAACTTTCAAGGGATTATAATGTCAAGAAGGTCATTCGTAATGATATCCAAAATTTCTTATATGAATTTAAACGTAGCAAACAAAATTTCAATTCCCATCCTCACAAACAATTACATTTTATTCTTAAAGAAATTAAAACTAAAATCAAAGATCATAATCTTATATTTTCAAAAGCGGACAAGGGTAATTGTTTAGTTATCTTAAATAAGATAGACTACATTAATAAAGTTGAAAATTTTCTTTCAGAGAACAACTTCAAAGTCTTATCGTCAAATCCATTCAACAATTTTATCAGAAAGTTTAAAACTCAATTAAATATTCACAAAGATTTTTTTATAGACCATTCTGCTCCTTTCTCTTTAATTAGTAGCAACCCAGTTATTCCTCGTTTGGATGGACTTCCAAAGATCCACAAGGTTGGTATACCAATAAGGCCAGTAGTAAGTTTCACCAACACAACAGTTTCAATTTTAGCTTCCTTCATCTATAAACTCATAAAAGATTTAACCAAATTCACACCTACATTTTCGGTAACTAATTCTCTAGATTTGATTAATAAATTGACCAATTCAAATTTACCTCATGATAGCTTGATGATTTCTTTTGATGTAAGCAACCTTTTCACTTCAGTCCCAAAAATGGAAACTTTACCTCTTGTTAGTGAGGCCTTAAGCCTTGCTCAAGTTGATTCTGATTCGATTACTTTTATATTGACCCTTTAAAACTTTTGCCTTTCACAAGATTTCTTTTTATTTAATGATAAATATTATCAACAGCCTGATGGACTTGCCATGGGTAGTTGCTTATCACCCTTCTTAGCAGATATTTTCATGAATTATTTAGAAAATAAATTTATTGTCACTGATGCCAACTCCGAAATTTTACACTGGTTCAGATATGTTGACGATTGCTTGGTGTTTGTAAATGGTAACATTGACACTGCCCAAAATATTCTTTTTAAAATTAATCAAGTACACCCCAAAATTAAATTTACAGTTGAATTTGAATCTGATAATAAACTTAACTTTCTTGATATCACTATTCTTAAAAACAATAATACCCTAAATTTCAGTGTTTACAGAAAACCCACACAGACAGACCATGTGATACCTAGTTTCTCCAATCACCCCCACCAGCATAAAATGGCTGCTTTCAATTGTTACATTCTCAGACTCTTGAATATACCTCTTTCTACAGTTGATTACAAAAATGAATTGAATATCATTAAACAAATAGCTTGCAATAACAATTATAACCCAAATATCATTAACTCTTTAATACAGAAAATTAAGAATAAGAAGGAACATAACTTGGCTTATCCTAAAGTAGATTCTGTTGACAAATTTGTTTCACTTTCTTTTTTAAACGATAATATTTCTAACAAAATAGCTGGTTGCATAAAAGGTCACATTGAAAACATTAAAATTTCTTTTAAAACGAATTACAATTTAAGTAGATTTTTAGTCAATACAAAAGACAAAATTGATAAACTTTCAAGAAGTGGCATTTATAAATTAAATTGTGAAGATTGTGATGCAGCTTACATTGGCAGAACATGTAGACCTTTGAAAGTTCGTATAAAAGAACTTCAAAACCCAAACAAAGTATCTGCTTTTGGTGAACATTTAAGGTTCAACAACCATAATTTTAGCCCAAACAGAAACTCTCAAATTTTACAGGAGGTTAGGTCCAAAAATAATAATAGATTAGATTTACTTGAAGATTTACATATAAGTAAAGAATTACTCAACAATGACCTTTGTCTCAATACTCAAGTCAATTTAAACAGAGCTTATGTACCGCTTCATAGGCGTTTGAAATAATAATAATTAATGTCTGTAAATTTTTTTCAATTAAATAAAAAATAAAAATTTTTTCAGTTCAAACATTCTCAATATTTCATTAATCTTTCTCTATGATGATATTACTTGAACCCGTTTAGCAGTTTATCCATTCTCTCCGGCTTTCAATTCTGAGAACACGAAGTTAATTTTCACCTTTTGGTTTTTTATTGGTAACTATGTAGTTGTTTACAACTTCCAACTTTGATCAGCGGGTAAAATGTGATGAGTTCTCATTAGACTCTTTCTCATTCCCTTAGCTTTCCTTGTTGGGGTTGGATAGAACTGCATAGAGGCCTTATATTGATCTTTTGCTTGAAAGTTTCTTCATTTCTTTACGTTTGTGCTACCCAAATTGCCTAAACTTGGACTAAGATAGTTCTCATTAGACTTTTCACATGTCCTTAAGCCCAATTGTGGGTGCTCAAACATTGGAGCTAATTCACTTAACTTGGGTCACCTCTTAGGTTCAGTTTGTCTTCCCAGTATGCAGGTATATCGAGTGAAGTTCTCATTAGACTTCTTCTCGGTGTCTTAGCAATATTTGGTTGAGGATGGACAGATCCATAGAGAACCCACCCCCCTATTTTCTTTCTGAATATTACTCATTATTTTTCACCCATTACTAAATTTGATAATTTATTCGTAATCTTGATAGAGTTTTCTTTGGTAGCGTATTTTTGGAAAACGAAACGTTCCCATTAGACTAATCACTTTCAGATTTACGTTTCCTTTTTAAACTCATGTCTGGATTAGTTCAATTTCTATTTGAGTTCTTTGAATCTATGTCACAAAGGTCAATGGTCACTGTCACTTGTCAATAGTGTCATTGGCATACATTGTCAATTTAAATTTCTTTTCCACTTCCGCTTCAACATTCAGACAGATATGATGTAGTATCCCATATCTTTATCTTTAATAATCCTTAAACAGGATGAAAATTATTCAATTTTAAATATGTTTTATATTTTGTAACATTTTAATTTGGTCCATGTACATGCTTGTATGGGTGTGTGTGTGTGTGTGTTATTAAAAGGGCCATTTTGGGATGGTATTGAGTGATTATTTTTAATATTTTCAGACTGATTCACAACTGGACAGGTCTGACAGAGAAGAGATGTCTCCACCTTCCGCAGGCAGACCCAGAAGAAGGCCATTGCTCGGGTACTACTACATACACTGCCGCAACACCTACATGTAGTGGAAATTCAGGGCCTGCAAGTCGAGCTTCTGGGTCCAACTTTAAAAGGAAATCTAATAAAGCTTACGATATTCTAGAAAAGGTGTCTAGGCAACTGGATGACGAAAAAGAAGATAAATTTGCCGTAATCGGTAAAAATATCGCAAATAAATTGAGGGAATTGCCCAAAGAAATAGTAATAATTACGGAAAAAATGATAAACGATGTATTATTCGAAGCACAAATGGGGAACATATCTAGAAATTCTAGGGCCATCATACAAGATAGCACTCCAAACGCTGTAACTCCCCATCAACAGTTAAGCAATACACCAGCCCAGTACTACACTGACTTTGGGTATAATCTACCTAGTAGTAATAGTCGATATGATATCCAATAACAATGTTTTGTTTAGGTCTGTTTGAAAAACATTTTAATGTTGGTTATGTATAATTTCATCTGCTTTAATTTCATTAATAAGAATTATAATTCAAGAGTTGATTTTCATTCAAGTTCATATATTAAAAAATATATACTGTTTTTAGTGCATTATTTATTTACTTCATTATGATATACTCGTAAGGATATGTATCTTTCGTAAATAAAGTATTGCTCCAATTTAGATTTAAAAAAAATCAACATAATGCCAATAATGCCGCACATGAAAAATATTTTTAAATATTTTTCATGATGAAATAATTAAAACTATGTTAACCAGTAGATTTGAAACCAGTGAATTATTGTCAAGTTATTACGAAATTACTGTATTGAAAAAGGAATGACACTTGAAGTTTGAAAATAAATTTATTGAATAATATTGGTAATACAGATTTACATACACATAAGGTAAGTACATATTTTTCTTTATTGAAAATCTGAATATCTAGTAAAGTCAACAATAGCAAACTTTAAATATGATTTTCTTGCCATGGTACTGCACCGTCAGTGTTAAAATAATTTTTAAATAAGTCGCGAACAACTTTTGACAACTCCGAAACATGTCTCTTATTACCTTTTTTTAAACTTAGAAGGCTTGTCTTATAGTCTGTACGTTCGACATCACAACAACTAGTAGATATGTAATTATCATCTTTTTCTTCGTAAATAGTTATGAAGGACACAAGAAGCCATTACCACTTTTTCAATATTTTCCAACTTCAGATTTATGGGTTGATTGAAAACTCTAAATTTGGATGCCAGTATTCCGAAAGTATTTTCTATTATGCGACGTGCGCGAGATAGCCTATGGTTGGTTGGTTTGAGGCTGACGAGCCAGATTCAGGGTTTACCCGTGAGGGTGACCCTTAACACTGAGACCATCTGGGGTCTATTGTATTCTGTCGTCAGTAGTTTCTAGTTAAATAGGCCTGTGTCTTTTATCAGGTTTAGTAATCTATTTGCTAGGTGTTTCGGATTCATGCCTATTTCTAGGTTGGTCTGTCCGAATATTCTATAGCGCTTGTTATACAGCGCATCGCATTCAAAGATGATGTGAGAGGCTGTTTCCTCCTCGTCACCACAAAGTCTGCACTCCACGGTTTCTCTGTTTATTCCCATGGTGTACAGGTGTTTCCTAAGGCCGCAATGTCCGGTTAGTAAGCCGGTAAGTATGCGTATCTTAGGTCTGTTCAAGTTGAGAGTGTCAGCCGTCAGTGTTTGGCTTAAATGCCTCACCATGGCTGTGCTGTGTCGATGCCCTTCGATTTGGTCCCAATATGTTTGGTGTTTTGTTTTCTTCCACTCATTTATTAGGTTTCCGCATCGGGTTTTGCTTATACCAAACACTGGTTCTGGGCCTATGAATGGTAGTTCAGAAGCTCGTCTGGCAAATTGGTCTGCTTTTTCATTACCTTCTATTCCTCTATGTCCAGGCACCCACACAAGTGTTACCTTGTTGTGTTTTGCCAGTTCATTGAGGCTCTGAAGGCATTCCCATACTTGCTTTGACTTGATCTGTACTGAATTCAGAGCTTTTATTGCGCTCTGGCTATCAGAGCGAATGTAGATGTGTTTTCTTTTGTATCCACTGTCTAGATTCATCTGTATGCATGTCCTTATGGCATGTGTCTCAGTTTGGAATACTGTGGTGTCATTGCCAAGTGGAAGTATTATGTTCCTTTTTGGCCTCACCCCATGTATTCCTGCTCCAGTTCCTATCTCTGTTTTGGAGCCATCTGTGTACCAGATGATGTTGCCAGATGATAGTGATTCTACTCCCGAGTCCCATTCGTCCCACTTGAGCTGTGTTCTGAATAGTTTTTCGTATGAGTATTTAGGTAGCATATAGTCTGATATCATTTCCAGTTCGGTGATGTTGACTACTTGAGTAATTTTGGTGTGCCCAATTTGTGGTTGGGATCTCCAATTACCTGTTTGTATTAGTCTGTATGCACTCATCCTTGCCTCCCCCATGACTGTGATGTCTAAAGGTGGGAGGTTCAGGATGATTTCCATTGTAGCGGTCGGGGTGCTGCTCATGGCGCTCGTGACACACAGACAGGCGAGCCTCTGAAGTTTTCCGAGGTTAAGTTTTACCTGCCTCTGTTTCACTTTGGGCCACCACAACAGCGAGCCGTATGTGATTCTGGGTCTTATGATTGCGGTGTAAACGATGATTTGCTCTTGTTGATTACATGTTGCAGATGCATGTTCCAGGTTAGTTTCTTATCAAGGAACAGCCCTAAGTATTTAACATGGTCAGCAACTTGTAGTGTTTCGCCGAAGAATTTGGGTAGTTTCATGCCTCCCAGAATTCTTTTGCGTGTAAAAGGATTGAGCGTGGTTTTGCTTGGGTTTGCCCTCAGTCCTTCCCTTTTGCACCATTCCTCAATGGTCCTCAGTGCATTTTGCATTAGCTCTGAGGTTATTTGGGCGTGCTTCCCCTGCACGATGACTACAATGTCCGAGATAGCCTATAGTTAAAGATCCTTTTTTCTCTATCAAGTTCCTTTTGACTGAATGGTTTCAAAAAATCATTTCTTAAGGAAAATGCCTCATCTCCAGTGAAAACATAAGGTACATGTGGTAGGTTAAGTTCGTTGTTTATTAGTTTTCTAAAGAATGAAGTGAATTCGATAACTCCTCCATCGGATAATCTGCCGTTTGCACCAAAATCAATCATCATAAATTCATAATTAGCGTTTGCAATAGCCATTAGGACCATACTATTAGTTCCTTTGTAATTCCAAAAGTATGAGCCACAATTTGGGGGTGGAACTATTTGTACATGCTTTCCATTTACGCTTCCCACGCAGTTGGGAAAATTCCATCTTTCTTCAAATTGAATTGCGACTGCTTTCCATTCAGTCTCTGTCCTGGGAAACTGAAACAAAAAATGCCAGATAATTTCATGATATACGATATACTATATAGGTAAATCAAGTAGGTTTCGGTTATCTATAAGGCAACAATATTGCAATAAGTTATTGTAGAAATTAGAACATACAATAAGTTAAATTTTATTTTAAAACATTTCGGTTCTATTCAATAGGTAGAACAGTGTTTTTTGATACGTACCTTCAAATATTCTTTTTTTAGAACTGTATATATTGCCAAGCACGTTTCAGGAATAATTCGTCCTATGGATTGGGCGGAGATCACTGCGGTAAATTTTAGGTCTTCATAGCTCCTTCCCGTTGCCAAGTATCGCAAAGTAACTGAGAGTCTCTCATGAGGAGAAATTGCTTCTCTTAAGTGAGTACTTTTTTTTTGTATTAAAGGAGTTACCAATTTTAATAGCTCCAAATAAGTGTCTTCATCCATCCTCAAATAGTTGAACCAATCTCCTGGTTGAAGTTTTAGTTCCTTCAATAAATTGATATGGGAAAAGGTATTTCTCTTCAATAGCCAGTCTTTAGACCAGATACGCTTCTTCCTTTCTTTTTTCTTTGCGACAATAACAACTGCCGCCGCTACTGATAATAGTTGTGCCTTATTCATTGTGTTCGTGCACGCTGACTGTCGCCAAAAATCGTAGTCTGTGGATAAAACGATTCCAAGTGCATGTTCGACGTTTGCAATCGCGGCGTTGAAATTCGACGAACATGTACGAGGTCTATGGGGGCCTTTACGTTTGTTTCTGACGAGAAGGTGTTGCGGGATGTGTTTATCGAACGATAATCTTTGGAATTAGACTTCTGGAATTTAAATTTAGAAAAAAAATAATAGTGTGTGCCGTTTAAAATGATTTCAGTGAGTTTATTATGAAATTACTGTTAATGGTATTCGGTTTAATGCTCTCGTAGATAATCAAACACGGCGTGAGGTTTTCAGATTTAAATTTATTTTCACCAACTATTCACGATTTGCCTGAGGTGCACACTGGTGTTAACTGTTCTTATATGAATATGTAAATAGTCAGGTGTTGTACGCAAAAATGCCTGTTGAATGTTTGGATGAATGTAAGTAGGTAGATGAAAATCGTTTTTGAGGTTCAAACAAACAAATAGTTATACTGAATGGGTGATAAGCACCTCAGATGTCGTCAACACTCATCTCTCGGTTCCCCTATTCCAGTGTTTAGAGAAAAATCTAGAACTAGAAAACTATGAGAAACTTTAGAAAAACAGTCGATATCATAGTGTGACCTATTTCTGTCATAAAATGTGAACTTGTATAACACCTGTTAGTGACTTTCTATGTGACGTCGCATTTCTTGTCTGAAAGACATCACAATGATTTTTTTTCAGGCGGACATTTTCACATTGCCTCAATATATTAAACATGTTTGTCACTTCAAATGCGATATCGCACGTCATAAAGCGATGCCACCTTTACATGTTCCTTATATCACATGGTTGGCTGGGTGAGTAGTATTTCAAGAAATGCACCATTCAAACAATGTTTCTTCTTTTATGCTTGGACGATGAGATCTGTTATCTTTATAAACAATTTGTACAGCTTCAATTATTGTATGTATATAATATTTTAAAACTATTGATTCCAGTAAAACTATTAGGAGCAAAGTCACTTGTCAAAAGTCCACGTAATGTGTTTTGGCGTATTCACTTGAACTTGAAAATCCCTGAATTGTTTTGGACCACTATAATTAAGTTGGGTCTGAAGTATTAGCAGTAATCCTTCAGCAGCATCAATATCTTCTTGGCTATGGCTTGGTTCCTCTTTTTCCTGGTAATCAAATAGAATTTCTTCTTAATTGGAGACTTCCTCCTTCAAAACATTTCGTTTTTTCTGCGTTTCTGCTGTTCTCAAAGATCCGGGTGAAACCCTGTGCATTGGTAGCTTCTGGGAAGGCACAGCCGTTTTTTTTTTCAACAAACTTTTTTTACTTTAATCACTGTCTGTGAAACTCTCATGAATTTGGTAACTGGTTTTTCAATTTTTAACCTCAAAATCCAAGCCTTCTGATGGCCAACTAGAAGCTTTGTGCCCATTTTGGATGTTTTTCTCCCAGGAATTACAAAGAGGCACTGAACAATACCGATTCATGATCAAAACTTTAAAACCAATAAAAAATATCTTAATTAATTATAAAATAAAACTCATATGTAAACAAATCAAACTACACTGTCTGTTGTGGTTCTAGATTCGTCCACCGTAGGTGTTGTATCGCTTACCTTGCATTGTTTAAAAATTGCAGTAATTTTGTTTTTGTAAGTTTTACGAATGAAGCTTGTAATGACTTTTTCAGTTGAAAACCGAGAAAAACATATTTACAGTAAACCTACATCAAGGCATGTTTTTTAATCTCCCTCGTACAGGGTCGTGAAAAATTCAATGCTGGTGATTGCAATTCTGGTTTGGGATGAAGCAGAGGTTTTTATCAGGAATGTTTTTTTTGAGAAATCAATGATAAAGTTTTCCATTTGCTGGGAACTTTATGCCGGACACTGTAGTACAGACAGTTTGCTCTCTGCAGGTAGATGGTTCAGATCAAAGCGGATCAATTTTGATTATGGAGTTATTCTCGGGAAGGCATTGTTTGTTTAACTCTGGCTGCTAACATTAATACAAAATAATATAAAATATGTAACTGTTTAAAACGTATTGCCAATCTCACAGAATATCTGCTAAATATGTAGAGGGTTTGAATGTTTATGTTTGTCATGTTGACAGCACGTTGAAGTAAAATGACAGATGAGTGCCATAAAAACTTTATTGCACTAGTGCAAGTCGAACTTCTTTTTCCACTATAGTTCAATAAAGTTTTGCTTTTTGCATGAATGCAGAAATATCTTCAAAGTCTTTGATTTTTTAAATACATGGTGTCAAAATTTAAAAATAATAGTATTTTTACAGTAAATTCAAAAATGTAAAATCAATAAGAGCGATTCCTTAGCTTTTTTTTTCATAAAATTCATGTTCACATTTCATCAGAATCTCTTATATTTTTGTGTAAGCGTTCACATTGTTATTCACAGAACAGGATTTTTCTAGAAAGTGTCACACTTTAATTGCAGCTTCTAGTGCCTTTTCTTTAGTTAATGGCCCAGACAAAGGAATCTTCTTATTTCGTGGAAAACAACTCAAAAACAATCTGATCCACAGCAAGGCCCCTAGTTTTAAGGAATTTCTGTTTAACTTCGTCATTACTAGAGCCATTAACAAAAAGTTCATTTGTATTTTTTAAATTTCGCTAATCTGTGTTTTTCCAACACTATATTTTTCGGCTTGGTTTCCAATACTTAATTTATATTCATCACTCGTATGAATAATTTCTACCTTCCTTTAAAGATAAACGGTTTGGAATGTTCCATTCCACACAACACATGGCATCCTATGGACGTCCAATACATGTCCAATTCATGTCGGAATATCCTTGGATCAATTTTGTATATGCATAGAATTTCCATAGGATATCCATAGGATATCCATAGGATATCCAAAATACATCCAAATAGGGATTGTTTTCTTGGATATACGATGAATATCCAAAAGTTATCCCTTTGGGATATCCACTACGAATATCTTATGGATATCCATAAAGGATATCTTATGGACATCCGTCACGTACATGATTTGTAGAAATAGATCATAGTTTCAGTTCTTATTTTGCGTCCTGTGGTGTCGAATGTCGAAAACTGCGTGTTCAACCATTTCAACGGTTTGAAGTATTTGAGTTTTAGTTATTTTGTTTAGATTTTCCATTTGAATTGAGGTAAGATTGTTTTCGGAAAAACTAATCAGTCCATATTCGCTGTGATTTCATAAAAAGTTATTCAAACTGTACATGTGAAAAAGTCTAAAAGTCTAAAAAAATCAAAAAATATTCGAGCACATATTCAATATTTCTTCAATAATGTCTATCTTTATAGAAAGATAAAATATGCCAAGGGAAGTGCTAATGCTAATTGAACTACTCTACCAAACATTTATGATATTTGTGGCTTTTCAAGATGTTTCTATCGACTCCAAAGAATCTTTGGAGGTGCTGCTAGAAGTATATGTCTGAAAAAGACCAGTTTAAGGCTACTGTGAGTATTCATCATTTGAATTTTGACCGGAAATAACTTTTCAATTTGCAGAAATTTCAAAAATAGGTGCTACATCATACGATTTCACAAAATCATGCCTCTCATCAATAATCACGAATGGTTGGAAATAAGTGGCATAGGAATCCTTTGTTTTTTCACTATTATCAGTTCTTCCAAAAAATGAAAAATATAAAAAACTGACATTTAAAAACATATTTACATATTTCAGTAACTGGTACATATTATAAAACCATTACTTGAACTTTTGATTTGTCCGATATATTATTTAGGGATACCATCAGCCATCCCTTAGAATTGCCAAACGAAAAGTTCCTTGAGCTATTTCGCTTGAATGACCCAGTGATTCTGAGTTTAATAGAATACGGATTACGAAAGCCTTCTGATATTTCCTAGAAGGAATATTTATGACAATATTTTTGACATACCTACTAAGTATCACTTTCTCCTCCATTGACTGAATCTCTTCGGGCAAGCAAATAAGTCCCTTGTATTAAAAAAATGTTAGACTAATTTGTATAGTTTCACCGACTCTTTCGAGTTTTAGTCCCCTTTGAATATTATAATTTGTAAATTTGTAAAATTTGTTATTACGAATCTCCCAGGTTTTCGGAGAAAACCCCTCAGAAGCAGAGCTCGTGCGAGCAAGGGAGGCCCGGGACCTACAGCTTAAAAAGTGGAATCCGAACCACTTTAGCTCCGTGATGGCGGTGGGGATCGAACCCGGGCCGTGGATGGAAGCAAACGCTCTTAACACCTCGACCACTTCGCTATATGTAACATGATTGACGCAGTGGCGAATCCAGGACTACTTTCAGGGTGGGACGCACATTCTTTCAGGGGGGGGGAATTCTTTCAGGGGGGAGCACATTACCGAAACCCGCAAATTATCATGTATTCAGCTAATGTAAATCGCCCAGGGGGGGGGGCGTGCCCTCTGGATCCGCCACTGGATAGACGATTATATATTTTTACGTTTGCGTAACACAGAGCCAAAAAGTACCAACACAAGATTGATTATCAACTTTCAAAATCAAAAAGGTCGTTCCATACGATTACAGGAATGATAAAAATATTCGCTTCAGTTTAATCTGATTGATCGCGAACAAGGAATACCAATTAGGATTTCTACGAAAATCTCATGTAAATCGTGCATCCCAGAAGAGATTGAAATTTTGCGGTAACAAACATCTTAGAGCACGTATCATTAAAATTCGATTTCCTTGCCGATTAATGCAATTTAATCGGAATATGTAAATTTCTGGACCCACTCAGATTTCAAACTGGAATCATTAAATATATTACCATATAAATTATCAGGCAGTGCCGGCGTTAACATTTTCGTGAAGATATTACCTACGTGAAAAAGAATTAAAAAAAAAATTGAAGAATATTTTTGAGGCTCCGTTACTAGAGCATTTGGGGCCATAGCCTGCCTATTTTCATAATGATTGGCACTACCTTTTCACGTAGTCTTAGCTAGATCTGTTGTATTGATTACTGAATACCTAACAAGTCAGGAAAAGTATATATTACAGATTGAGTACGTACCCTCGAGTCCGATCACCGGTAGGTGAAAACTACTCAAGTGGTAGGCAGGTCCATACTAAATACATCATGTATAGTTGGCCTGACTCATAATAAACCGACTACCAAATGTTTCTTTACTTCAACTCAATGCATAAGATACTGAGGGGTATGTTTCTCCGTTACACGAGCTAGTTAGTTCTACCAGGCCGTATGAGGCTACGCTCTACTCTAGTCTATGGCTTGATAACTCCTACCTGACATTAATCATCAGTACATAACAACCAACAAGTAGTTGTAATGATTTGCCAGGCCGTAGAAGGTTTTAATAAGTTATAATGTAAATGCTTCTTCACATCCTCGATACCCTACTCTCACGTAAACCCTGTAAGTCTGTTTGACTAAGAGTTAGCTGAATATTGTAATTGTAAACAGCCGCTGGTTACTCAGCTAAGGGCGAAAATCACCCCCTAACTTCACTTTCATTGTTAGGGCATTTAGACACATGTTTCATCAGTTTTAAAACGTCAGTGAGTATCTCCCATTTTTGCGGACTCTGAATTCGTTGTAAAAATTAAGTATTTTCCAATAATAAAGAAAATCATTGAAATTCCGCTGAAAAAACCTGGTCTTGATACCGATCCTAGAAAAACAAACATTCCTGTTATCTTCAAATTCCAATTTTTGCACCATTTCTTACTCAATTCTAGTAAAAACCGGGATAGTTTCTTGTCGATTTTCTTGTGGATTTTCTTATTGAAATCCGAAATATATAAATACCAGCCCCACCTCAGATGTGATATTCATTCTCTCATTCAGAATTTTTCCTTAAGTGCATCATCGAAATATTTTGTTTAATAAAATCAACTTTAGAATTTTGAAGTGGAGCCGTTCCTAAATTTCCGTTCCCGTAACTTTGCTAAATACTGTTTTGACATTTATTAGATATTTCCTGTGGTTTTCTTGTGTCTGCGAATAATTTTTCCTAGAAAAATGCGCATATCTGCCAGGGACTAGGTACACCGGGTCGGCAATACGTTTGGTTTTCCCGAGAGAGAAATTAACCAGGAGGTAACCGCCTAACCTTTACCGTGTACGTCCGGAAAAACTCTTGGAATTGAACCGACTTTTTAATCTTCTGTTGTGGGGCATACTCTACGTTTTGTCAGGAGGTGGCTGTTTCTCTAGTGTGATTGCAAACCATTTTTTTGGAAAAATGCGCATATCTGCCAGTTACTAGATACACCGGGTTGGCAATACGTTTGGTTTTCCCGAGAGAGAAATTAACGAAGAGGTAACCGCCCAACATTTACGGTGTACGTCCGGAAAAACTCGTGGAATTGAACCGACTTTTTAATCCTCCGTTGCAGGGAATATTCGACGTTTTGTCAGGAGGTGGCTGTGTCTCTAGAGTGCTTGCGAATCATTTTTCTTTGAAAAATGCTCATATCTGCCAGTGACTAGGTATATCGGGTCGGCAATGCGTTTGGTTTTCTCGAGAGAGAAATTAACGAGTGGGACAACGAGCGATAGAATCCGTAAAAACAGAGTACCCCCGAAAACACATTTGTAAAACTGAATCTAGGGACGTACGCGAACTATAACCCCAAGAACGCCTTCCATTCGAGTGTTCTCAAAGTGGCTAGTTTAGGATAAAATCAAATTAACGCTTCCGAACGACTGCCTTTTCCACCAAACAACAAGGCTTCACTTGGACGGTATATTCCGGTGCATTTCTAGTAGAAGGAAACCCTAGTTGCCACCACCAATACAGTAACGAACTCCGTCGAACCCTTACAGACCGTCCTTAAGAACCGACGATTTTCATTTTCCGTTTTCTTTGGGTTGGTATCACTGTACGTAGTTTTTCATCCCTGCGACGTGCGACAACACTGTTAATCTGCGTTCTGTGTCTACGTCTACATGTGTGATACTCTGTAACTTATTTTGCATAGCGAAGCGAAACGAAGTTAAACGAAGCACACGCTATCACTCTGTGGTATACCGGAAAGAGATTCCGATTGTTTCGTTATTGCAATCGCTATGCATATGCTGCATATGTCTAGGCTGTCCTCTTTCACAGGTGACAATTATATTGTTTATTTTTAGAACTGTCAGAATAACCTAATTGTTTTGATTCAATAAATATTTATCATTTATGCAAGGGAAATAAACCTGTGATCAAAAGCAACTGTAAATAAACCATTTATTGTGTGGTTTATTTTTGGCTATCATTTTCCGCAACTTTTATATTTCAGGAAGAATCGTCGTGTGTGAGAGTCAAAGCTGTATTTGAATAAGGCAACCGGTATTCAGCTTGACGAGTTGTGCGCTTAAAGCCCGCATCAACTCGAAACTCCAAGTTCAGGTCAAGCAAGACATCTGACCCCTGGATACCGACCGATCTCCATCTGTTGCTACCCAGGTACGTGGAGCAGACAGCTAAAAAAAGCTGTCGCCCGAGACACCGTGAAGGACACATAAGTCTACCGTAGTCTCCGGCGCCATAAGTGAGTGGTCTACCGAGCAAAACAAACCAGAGGTTGTTGAATTGGAGACTCCGAGAGTCCCCCAATTTACAAACCCCGAAAAAACGAGCCTTACACCTTTCTTCTATATATATATATATATATATATATATATATTATATATATATATATAAATATTAATATTAATGTAACCTTTCTATCAAATTCCTTCAAATTTTCTTGTCAAGTTTTTCTTTTTTATTTACAATTTTAATTTTATATGATCTTAAACATCGAAGAAAACCTCAAATTGCACAGTATGTATAACATTTTTCACTTTATTAATCAATTGTACATTTATATTGTAGCTCTCGATAAAGCAAATATACATTTGCGAAAGCTCGAGTAGCAAAAAAGAGTAAACTTGTTTTCACTGACCGAGTCCCCGATAATAAATCAATTCTTTGAGAATAGCCGGTCGATATACTTTCCTCTTTATATATATATATATATATATATATATATATATATATATATATATATATATATATATATGTGTATATATATATAAAGCTAGGAAAACTTGTTGGGTACGCAGCATGCAGGAAGTATACTCTTATAACACTTGTTCCAATATTTCGACAACGTTTATTGTCATCCTCAGGGAAAGAGTGTCGGTGAGGTTATGTGCATAGATATTATAAAATAGACGCTAACAATTGCAATGTACATATTAAAACAATTTGTGAGAGTCCTTAAAGGTCATCATCAACAATTATTGAACTTTTATAGTTAAAAAACATTAATTATAATAAAATTGAAAAATTATTTCCTCATACCGGTATTTTAACGTCGGCATGGAAGAAGGCTCTCTATATATATATATATATATAAGGTAGGAGTAAAATCTGCCTATACCATATTTTTATAAAATCTAAAGATCCAAATTTGAATGAAAATATTCTACCCATTGTATTAAAAACTACAATAACAGACCACTACACTACTCTACTTCAGGTTATACTTCCAGAAAAAACTAGGGCAAAAGAAAACAAAATGCACAATATGTTCGGAAATATTTCCTGGATCGACGTCTACACTGCGTCAACTCCGGACTCAGCAATGGAAAAATGTATTGACATAACTATAAAAACATTAGAAGCATGTACAGAGAGACGTCAGATTCGTAGAAAAAATAACAAGATGGCTCCCTGGGTTACGAATGGATTACTGAACTCTATTAATAAAACACATGGAAAATTGCAGAAAAAAATGTTGGTTGGTGGCTCAGAACCCTCTCTTACTCTGAAAGAGATGTAAAAACTCGCGAAATGAAAATCGGAACAAGCCGTAATAATTATGAAAAATATCTGACCGTTGAGTAATTCAGTATCAAATATTTCATTCCGTGCCTCCCCTCGAAGGCAATAGATATAGACCACATAGGAATTCAAAAAAAAATCATGGTCGGAATCTGGGACCCCCTAATTCCCGAAAAAGATGCGAAAACTCATGAACTTAGTTTCATTGAAATCCGTAGAAATAGTAAAAATATCTGACCGTCGAATAATTCAGTTGCAGAAACACCCAAATGAAAATCAGATAAATCCTTGCAAATAATGAAACATATCTGACTGTCGAATAATTTAGTGAAAAACAAATACATCCTACCTATAGAGAACGCATAGGAATACATAAAAACTTCCATAGGTTTCTGACATAGGGAATTAGGACGAGAAAATTATTTGTTGAGGTTTCTGACAACCTACTAGAAAAAAGTTACGAAATCGGGAAAATCAATCGCAAAAATATTGAAAAAAATCTGAACGTCTTACAATGTAGTTTCAGAAAAGTTTACCCTCCTGCTCAATTCCAAAGTAAAAAAGAAAATGCGTATAGTAATTCGAAAAAGTTTCCAAAGGTTTCGGACAGAATATTACGACGAAAAAATTATGGTCGGGGATGTTGGATACCCTAATACCCGAAAAAAGGTGCGAAAACTCATGAAATCAAATCCGGAAAAATCCGTAAAAATGATAAAAATATCTGATCTATAGATAGAGAATAGGTTGAGATTCGGAAAGAATTCTATGTGTTTCCAAAATGGAAAATAATGACGAAAAATTCGTGATATTAAAATCGGAAAAGTATTCCGTGAAAATGTTGAAAAATTACTGACCGTCAAACAATACAGTTTCAAAAAATTTCATATCATTGCTTAACTCGAAAGCCTGAAAGAAAACGCCTAGGAATTCGGAAAAATTTCTGACAGTTTCAGACATGGAAAGTTGCGAAAAAATATTTCATCCTTGGGGATCGCACCTCCTCCTCCTCAAAAAGACTTGCTAAAACTCGCGAAATGAAAATCGGAAAAACAGTAAAAAATATCTGACCATCAAACAAAATATACCCACCTTCCTCCCGTCGAAGGCTATAGATAAGTGCGTCTCTTCAGGAAGAATGTTATTCAATATTTCATGTAGCGAAGTCGTCGAGGTGTTAAGAGCGTTTTGCTCCCACCCAGACGGCTTGGGTTCGATCCCTACCGCCGTCACGGAGCTAAAGTGGTTCGGAATTCACTTTTATTTCTTTCACTTGTGCGATTATTTGATAGCTTAATTCGCACTAGTGCAAAATATGTTATTATTTGTGGCTCGTGGTTTATCTTCTCGTCACAATCTTATGAAATATCCTATTTTCCGCACGAGTTGTATACTGTAAATTTCCGACGAACGACATGAGAAAAAATATACTACGCGTTTATACCACAGGGCATTAACAAGAAAATTGAATTTTGCGTGACTTCCAGTGTAGCAGCATTCGGATAATTTTTACAGAAAAATCTAGTTGTAGGATTAAGTGTGGTTTTTTCTACTCTCCTATAATATCAACTGAATTCTTGCGGAAAATAGGATCTTCGAGTGTGATAAAATGATGAACCACGAGCCATAGAAAAGTGGTTCATCATCTTGTTGCATTACCACTATCTACCTGAAAAACGTATCGTACTATAATCTAGCACAGAAAATCACATATTTCGCACTGGTGCGAAATGAAATATTAAATATGTTATTGCACACAGGTGCGCCAAATATTTAATTTTCGCACTGGTGCGAAATGAAATATTATATAAAATGTTTCCTAAACAGACAAAACGCACCCAGAAAGAGGGCGGCCCCGAGTCTTTAATATAATTAAGCTCAAAATAAGAGAAAATAGAATGAAACTTCTCAAAAAAGATTCTTTAACTTTAATATTATCGAGTAGTATTAGGCTCACCTACTTCTAAAATAAGGTTATTTTGTTCTTGGGTCTTGGAACGCGGGTTCGATTTGCCGCACCCACCGACCTCGTTAGGGTTTCTCGTAAGGGGGAAGCCGCTTGAATTTTGTCAAAATTATTGTTCTGTGAGTGAAACCTCGTAGAATCAGTCCCTTGTTCTGAAATATTTTTAAAACCTGTCATATTTTGTCGTCGCAGGTCGTCTCATATCTTATTTTCCACACTAGTTGCTCAATATAAAATTTCCGACGACCTACCTGAAAAAACGGTAAACTAGCGCAAAAATTAATTATTTGGCACTTGTGTGAAATATTTAATTGAGCAGTTGCTGGCCTCACTGAAAACCCAGCATACCCAAATATATAAAATGTCTATTTTATCATTTTTTGTTTTTACGAACTCTTTAAAAGAAACTTTTTTGAAGATGTTCCGGAATGATTTTGAATTTCATTCATTTCCAGATATTTCGAAAGATGCTAAGATTTGAAGATGTTCCGGAATGATTTGGAATTTCATTCATTTCCAGATATTTCGAAAGATGCTAAGATTGAATACAAATGATGATTCTAGCATCTCCTGAATCAAATTGACATATTATACAGATGTTATATTTCTCATGGAGCCGCATCCGTCCTGCTTGTTGATACATCCAAATGCCAGGAATTCCGGATGACTTGGTGATAAATTGGATCGTTTATAATGAAAGTTTACGTTAAAGATATACAACATATACATGGTGTATAAAAAATAGTGGCTTTTGCTGATGATTTCTTAGTACTTAGTTCTGTTGAGATTAATTTTATTGATGTATTTCCATAAACACATTCTATTCGACACAAATCTTCTGAAATATTCAGAACAATTTACTGTGGAATATTTTGTATGATATGTATAAATTTCTTATAGGTATTAGAATGATTTGAATATTAAGGAAGAATATTGGAATATTAATTTTCGAGAATATCGAATGCTCAATTTTCGATTATAGATGAAGGTAAATGGATTTTCTTGATGAACCAGAACATCTGTAATTACCTAGAGTTTGATGGACACAGATTATGTAGAAGAGATTGCTAGGAACTAATCAACAATTCCGCTTGTATGATATTACATATTTTGAGCTCTCTTATGATTCATTTCACAGTTCCCCCGAACTTTCTATAATCTTTCTACACTTAAAGAACATTATAGACTTCTCCTGTGTATATTCCAGACATTTCTGGAGAGTTCCAAACCTCACCCCACTTCCATGTGATAGAATATTCGAGAAATTAATTTAAATGGCTTTCTGTTCAAGTCCGGAGCCCCTTTTTTGATTCATTCCGCAATTTCCATGAATCATCCAGTGGCAGTATGTACATTCTAGAAGCTTTGTGAGCATTCTAGTGTTTTCTCTGTTATACTTCCTTTCACTCCTATCCACCTGAAATAATGGGAGTATGCTATTGTGTGGCAAATAGTTCTACGAAAATAACTGTCTATATTACTTCTTACTTAATACCCCGATGGGATATTGACTTATATCAAACAGATGCTTGTGCAGTGTTCCTCATAACAGAGTTTACAAATTGCAAGTGCTCCCTGTTTTCTGGCAGAAGTATTTACCATAATAGCGACAATAGCGAACAAGAATTATTATTGTACGTGGATAGAAGTACAAAAGGTCAAACCATCGGTCGGCAACGACTATCGTTACTCAATGATCTCCCTAAGGAACTGATCTTCGTAAACAGATATCTGACTGAAACTCTCAGCCCAGAGAATCGGAGTGCTTCTTACTCTGCTCAAAAGGTGAAGCGGCTCACACATTTTCATCACAGTCAACCAGAGTAACCAAATAGACGAAATGGTGTTATGAGTCGGACAGGAAACAGATGGCCTGAAAACTGTCTGAAGTGACCTAACCTACACTGATGAGACGCAAAACCTCAAAATTATTCTGTACGTGCCCCCTCTGTCTGTATAAAAACAATTTTTTTCTCGTTGGTTACAGGGAGGACCCATAATTGCATCCTCTGCAATAAGGATCATTGCACAAGTATTTGTTTGATATAATTCAATACCTGTCGTGGTATAAGCCAGGACAATATTTGCTTCCAGACAGAAATTTCTCATAACAGCCCATACATGCATTATTATAGGTAGATGGTAGTGAAAAAGGGTAGAACATCTAAAGACAGTTAGCAACAGAGAGCCCTGACTTCATCTAAAGCCAAAGTATATTAATTACATCATATAAAATTATTAAATACGCGATATGTGGAATTGGGCATGATATCTGGAAGTGATAACAGATTATAAATAATCTAGCCTTCCGCAAATTTCATATTATATAGAAGTTTTGTCGGCAAGCATCGACTAGAACATAACCCAACAGTCCAATCACCTCTGCTCGAGTTTCGATTTTTTAAGATGTTTTCGAACCGTCGGATGGCCCCCGTCTCTAGTTTTTTTTTCCTTTGTGTGCTTTTCAATGAGGGTATGTTTTTAATAGTGAAATATGAAAGTGTGTCGGCCTGTCACTGGGTAATTTTTTCACTCTGTGTTTTCTCTAGTCCAATATAAAAGTGACAGTCCATTTTCTTTCTCAGAGTTTATTTTTTTATAACCGAATAATGCCACAATTGAGTAGTTGTCTACTTTAGCGGTTTTCTCTACTTAGTTTATGATCTTGATAAGGATGACAGCCTTCTGCATTCGTTCAGCTAGAATTTCTTCCGCATCACGGCAAGCCGGTATGATTTTTAGATTAGGTTTTTCCTCCTCTTTTCGGACGATGTTCGTTTCGCCAGGAGCAGAAAACTCTATGACGAATATCGTCCTACTTTGATGGTCGAGGAGGACTACATCAGGCTTATTTGCTTATATTTGCATGAGGGTGGAGAATGAGTAGTTCCAATAGATTTGGCACCTCTCATTCTCCACAACGGACTCAATATCTCCCGGAGCATAAGGCAACACTGGTGTCTCGTCTATACCGTACAAGTGTCGTAGATGATAGTATAACACTCGTAGAGCCGCGTTATGCCTGTGGATATAGGCTGAGACCGCATAAGCTTGACACGCGGACAGCAAATGCATTATAGTCTCAGGAGCCCCACGAGACGCATCTAGTGGCTGGGACCTCTATACCCATCACGCGACTACGGTAGACCAGGATGTTAAAGACACCATCCTGGCAGGCTATCATGAGTACCTCGGTCTCCGACTTCAGCTCACTGAGAAAAGCAAAGGTCAGATTTTTGGATAAGCCAAGGTCCTTATGCAGTTTATTTTTTCCCCTAAAAGGATATTCCAGTCAGGCCCTGTCTCCGGAGCTGCGACACATCCGAATCGTTGGATCGTTTACCCAGTAACCACTCCCCACGTCCGTGGGGTAAGCGATTGGGTCCGAGAATCATGTGCCCTGAGCAGACGCAGTGAACCAAGGATGACGGCCTTCTGCATTCGTCCGGCTAAGATTTCCGCCATATTACGGCAAGATGGTATGATTTTTAAGTTTGAGAACAGTGTGTCCATCATTCCACCAAGGACCCCTATAATCAGAACCACCATTTTAACATAATGGTTTGGGTAGAGCCTGCGGTGTTCAAAGAGTAAGTCTCGATATTTAGTCCGTTTCTCCTCCTCTTTTCGGACGATGTTCGTTTCACTAGGAGCCGAAAACTCCATGACGAAAATCGTCTTACTCTGATGGTCGAGGATGAACTTGGTCTCGTATTCGACACTGAACGGGCAAACCCAAACTCTGTCACTGAGTTGGGACCCGTTCAGCAAAAAGCTCACATCAAAGCTGCGGAGACTGAAGTCCTCCTGCAGCTGCACAAGGATAAGCCAATGTATGGGGTCTTCTTCAAGAACATTGAAGGCCTTGGCATATCCAAAAACTTGACCTTTGCTTTCCTCAGGTCAAGTGAGCTGAAGTCGGAGACCAAGGGATTCATAATGGCTTGCCAGGATGGTGTCTTCAACACCCTGGTCTACCGTGGCCGCGTGATGGGTATAGAGATCCCCGACACTAGATTCAGAGCGTGTCGTGGGGCGCCTGAGACCCTTATGCATTTGCTTTCAGCATGTCCAGCATATGCGGTCTCAGCCTATATCCACAGGCATAACGCGGCTCTACGAGTGTTGTACTACCATCTACGACACTCGTACGATATAGACGAGACACCGGTGTTGCCTTTTGCTCCGGGGGATATTGAGTCCGTTGTGGAGAATGGGAAGTGCCGAATATATTGGATCTACTCATTCCCCACCCTCAGGCAAATACAAGCCAATAAGCCTGATGTAGTCCTCCTCGAAGCAGCTTATTATTATTATTATCATTATCATTATTATTAATATTATTATTATTATTATTATTATTATTATTATTATTATTATTATTATTATTATTATTATTATTATTATTATTTTATTATTGACCCCTTCGACGGCTGATCATTGGTTCATCATTCCATTGAGTTTTCTTCTTGATGTTTCCAGTGGAATTTTCCTTATTTCATTTTATTCAGTATCCATCAATAGTCCTACCGCTATTAATACCGAAAATTTCTTATTAGATGTTTACTGACTCGCCCGATATACAACACGTTTTGTTAATGAATGTTTCAGATTTATTGCTGAATTATTGAAAAACATTGAGTCGGCGGCGAACGAGGCAAAATATATATATAATGTGATAATGAGTGTATTCATACAGGATGCTGAATGCGGTACTGACACGTCTATTAAGCAGTATTATCAACTTCGATATTCCATGTGGACAATATGTATTTTACAGAATATGTAAGATTCTTCAGAAATGGCCCTGAACATACCCTTATATGCTACATAAGTAATGGATGAAGGAAACCTAGAAAGTTGATGTGAATATAATAATATGAGCATTTCGTATAAATCTGAATCAAATTCGGAATATTATTTTAATAGCCAATATTTCAGATATATTTCTCCATAATCTACTGAAATTTGTAATACCGGGTGACCAGGAGCTAAGGTTCTCCCCCAATTTGCCTATAATTTTGAAGATACAGGTTTCAAATTTGGTATATCGCTATAAATGAAACTTAAATACGCATATTTTGACGCCACTTGTAAGAGAAACACTAACACTCGTACACAACAAATACATTTATTGATATCAAATCTATAACACTTTAATAATCAATGGATATAATCGCCATGTTCAGATGACCAACGCCTACGCATAAGTGATTCTCTCCGAAGAATCTGTCTATCCATGCATATCTATTTAATGGCCCTCTTCAATATCGTACCAAAACCGCAATCAACCCTTTCCGTATTTATTTATTATTTCAAGCACTTGAAGAGTCATTCATTCCGGCTATAGAATGGATTGGTCTTACATTCGGCCATCCTGCAATAACGCCGGTCCTCAGGCGGCTAAGAACTCATCTGAAAAAATAACCAAAAAATAACCAAAATCAGTTTTTTTTTAAAGCTGTTTTCTTGCTGTGATTGAGCCTGATACAACTACAAAGTAAGTATCCATCTCAACAGTCACACCTTCTATGTGAATGAGCCTGATACAACTACAAAGTAAGTACCCATCTCAACAGTCACAACATCAACATCTATGTGAATCAGCCTGATACAACTACAAAGTAAGTATCCATCTCAACAGTTCAAAACAGAGTAACTTTTCAGAATGTATCAAATCACCAAATTGTATGGCACTGAAATCTAATGTGGGCTTGGAAGAAGTCGCTTGAATTTCACAAGAGTACAATGGCGTTATTTGTTTCAACACTATAGAGCTGTTAATTTTTACAATGGCAATGTCTGATTCGTTCAAATAGTCACACCCAACAATAAGATTATAATGTAATAAATTATCGTCTATTACTTTGACGTTCACTTTAGCAACCACCCCGTCTATGTTTATCTCAACACTGACCGAAGTATTACACATCACAACATTACCCATAAAGCATCTCAAAAGTACACATTTATCCATTTCTTCAGTATTTATATTTAACTTATTCACTATTGATTGTTTTATAATAGTACATGAACTACTAGTATCAATAAGGCAATTTTCAACTTCATATCCATTGAGTAGAGCAGTTTTCAAATATAAATTTTTATTATTCGAAAGCGTGGAATTAATGTTTTCCCCTACTTTGTTTGTCTTTATTACGATAACATTTTTCTCGAGTATGTCCCGCTTTACCATATAGCTGACAAGAAATACAAGGTTTCGGACAGTCTCTAACAAAATGATCCCCTTTACAATTATAGCATGCCATCCTGCGTTGGTGACGATTTTTTTCAAACATCGGTTTTATACTTGAGAACCGTTTACTGCTTTCCGAGATCGAACTATTTCTATTGAAAGTGCCTGATCTGCTAGCTTGATCACGAAAATGAGGAAAGAAGGAACTTTTAGACGTACCAGGTATATCACGTATAAATGATTTATGGGGAGCATAATTTGCTTGGTCTAAATAATTGGACAAACACCCTATGGACTTGAAGTCAGCTGCTCTTTCCGAAAGTTTTGTTTGCTCATTACTAATACCCTCTATAATGGAGTCTGTGATACTCTCATCACTTATATCTAAATTTAGTTTATTTAGTTGGGAAAGTTTTTCGAACCAATAGTCACTAAACTTTTGTCCCCGTTCATGCGAATAATTTGCAGCTTCTACCAAAAGTTTACCAAATTGAATATTACATGGGAATGTTTCGATTAGCATTGACTTCATATCATTCCACACACAGTAATGTTCATTCAAGGAACCATACCATTTGCGAGCATTTCCCTTTAACCTACTAGTGGCTAATTTTACAGTTAAAGTATTGTTCCAGTTATAAACACTTTTTAGTTTATCCACCTTTGCTGTCCAGTTCAACGAACTGAGTACCTGGTTTGAGGGATCAAACTCGGGAATCATTGTTTCGTCCACATTCAAATTACTATAAATGTTTCTACTCACTTTTTTGTCATCTAACTTTTTCTGAGTTGATCTCAACTTTTTTTTTAAACGTCTTACTTGATTTACTTGAGAGGAGGACGACGACGATGATGATGATGATGATGATGATGACGTACTGCTAGACCATGAGCTGAGACGCACTCGTTTACTTTTCGATTTTTGCTTCGGCATGATGAAATTGTTTTTCTTATTCACACTGTATAACTATTCACCTGGGTAATCCCACTTCTGACTTGTAAGACAAACACTAACACTCGTACACAACAAATACATATATTGATATCAAATCTATAACACTTTAATAATCAGTGGATATAATCGCCATGTTCAGATGACCAACGCCTACGCATAAGTGATCCTCTCCGAAGAATCTGTCTATCCATGCATATCTATTTAATGGCCCTCTTCAATATCGTACCAAAACCGCAATCACCGCTCTCCGTATTTATTTATTATTTCAAGCACTTGAAGAGTCATTCATTCCGGCTATAGATTGGATTGGTCTTACACACTACTGATAATTTTCCACTTCCGGTTTAACCGGTCCTTTTTTTTTCCAAATGAAACCCTGTTTTTTTTTGGTTTTTCGAAATAACTTCGAATTGATGATAAAATTTTTACTCAAAATTTAAAATCAATTGAAAATTGACGGAGAAACAGTTGAATATTTAATCAAACAAAGTTAGCCATGTAATTCAAACTTAAATCATCTCAATTGTCGAACAACATCAGCTGCTATCAGAGGAAGCTTCAAGGAGAGATCTGATGGAAAATTGGGGTTCTGATGGAATTGCACCATCTAAATTTCTCAATAATTCTCAATAATAACTATTCTCATTCCTTGTGGTTGCACCGGGGTGGGGGTGCGCCTGAAAACCACATTTTTCTCTTTCTTGCTTATATCTCGAAACCGGTGTATTATAAGAAAAACCATACTCACAGGAAAGTTTAAGCTAAAATTCACTACTAGCTTCTCTACAATATTTTTGTCTGTACTTCTGATAGTTTCTGAGATATACGGCCGAAAAAAAAATTCACCCCTTTATTTTACAGTAAGATCCTCAATTAAAAAAAATGTAGAGTAATAACATTTTTTTTTCCTATGAGCCTGCGCAGAGGTATACTTTTTTGCACTGCACTTTTCCGCACAATGTGCGGTTTTTTAACAGCTTTCCAATTGTGACATAATTTTACACTATCTAATTTATTTTTTTTATAATAAGTATAGTACCTACTTATCTCAGAACAATATTTTTTGACGTTTATAGAAAAAAATATATTGTTTTCACCTCGTGCACTACATACAAAAAAACTATTACGTAAAAGACTTTTATGCACTAGTGGGCGGTAAAGCGAGTTTCCGCAATTTTTTTCGCTGTTGATTTCGTTTTCTGAAACCGCCAAAAGAAAATCCCGAAATACTACGCGTTCTCCATCTGGTTTTCAAGCTAAAGGGGGTATCAAATTTCCTCAAATCAAATTCTTCGATGATTCCATCGTCTTTCATTATTTTGATGGATTTTCTAATTTCATTTTCGCCGTTTTTTGCATTTTTTTATCTTGAAGGAGGGGATAAAGCCTCCTACTAACTAACTTTATTCCTTGCCGTTATTTTGGAAATCTGAAACCATAAAAATTTTATTTCGAATTCCTATGTATTCTTTATCTGGCTCCGAGGAGTGCAGAAGAATATATTTTTTTCCTGGTATCATTATTGAATAATCCTATGTTTCCATTCATCAAAATAGTGAATTTTGATGGATTCTTTCGATTTTGTTTTCACGAGTTTTGGATTTTTTTTGTGAGGGTATATTATTTTTACAAATCAAAGTACCTAATGGTCCTATGTTTTTCACTATTTCTACGAAACTTTTCTATTTTAATTTAACGCGATGTCACAATTATTTCGGAAAAAAAGGAGGTTCAATCTCCCTCATCGCCAAAACCTTCGAAAAACTTTCCGAATTCCTACGCATTTTCTATCTGGCTTCCAAAGACCCAGGGGTATTTTTTATCAATTGAATTATTCGATAATCCCTTGTTTCTCACGATTTTGATGATTCACTAGTTTTCGGAATGTTTTCGAAAATATATTGATATTGATATTTTTTGTAGCATAAACGTTCTATATCTGGCTTTCATGGGGAAAGAGGGGCATTTTTTTTTCGAAATATTCGATGATTCCATGTCATTTTTCACTGAGTTTTTCTATTTTAGTTTCACGAATTTTCACAATTCTTTTCGAGGATAAAGGATATCATTTTTTTAAACTAAATTATCGATGCTCGATATTTACTATTTTTTTTTTCGCATGTTTTGGCAATTTATTTCAAAAAGGAAGAGGGTCTGAGCCCCCTGACCTAAATTTGTGTTTCAACATAATTTTCGACCTCTGAAACCGTCGGAAATTTTATTGAATTTATTTTTAATTTATAGTGATTTTTTTGTTTCCGCAAGTTTTCGCAATCTTTTTAATTTTTAATTTGGACATCAAATTGAAGTCTTTCATAGTTTTTCGTCATTTTACGATTTTATTTTCTCGATTTTTCGCAATTTTTTCGAGTGGGAGGCCCCCAAACTATCTTACTTTTTTCGCTGTTATTTTCGACGTCTGAAACCGTTGGAATTTTTAATGCATTTTCTATCAAACATTCGGGGGAATTATATACGTGTGCAAAATTTCAGCTTAATTGGATGCCAGCAAGTGCTTGAAAACTTGAAGTGTTATGAACAGGAAAGACAGACAGACAAACGAATGAAAGCTTGTAATAATAAAATATTGAAAGAAAGAGTTTCAAAGCCAAGCTTTTATTCAAATTCTGTGAAAAGTAAAAAGTGATTTCTTTAAATATCTAATGTGGGTTATTATGTGAGATACAGATTGAAAAGCTGTCGCGTAACGTTTTAAGTTTGAATAATCTACACTACACATCAAAAGAAATTATTTTTCACTTTTCAACGTATATTAATGAAAGCTTGTGTTTAAAAAAAATTTTTATTAATATTTTATTTTCTGCTCATTAATTAGTACGCATTAGTCTATAGATTTTTAAAAAGGAATGGTTATAACAGGGCATATTTGCTGATAGTTTCGAGCTACCTAGCTCTTGAATGAGGAGGCCACCTAAATATTTAGTCGTTAGCCATCTTGAAGAAGCCATCTACAATTTATGAATTTTAACAAAACTTCCATGATCTTCCATCCCAAATACTCCCACAAACCAATTTTGAAGAGAGTCAGGCCATAATTACAAACTTTTCTGCCATCTTGGAGCCACCATCTTGAATTTATGAATTTTCGCCAAAAATTCATAATTCCCGACCCCAAAAACCCCTGTATACCAAATTTGAATGGAATCGGACAAAATGACCAAACTCATCCACCATATTGAGCCACCATATTCATAAATATCAACTGAAAATTTATAATATCTGTCTTGAGAAGCCCCCGCATATTTTGAATAGAATCAGATGAAAATCACAAATCTCGCCAGCCATTTTCAAGCCACCATATTGAATTAATGAATTTTGACAATAAAAACCATAATATACAGCCCCAAAAACTCTCACATGCCAATTTGGAATTAAATGTGACCATAATCACAAAACTCGTCCGCCATAATGTAGCCACCTAATTGAATTTTGAGAAAAAATCATAATCTCAGACCCCTAAAATCCCCACATACCAATAATTTAGAATCGACTCGGACCATAATCACAAAACTCACCTGCCATAAAGCAGCCGCCATTTTTTATTTTTCTCCATGCATCGTCACCGGATTTATGAATACTTGCAAAGTTAATCGGACAACTAGTAGGAGGTCAAAATTCAGTTGCAAGAATTGACCTAAACATATATGCATACATACTAACAGGGCAAGTTAAAGAAAAGCTTGTAAAAAAACAGAATGTTATGACCCAAAGTGACATTCAGCTGAAATAATTTTCAATGATTTCGGCATCACAGGAAAATACCTCATAACGAATATCCTGATTTATTTCCCCATAGTTTTTGAAAAACTTTCAATATCCCCTCCATGTCGATCTATTGTACCAACGCAGGACTTTCAAATATATTTTTATATCATCTGTCTATCCTACCTTGTGAAAACATATATATACAGTGTGTCCCACTTTGAGCAGCCACACCCTCGTATTTTCTTGACAGTAAAGTGATTTCAAAATTAGTTTTTTCTTACATATAGTACCCAGAAATATCTACCTTCAGGTTGATGAAATATTCGTATACTTATCCATTTTCCACGGCTACCTACGACCAATTGAAAAGTGAAAAATTGGGAAAAACATGCCAGGCATTTTTTTATCGCAAAGATAATACCAGGATCTGTTTCCGAACACCCTGAAATCCCCAAATCTCAGTGATAATTCATTAAAATATACAGGGTGTCATCTGTAACTAACAACATTTTTTATTTGTTATTCATCCGCAATGTTTGGTAGTTTTCGATTTTTTCCTTGGTCACGAAGTACCTGAAATTGTTTAAATAATGCTGTAGGTAATGTTCCAATATTACTTTTTCATGGCTACCTTCGACCAAATTGAAAAGTGAGAAATTGGGAAAAATATACCAGGGATTTTTTTATCGCAAAAATAACACTAAGTTCTATCCCAGAACACTCTGAAACCCCCAAATAGCAGTACTTAATTATTTAAAATATATAGGGTGTCACCTGTAACTGACATAGTATTGATTTTTATTCATCCGTAATGTTTTCGATTTTTTTCCATAATCACTAATTACTTAAGAATGTTCTACTAATGTTGTGGAAAATATTCAAATATTACTTTTTCATGGCTAGCTATGACCAGTTGAAAAGTGAAAAAGTGTGGAACACACATTAAGGACTTTTGAAGCACAAACGTAACAGCGGATTCTGGTTCAGGAGACCCTAAAATTCCAACACCCCAATTCTTGAATCATAAAAATATACAGGGTGTCATCTATAGCTGGCAGAATTGATAACGCTTATTTATTCTTAGCGTTTAGTTGATTTACAAAATTTCTTCTCGAGTCATAAAGTACCCAAAAACGTTCTATTGATGCTGTACAAAATACCAAATATTACTTTTTGATGCCTGGATATGATCAGTTGAAAGTTGAATTATAAAGGAAAACATACTGAAGATTCTTTAAACCAGTGTTTTTCAACGTGTGGGTCGCGACCCCCTGGTTTAGAAAGATATATTTATTATGAAAATGTTAACAAAAAGGATATATTCGTAAACATTTGTATGTTACAAACAAAATAACAAAGAATAAAATCCTATGACTACTCGTCCATCCTAATGCGAAGGTTGCGCTTGTTTTTGTTTTTGTTCTTTGTGTCTCGCTCTCTCGTCCACTCAACAACTCGCATGCATCGGCCTTGGTCGTACGTACCTATGCGCGTAAATTGCGTTAGTTATCAATTGGCGACATATTCGTTGTAAGTAAAAGAATGTGTTTTACGTAGGTACTTCATTATGTTCTTATATCCAAATTCTAATTATGAAAACAAAAATGTTGTATGGATTGAATATTGGTAAAATAATAACATACATGAAAAATACATACGCTTGAAAAACATTACCCTCCTTCTGACGCAGTCGGGTAAAAAGCGAAGGGTTGGGGGGTCGCGAAATATTTTTTCTTACTAAGGGGGTCGTGTCATGAAAAAGGTTGAAAAACGCTGCTTTAAACTAACAGAAGAGTAACTTCCAGAATATATGAACACGAACTAGCAGTCAGATAAGCATCTTCTTCCTCCGCACTTTACAAACATCGTGAAGAAACAGGCCACAAAATAGACTTTAAAAACACTGAAACAATTGGCATGGAGAAAACTCTGCAAACTAAGATCATCCGGGAAGCCCTGGAAATAGAAAAGCGCCCCAACTGCCTTAATACCCGTGATGATGGACGTAGACTTCCTATTACTTGGAAACCACTCATTTCTCGTCTCCCGACATCTGGCAACAGCGCAATCTCCGCACCACATCGCGCAAGTCCAGACTCCGAATCACCACGCACGCCCAATATGGCCGCCATGACAAGTATAAATACAGCTGCACAACCGACAAATGTTCTCTCGACGGAGTAGGCAGATTGGGACCTTGGACAGAACAAGTGACGAGACCTGGGGAGTAGGCAGATTGAGACCCCGGCGTCAAGTTACAAAATCCTGATGATACCTGAGGAGTAGGCAGATTGAGACCTTATTTCTTGAAAATGGCTTCAAAATCGGAGCCGAAACGTCGAATTTCAACAAATTCTAGACGCGGTTCAACCCGAACTTCCAGTTTCCATATATATATATATATATATATATATATATATATATATATATATATATATATATATATGACAATAAACGTTGTCGAAATATTGGAACAAGTGTTATAAGAGTATACTTCCTGCATGCTGCGTACCCAACAAGTTTTCCTAGCTTTATCTTAACTGGTCAGCAAAGACTTCCTCTCTCCTAACTTCTACAGATATGGGTTTCTACCAAGACGTGATTGCTACGTATGGAACAACAGTGGTGAAAAAGTTCAATAATTGTTGATGATGACCTTTAAGGACTCTCACAAATTGTTTTAATATGTACATTGCAATTGTTAACGTCTATTTTATAATATCTATGCACATAACCTCACCGACACTCTTTCCCTGAGGATGACAATAAACGTTGTCGAAATATTGGAACAAGTGTTATAAGAGTATACTTCCTGCATGCTGCGTACCCAACAAGTTTTCCTAGCTTTATATATATATATATATATATATACATATATTAAAATATAAATTTTCAAACAGCTGGGTGGGGATCACTGCCTGAAGCCCACAGTTTTGGTTTATGTGTGAGCCAAACATCAATTCGGCTAACTTCCCTTCCAAATAATTATATTTTAGCATCATTGAAGATGTGACATTCAATGCATTGATATCCAAATCGTCTTTCAGATTATTGCTTTTGTGGTCGAGTTCAGTTGTCAACTCTGTTATTTTGCGTGTTATTGCAGCTGTAGCATCCCATACTTTGATATCCACATAATTTTTTAGATTATTGTATTTGCGATCTAGATCATCACCTCCTCTTCTTTTTCATTGAATGCTTGACGGGCTTCAGCTACAATCTTGAAGAACTTGAACTTTAACACTACCCCATTTCCGTCTACGACCGAATTCATCAATAGCTTTGGACATCTTTCTTCCACTTTGACATCTTTCATACTGATGATTTCAAGACAATCAAAATCTATATATCACTGTGAAGGTTTTTATTCAATCAAATGAAAAAATATGAAATCAGAATAACGTGTTCATTTCAGAATATATATTTGGTAACAGGACAATACATTAACTAAAAATTGACTTGTATAATTTGACTTTTATATAATAAACGTAATCACATCTATAATACAAATAAATAAGTATGGTGGTGGATTTTCCATTTAAAATTATATTTCATTTGTTCTATTCAGCTGGTAATAAATGGAGTAATTGATCTAAAGGACTCTCTTGGGAAAAAGATTGAATACTTTCGGAAACCCAACGAATATTCTCTTCTGGATCATTCTGATAGAATTCTATATCGCTATGACCCCAAGGAAAAGTTTGTGTCGTATTGGGAATGATGAACCTTTTATCATCATGGTATGACAATGCAAATTTGTTTTTTTACAATTCAGTATACATGTCATGCAATATGCTTCTAAACGAGTTCATCCTCCTAAATGTCAATTCATTCTTTATGACGGATCTTTTGACATCTTTTGCTTTCTTGAATTCACTACCTACAGACTGAACATAATATGCTTTGGCACCGGTACCATGAAAGCTAATTATGGGATCATTCGGAAATTCATCTTTGAACTTACTTAGAATTGACTTTGTAATAGGTTTGAATTGGTTTCCTACATTGTAATTGGAAGTATCAAACTCGCATATATTGTAGGTAATGAAATCATAATAATTATCGGTATTTACTTTCAAAATTAAAGAGTCCGTGTCAGTGTAGAGTGAGGTGGCATTTTCTGCATAATGATGTTTAATACATCCATAGAAAAAGTTGTACTTGACTGTTTTGGATAATTCTAGAATACAAAATCTCAAATAGAGTGTGTTAAAGTCTCATAAATACCTATGTTTTTCTTTACCCAAGGAATTATACCTTCAAAAATCACCTAAATGTCACTCGCTACCTCACATCGAAAGGTTATTTTGATCACCTCCTGTATAGACAGTAGTAGCTTTAATATATTTAAATGATGAAGAGTGTCCAATTTCCTTCCCAAGTCGACGCCCATGATTGTTCCTGGCGAACGTGATATCACTACAAAATCAAGTACCTTGGATACGTCAGAAGAAAAATAATAACACTTTGTCTTCAATCTTTGAATTGTCAATAGATTTTTTTAATAGATTCATTTTCAAAAGAAAAGTATTGCAACCAGCGCTTTCATTTCTAAACCACATTTTTACATGGTCCTTCGAGCCGGATATTCCAGTAAGAAGATTGAGAAGTTCGTGAAAATTTCGGAAGCACACCCGAAGTCATTGGCAAACAGTCGATTAGATCGAAGTTCGTTTTCCACACGTGGTTCGAGTTTCAAGTTTCCCAGCATCGAATTTCCACTATACTGAATTAATTTGCGGTCTCCCAGGTAATCATTCCCGATCCTTGGTCCATTTTCCTTATTTAAAATAGCTTTCGCTTGCATTAGCATCTATCTTTCGTGAATTATTTCACAGGTTTAATTTGGTTGCTTCGTCAAACGCTCATTTTTAGTAAGAAACGTCAGTTTTGAGTGTTTCAAACAATTTTCACTATTTATAAAAAAACTTGTTCATTTAATAATTTTATGGTGATCATTGTTAAGGCAGAGTTTCTCTTTTCACGAAAAATATGACAGAAGCCGAAACAAAAATTATTCTTGACAAGTTGAGGAAAAGGCGAGCATCCATAAAATCGAAACTCACAATCTTCAAAAACTATATACATAATCTCGAAAATAATTTAGCTAATCCAGAATTTATCTTTTCTGAAAACGAATTAAAATTGAGGTTATCAAGGTCTGAACTTCTTCTGAATCAATTCGAAGAAATTCAAACTGAAATCGATTGTCAGGTCGATGATGTTCAAGATGAATTGGCTCAAAGTGAACAATTTGAAAATGATTACTTTGGCATAATCGCAAAGGCCGAACTTCTTCTGAACAAACATACGGCTAGTGTCGGGGAGTCTTCCAACGTGAACGGAAATCTACATGACACTAGGTCTGACAGTTCTCCCTCATCTGCTTCAAATAAAGGTAAAAATAAAAAATAGTCATACATCTCTGGGTATCAAATTACCAACTGTTCAATTGCCTAGATTTTCCGGTAATTATGAGAATTGGTTGGAATTTCATGATTCTTTTCAGTCTATGATAATTCAAAATATAAACATCAGTTTAGTACAGAAATTTCATTACTGTCTGTGGCCTAGCTGAAAAGATCATACATAGTATTCCGGTATCTTTCGAGAATTTCTCAGTGGCGTGGCAAATGCTTTGCGAGAGGTTTGCGAATCGTGAACTTCTTGTTTACAATCACACTAAATGCATATTCAATTTGCAAAAAATTACCAAACAGTCTTCTTTCAATATCAGACAGCTTGTGGATGGTCTACAAAGTAATTTGCGTTCTCTGCAATCATTGAATCAACCGGTAGACCATTGGGATACCTTACTAATATTTTTAATCGTGGAGAAGCTTGATTCGGAAACCATTCTTGACTTGGAATCAAAGAGTCAACTCTCGAAGATCTCTTGAATTTTCTAAAAACGAAAGCTGACATTCTTGAAAAAATTGAGGCTAATCAGATTCCTAGTGGCACAAAAGATCGCAATCGTTTTGAGAAAAATATTTCACGAGATCTTTGATAACAAACCAAGGTAATTGTCCTCAATGCAAGTCTTCAAATCACAAATTAAGCAATTGTCGTGATTTTCTCAATTTGAGCCTTGACGATAGAACAGAGCAAGTCAAAAAATTAAAAGTTTGTTTGAATTGCTCACATTCCGGCCACGTGAATTCCAATTTTTGCAAGTTCGGCAAATGCAATAAGTGTGGCAAGAAGCACCACACACTTATTCATGTCGAACCTACCGATAATACTCCAAATATATTTTCGAGTCCCATTAAAGAAAACTCAAATATTGAAGCTACTCATGCGCTTTCAAGTAGTGATGTTCGAAACAATCTTGTTCTTTTATCCACAGTAGTAGTACAAGTTCTTGATAGTTCCGGTACGGCGCAAGAATGCAGAGCTCTCTTGGATAGTGGTTCTCAATCAAATTTCATCTCATCCCATTTTGTTTCTAAATTAGGTCTTCCCAAAAGGAGAATTGACATTGCTGTGGTAGGGATTGCTCAAACTTCTTCTAACATAAACTACCAGTGTAACGTGTTCCTCAGGTCACTTCACTCTTCATTTTCCACATCCCTAACTTGTTTAGTCACCAATGCCATATGCAATCAACTCCCAAGTTGTCAACTAGACATTTCTTCATTGTGCATTCCTGCTAATATTCAGCTGTCAGATAAAAATTTCCATGTGCCCTCAGATATAAACCTGCGTGGGGCAAATCAATCTGGGCCCACAAAAACCCATACTTCAAAAGACAAAGCTTGGATGGATCATCTCAGGTCCTTTTCCCCAAGTACATCCTTCTCAGAATGTCTTCTGTAACTTTTCGCACAATACTGTATGTGATGAACTCTCACGATTCTGGGAATTAGAAGAGTTTCCCTCTACCCGATTCCATTCCAAAGAGGAGGAACACTGTGAAGAGCATTTCAAATCTACCCATGAAAGAGATTCAATACCTTTCAAAGATTCAATTGAAAGGCTAGGGAAATCAAGAACCACAGCCGAAAGAAGGTTCTCTAGCCTTGAGCGCAAGCTTCAGCACAATCCAACCTTCAAGAAAATGTATATCGAGTTCATGGAAGAATACGTTTCCATGGGTCACATGACTCAGGTTGATCATCATCAATCATTCAATTATTATCTTCCTCATCACGGAGTTTTGAAGGAGGACAGTCTTACCACCAAACTTCGTGTTGTGTTTGACGGATCGTCTCCTTCTTCAACCGGTTTATCACTTAACGACACCCAAATGGTCGGGCCAGTCGTTCAAAGTGATCTTTTGTCTATCGTTCTCCGATTCAGGCAACATACTCACGTAGTATCAGCGGATATTGCAAAGTTTTATCGCCAAATATTGGTCGGTCCTTCTCAGAGACATTTGCAACAAATATTATGGATGTCTGATCCATGTCAGTCATTGCAAACTTTTTCTTTAAACACGGTTACTCATGGTACTGCATCGGCTAGCTTTCTCGCTACCAGATGCTTAAGTCAACTATCGCAGGAGGACTCTGAAAGTTTTCCTGAAGCTACTAACATAATAGCGAACGATTTCTATGTTGATGATCTTTTAACTGGATCCGATTCAGTTTCGGAAATCATTCTCCATTGTAAGCAGATCATCTATATTCTCTCCAAAGCTCATTTCCCACTTCGTAAATGGATCTCAAATAATCCTTCAATATTGGATGCTATTCAGCAATCAGTTTCTTTCTCGGATATCACCCACTCTCTTGGATCAAACGATAACACAAAAACGCTTGGTTTATCTTAGATATTTTATCCCTTCGGAAATTCTACCGAAGACAATCACAAAGAGGTCAATCCTGTCGGGTATAGCACGTATCTTCGACCCTTTAGATCTTCTCTGTCCAGCTACAATCCAAACTAAAATGTTGTTACAGCAACTTTGGATGGAAAAGTTAGGATGGGATCAATCAGTACCTTTACAGATTCACACTAGCTGGCTAGCTTTTAGAGATCAACTTCCACAACTCAATGAGCTTCAGATTGCTCGTAAAGTGAAATTAGACAATGCTGTCCATATTGAACTGCACGGGTTCTGTGATTCTTCTGAACTTGCGTACGGCTCTGCTATTTACATCCGCAGCTTAGATCAATCAGGTAACGTCCAAACCCATCTTTTGTGTGCAAAGTCGAAAGTTGCGCCACTCAAAAAAATCAGCATTCTGCGACTCGAGCTTTGCGCTGCTGTAATTGTTAGTAGGCTAGCTACCAAAGTTTTCGAATCCCTGTCTCTCAAATTCACTAAAATATCTTATTGGTCGGATTCAATGGTAGTTCTTGGATGGCTAAAGATTTCTTCCCATCTTCTCAAAACCTTCGTGGCTAACAGGGTCTCAGAAATTCAAACTTGCACGGATATCTCTTGTTGGAATCACGTAAATACAAAGGAAAATCCTGCCGATCTTATCTCTAGAGGTATCAGTCAACGAAATTTAAAATCATCTGAGCTTTGGTGGCATGGTCCCAAATTTCTGCATGGTTCCATTCAAATTTGCTCTACTCAACTGCTTGAGTTCACCAATGAACTTCCGGAGATGAAGCGAACTGAAATAACGTCCCTAAACTTGACAGCCCTCTCCAGTTTTCCTTTTGAACGATTTTCAACATTGAATCGACTTAAACGCACCTATGCCTATGTCTTTAGATTTGTTCACAATTCATCAGTTCGTTTCAAATCCTTGGAGAGAAATTCCGGTCCTCTTTATATGCAGGAGTTGAATTCCTCACTTCGTTATCTCATTAAATCTTCTCAAGCTGAATCATTTCCAGTGGAACTTCATAACTTATCAAAAGGCAAATCTCTTCCTCGCAAAAGTAGACTGTTGTCTCTGAATCCTTTTATTGATGAAACGGGTATTCTTAGGGTTGGGGGTAGACTGATATATTCTCCATATGAATTTGATAAGAAGCACCCCATAATCATTTTAGCAAGCCATCATTTTTCAAAGTTACTATTCCGTAACGAACATAAAAGGCTTCTTCATGCTGGACAGCAGCTATTGTTTTATTCAATACGTGAAACTTATTGGCCCATTCTTGGGAAGAATCTTGCGAAGAGAACTGTTCATGAATGTATCGTGTGCTTCAAACCCAAACCGTTTTCTAAAAATCCTCTTATGGGAGATCTTTCTGAAACACGGGTTACTCCTTTTCTTCCATTCATCAATACAGGGGTGGATTACGCCGGTCCGGTTACATTGAGAGACAAACCTGGCCGAGGTTTCAAAACCTATAAGGGTTACGTTAGCCTTTTCATATGTTTATTAACAAAGGCAGTTCATATCGAATTAGTCAGCGACTTGACAAGTGATGCCTTTATTTCTGCTCTTAAGCGGTTTATTTCAAGACGAGGCAAGCCTCAAAGTATTTATTCGGATAATGGTACAAATTTTGTAGGTTCCAAAAACCAGTTATTGGAGCTAGGTAAATTCTTGAAAAACCACAGTGACGAAATCAAATCTTCATTCTCTTGTCAAGAAATATCATGGCATTTCATTCCAGCTTACTCCCCACATTTCGGTGGCATTTGGGAGGCTGGCGCGAAGTCAATGAAAAACCATTTGAAACGTGTTCTATCAGAAGCACTTCTAACATATGAAAACTTTCAAACTGTTTTAGTGCAAGTGGAGGCTATTTTAAACTCCCGTCCTTTAACTTCTTTAACCTCAGACCCTTCTGATCTTACCGCCCTAACTCCTTCCCACTTCCTCATCGGCCGCACGCTCACCTCTATTCCTGAGCATAACTTCATAGACATCAAGGTGAATCGTTTGGATCAATTTGAGAGACTCCAGCAACTACGTCAACATCTCTGGAAACGATGGTCTCTCGAGTATATAGCGGAGCTTCAGGCAGACAAAAATGGCAAGAAAACAAGTCCCAGATAAAAATTGAGGATCTGGTTCTGATCAAAGACCGCAACCTAAGTCCTTTACAATGGAAGCTTGGAAGGGTCATCCAGTTGTTCAAGGTGGGGGGCATGTCCAATTTCCTTCCCAAGTCAACGCCCATGATTGTTCCTGGCGAACGTGATATCACTACAAAATCAAGTACCTTGGATACGTCAGAAGAAAAATAATAACACTTTGTCTTCAATCTTTGAATTGTCAAAAGATTTTGAAATAGATTCATTTTCAAAAGAAAAGTATTGCAACCAGCGCTTTCATTTCTAAACCACATTTTTACAAAGAGAGCCTTGCACATCAACTAGTAAAGCCTTGGCAATGGAATGTCGTTTTGATCTTGGTTCCTTGTATCCTCCTGTAGAACACATACGGCTTCACTCGGCTTGATCATCTTTCATCTTCGTAATATCTTACTTGGGAGCTTTCCGAGCATTGATTGTAGGTTTCACATATTTGTGGTTGGTTTCTCTCCCTCATATATCATCTCTACGCCTATCCCACTTGCAAAAAAGATTCCTACAAAAATAAATAAATTGTAAACAGACAAAACCAATCCTAATCTCACTTTTATCATTGAATAATGATCTCTACCCATTGAAAAATGATTTTCATACCTTTTCTATTGCTGGCCCTCCTATTTATATCCTTTTCATATTTCATAGGAATTCGGGAATTTATTAAATATTTTCGTGATATTTCTGTCATGTCTATGACAGATGAAAGTGACCTATCATCTTGTTATGTCAATATTACAGTTTCCACATTTTTCGGCAAACCGGACTTCATAAAAAAGGCCCTTCTTTCTTTTTTTTGGTCCTGACCAGACACGTGAAGAGCCTCGTATTTTTGATGATTTTTAGAGATTTTAGGTGTTTCAAGTACCAAAACGTTGATTTATCTCAGGATAGATAATCAAGCCCAACTTTAGTTGGATTCATTTTGAAACAACATAAGTCTTCGAATTTTTGATTGTCGAAGGACGAACTTCCTGAAAGGCCACACTCCATCAAAGGTATGTTTTCCCTTTTTTTTGCCTCTGCTTTTAAACGTCTCTTATTTGCTTGTAAACCCCTCTCATTGCTTTCATGGACTATTTTCTGAAAGATATTTCCTTTCAGGCCTTTTTACGAAGTAGTATAAACTTCTACTTATCTATATCATAACGCTTGTCATTGCATGCCAGCGCACCCTCTTAAGCGTAATCCCCAGTCCATCCTGTAGATGACCGACACCTACTTTGCTTTGCATGATACCTGCTTGTAGCTTTTGATACCTGCTCCGATTGATCCAGCGGCCCCTATAAGCCAAGGCGTTGAGTAAAAGATTGTCACATAAGAAGTGGATGTTTTACTCTAGAGGGAATCCAAGGTAGTATTGACGGAAACCCATGCTGAAAGTCACTAACACTTCCACATCAAGGTAACCTTCTTGAAATTATTTGTTCACTTTTGAGACCATTGGATAGAGGAAGGAAGAAATCTATTACTTCGAATCTGCGAGCCCTATGAGAATAGTGCATTAACTAATATAAAATAGTACAATTACTCCATAGGAGTTCAACTTGCCACATTGAATATCAGGAAGATTACTGTAAACCTGTGGTATGCATACCGAAGGTAAGCTAATACTTTTATCATTATCCTGATTATCGTAGACAAATATTGCTATACGATTATTTCTTTGCATAACTTGTACCCAAACACAATCCTCTGTACTCATTACCTTATTATACATTATTTCTTTTATTGATAGGGTTATCTGTATTTGTTATGGTTCCGTAGCTTGCCAATTGTCATATTGTAGAATTGTACTGTCAATCTAGCTTCTTCTTCTTCTTCTCATATTTTTATGACTTTTCCTAGGTTGGCCACGGTATTCAGAGTCTGCGGCCAATACCTTCTTTCCACCTTTCACTCTTCATTTCCTACATTAGCCACCAGAATTCTTTCCACTGTTTTTCTTTTATCTTTCTCACTTTACTGTCCGTACTCCACCTAGATTAATAAATTGAATTTGTTCACCCTCATCACTCTTTATAACTTCATTGTCCAAACGATCTACCCACCCCGTCTCCACTGTCTAAAGGCATAGCCGCGGTATTTACATACAAGTCACGGTTCATTATTTGTTAGAGAAGATAATATGTCCTTGAAGGATAAAAGAATATTGTGAACCTGAGAAAATGGCGCCCAAACGTTTGTAATTTTTAGGTTTTTGGGACTATTTGGTAATTTCTATTATAGTCAAGAGATTTCATTCCACTAGTAAAGTTTTTCTTAAATTTAGTCTTGTTCTTTATTTTGTGTATTTGTCTAATACACACGGTGTTATCATAAATAAAGGCTTTTTATGATCGGGTTGCTTGAGCTGTTTCTACAGGGTGGTACATAAATATTTTATATACGGTGTGGCATTCAGGTAAACAGGTAATTCATATTGAGAAGATTTATAATACACCGGGATACCGAAAAGGGTGCTTGGGTTATTTTGGTTTCTTTTTCTTTCGGGAAAGAAGGGGGTGTGTCTAATTGACACTGTTATGTTAGATTTTTTTGCGAGCTTTTATTAAGCAATTGTTTTTTTCGATCATGGAAATCAACATATTGCTTGGCGATGAAATTGTATACGAATTAAAAATCAGAAATTTACCCGTTCAAAGTACAGTGGACGAGAACAGAACCATATTGAGAGGTGCTTTGCGATTTGAGAGAGAAGGAGAGACTCATAATAGTTTTGTTACATCCGACTTAGACTCTACTGGTGAATTAGACATTTGTAAAAACAAACTGTCAGACTTGAATAATGAGATTGAAAATTTTAATAATTTAAATCGATCGAACGACTTCAAAAGAATTTCATCTCGTTTGTATCACATGAAATCACGTTTACAAAGATAACAAATGAAACTCAAGGGGAAACCCAAAATGATTTAATTTGTAAATGCTTACAGTTAATGGATTCATTATGTGCTCTAAATGACAATTTATTATTCCTCGAAAATCAGAGAGATATAAAAAGGTCAGAAGCTAGTTGCTTGGATCAAGATAATGTAATAGAAGGATCAATTATTGATGATTCAATTCCATTAATCCCTTCCCTTGTTCCTGAAAATACTCCTATTCCTTCAGACTCGTGACGTCCCTCGACAATCTTTTTCTCATGTTGATCGGGTAGGGTTTTCGCAACCGAGAAGTACACTCGGAAATACACACCGATTGAATGTACCGCCATTGTTTGAACCGTTTGTTGGTAATTCGATGGCCCAACCAGGCAGGTCATGTAGTGGGTACCTTAGGGCATCTGACGAAAACGCCAGATCGTCTGCCGAATATCTTAGGCCACCTAGGTATTCAGATAAGAACTTAGATAGAGTACGGTTTTCAGACCAACACTCCTTCCGTTGCCCAGAACGCCGCACAGGGTTCCTGGATGCAGGGGATGAATTCCACGCAAGATTTCGAAAATAGGATTCGTAATCCTATCCGATCCTTTTTCACCTCCCTCGTGTTCCCGCAACGAAAGTTCTCAATCGTACTTCGACATCTCGCGATGGCGACTTACGTTCGATGGGGAGACTAGTGTTACCAACTTTCTAGAGAGAATCGAGGAGATAAGAATATCTCGCGGAGTCTCTCAGGAACAGCTCTCTCGTTCAGCTGCTGAACTTTTTACTAAGAGTGTGTTGCTGTGGTTCAGGACCCAACATTTTGATTCGTGTGGTCAGTTGGTTGGCAAGTTGAAAGAAGATTTTTTGCCATACGATTATGAGTTAGATCTTTGGTAAGAGATCAGAAATTGAACTCAGGGAGCCAGAGAAAGGGTGATCAATTTCATAGCTGCCATGGAAAATCTTTTCAACAAACTTGGAGCAAATAAACCTGCAGAGAAGTGCCGGTTAAAGACGATAAAAAGGGATTTATTGCCTCACATACAATCTTATCTCGCCGTTCACACCATAACAACAATATCTGATTTGACTAGACTCAGTCGTGCTATAGAGGAAACGTCGTTAAGGGCAGAAAACTTTTGTCCACCTCCCACCAATCCCAGAAACTTATTGGAACCAGAGTTGGCTTACCGAAAACCATCTGGTACTTATGTCAACCCACGTGGTGTTCAGGCCGTTCAGTCGGTTTACCAGGAACTTAATGTTGAATCTGCAATGCCCTTGATTTTTTCAGATACCGCTGTTGCTCAACCAGGAACGACATCCCAAACACCTACGGCATGTATTTGTTGGAATTGTCGAGAGCCTGGACATAGGTTCCGTAAATGTCCGAACCCCAAAAAACTGTTCTGTTTTTCTTGTGGTCGAGAAAATACCACATCCAGAAACTGCACTAATTGCAAAAAAAATGTGAAAGGAGGTTCGTCGTAGATCGGCCACGACCTCTAGCTTTTTCAAATCCGATCGTTTCTACTTCTTACGTCACCCATGAGTTACAGTTCGATAACCCCTTACATCAGCAGGTTATTGTTCGATGACCCATGGACGACAGCACTAAATTATTGCCGACTTTGCAGATGTCATCAATAATTTTGAATATAAATACATGCATGTAATTGTAATAGTTCAGTACTAATATTTTATACTTATAAGTTGTTACTCTGTTCAAATAAAAAGTTTTTAAAAACCCTTTCGTGTGAACGAGAAATATAATTGGCGCAGTCGTTAGGATAGTGGAAGAGCCCTTAGAAGATCCTCGTCGTTTTCAAACGTTTATCCACTATTCCCGAATCAAGTTCCGTAGAGAAGCAAGTACTCCAAGAAGAATTCTGGCCGTAGAAAAGAATACCTCTTCACTACCGTCCATCAAGAAGCCTAGCAGTAAGAAACAAACAACAAGATTATTTTTGGTGAACGAATATGCAACGAGCCATCATCGTCATCCTGTAAGCACATATGAAACCATTTTCATCCATTCCAAATAATATTTTACGTCCTCCAACCTTGATTTTACAAACTCCTCCAGCATATATTACTCCTATTCCAACAATTGTTCCTCAAATACCCGTCCAAACTCACATTCCCTTAAACATGGCAAACCAGTTCGACCCGAAGAATTTCTTTATTGTCCCCGAATACGATGGAAGTCCAAACGAATTATATCAGTTTATCAACGTATCGACTATGTTACTGAACGAATACTGGAACACTGAAGATCCCGGAAGTTTCCAAAATCACATATTGATACAAGGACTACTCAACAAACTACGAGGCAGAGCCAAAGATGTCATCTCAGTTTATGGATGCAGCGATTGGAACAGCATCAAAGCAACTTTAATCCAGAACTTCGCTGACCAACGGAACGAAAATTCCTTGACAAGAGATCTGGTAAACCTAAGGCAAGATCAGAATGAACCACCGCAGCAATTCTACGAAAAAGTTATGGGACTTCTGAACACAATATCCAACTACATCGAATTACATACAGCGGATAAAAACATCAAGACCAGTAAGAAGAATTTTTTTCAACAGCAAGCTCTGACAACATTCCTAGCTGGATTACGAGAACCTATGGGATCCACAATAAGATCAATGAAACCAGTAGACTTGGCAACAGCAATGCAGTATATTCAAGAAGAAAACAATATCCGCTATCTGCAAAAAACTTTTGGACCTCCCCAAGTTTCCAAGAAACCATTCCCGACCACGCAAAAAGTTGCAAACCACCAATTCGCCCAACAATCAATACCACAGCGAACTTATCAACCCCCACAGCCCTTCCAACGACCTGGACAGCCACAATTCCATCAACCAATGAGACCACAATTCCAACAACAAACCTTCAGACCACATTGGCAGCAAAATACCCAACAAAGACAAATGTGGCCTCAAGTCCAACCACAACGTTTTCCACAAAACCACCTAAATAAGCAAAACGGACAGGAACCAACACCAATGAGCATTAGTACCAGAAATACTTATGGAGCACCAACAAGAAGCATGAGAACCCAACCTCAACCTAGACCAAATATCAATCCAACTCCCATGTATAATATTGAACAATACGATGAAGACCTAGGATACGAAGCGAACCACTATTATGGAGAAGAAAACTATTTTTATTCCAACCAAGACACCACTGAACAATCCCAGGTACAGGAAGACTATCAGGAACAAGACGCAAATTTTCAAATGGACCCAAGACAGAATCCAGAAACATAGTAGAACTCCACACCTTCGACGATAAGAAAGAACTTCCCTACATAACCATTTCAAATCCTCCCCTCAAACTCCTCATTGACACTGGATCAACCAAATCCTTCCTCAATCCCAACTTAGCATTTGAATTTTATGAAGACTACATCAAAAAAGACCCCTTTGTCGTCACCTCCATTTTCCAAAACTATTCCCAAGATTACAGTGCAGAAATTCCCATATTTCCTGAGTTTAACTCAAATGGTACATTCAAATTTTACCTTTTCAAATTCCATAAAACTTTCGATGGCCTTATTGGACTCGATAACCTGAAATTTCTCAAAGCTGAACTAAATTTTCCTGAATCCCTCATCTCAACCGAACACTCATCTCTCCCAATTCAATATTACGAAACCAATAAGACACAGTTCTACTCCATCCAACTAGAGCCAGATAGTGTGACGCAAGTTCGACTACCAGTGAAAGAAAAGAATGGAACCATCATGATACCAAGGCAAGAACTACAAGGTACTTACATTCGAGAAGCTCTCAACGATGCCTGCGATCATCTAGCCTGGACCGAAATCGTCAACTTCAGTCCAGATAAACTCCAAATCGTTCTAGCCGAACCAGTACATAGCAACTCCATAAATCTCCAAGAGTATCATCTCTATTCCGCTGATATACTCCCACCTGAATACTCGGACCCAATCAACAATATGGATGACCTAATCAGAACTGACCATCTCAACCCAGAAGAGAAAACGCATATCAGAAGATTATGCAGGAAATATGCTGATATTTTCCATCATCCAGATGCCTCATTAACATTCACCAATCAAGTAAAACACCACATAAAAACTAAGGACGAAATGCCGGTATACACCAAATCTTACCGATATCCATATGTTCATAAAGAGGAAGTCAAGAGACAAATATCTTCATTATTGGATCAAGGTATTATAAGACCTAGTCAATCTCCCTGGTCTTCACCAATTTGGGTCGTTCCCAAGAAACCAGATGCCTCCGGAAAACCGAAATGGCGTATTGTTGTGGATTTACGGAAAGTTAACGAGAAGACGATAGACGACCGCTACCCAATTCCAAACATTTCTGACATCCTTGACAAATTGGGAAGATGTCAATATTTCACCACGTTGGACTTGGCAAGCGGATTCCACCAAATAGAAATGGCAGAAGCAGACATCCCCAAGACCGCATTCAATGTAGAAAACGGACACTACGAGTACCTGAGGATGCCGTTTGGATTGAAGAATGCTCCAGCGACATTCCAGAGGGTTATGGATAATGTTCTGAAGGGCCTACAAGGAACTATCTGCCTGGTCTATATGGACGACATAATTATCTTCTCCACATCCCTACAAGAGCATATGGTTAACCTTACGAAAGTATTCCAACGCCTACGAGAAACTGGCTTCAAAATACAAGTGGACAAGTGAGAATTCCTGAAAAAAGAAGTAAGCTTCCTAGGACATGTCGTCACTCCGAATGGAATAAAACCAAACCCAGCCAAAGTAAAAGCAATCATGGATTACCCTATACCTCGAACCGTCAAAGAAATCAGAGGATTCCTTGGTCTCCTAGGATACTACAGGAAGTTCATCAAATACTTTGCTAAGACAACTAAACCTCTAACCTCCTGCCTAAAGAAAGACGTACATATAGAACATACACCAGAATTCCTGAAATGTGTCCAAACCTGCAAAAACCTGCTTACCAATGAACCGCTACTTCAGTATCCAGACTTCACGAAGCCCTTCAACCTGACCACAGATGCCAGTAACTTTGCCATAGGGGCCGTCCTATCCCAAGGCCCCATAGGAAAAGACAAACCAATAGCCTATGCCTCCAGGACCCTTAACGAAACAGAGATGAAATATTCTACCATTGAGAAGGAAATGCTAGCCATAGTTTTTGCAACCAAGTATTTTCGACCATATCTCTTTGGGAGAAGATTCAAAATTTTGTCAGATCATCGACCCCTCCAATGGCTGTTCTCCCTGAAGGATCCAAATTCAAAGCTGGTCCGATGGCGCCTGAAGCTAGAAGAATATGACTACGAAGTGATCTACAAAAAAGGCACAAGCAATACCAACGCCGATGCCCTCTCCAGAATCGAAATACATACAAAAGAGGTTCAAGGAGCAAATGACAATTTCGACAAAATGTCATTATATAACAATCCTCCATCAGAAGCCCCTGATCCTGCAGACGACATCATCAACGAATTATTTGAAGAAGGGATCCGTCGATTTTTTCCTGAAGGTGAAGAACCTGTTTCAAAACAACAGGAGACTGAAGACAAGCCCCCAAATGAAGTAAATAAAGAACTTGACCCGAACCACGAAGATATCCCAGATGAAGACAACAGTGGCATCACCAACCACACAGCCAGAGAAAGCCCAATATTAGAAATACCAATATCGGAGAAACCTCTCAATGTTTACAATAACCAAGTCATCTTCAAACGAGTAAACTATAATCCAGCCAGAACAGTAATAGAGGATATATTCTCAAATAAGAAGAGATACCATGTCCAGTTGGGAAACGACAATCTGGATGAAAACGTTTTCAACTTTTTCAAGGAATATATAAGTCCAGGAAAAAAATACGCGCTGATGTTCAAAGACGAAGAACTTTATCCCAACATGTGCAGAATTCTGAGAGAAACATTCAAAAACTCTTCTTTCAACCTGATAAAATGCAATCGCCTCCTGGAAGACGTCAACAGCCCAGATAGACAAAAGGAAATAATCACACAGCAGCATGAAGGAAAAACAAACCACAGAGGAATCACTGAAACAGAAACTCGAATTAGAAGATCGTACTATTGGCCCAATATTAAAAAGGATATTGAAGAAGCTATCAACCTCTGCGAGATCTGTCAAATCAACAAGTACGACCGAAGACCAGAGAAACCAAAGTTCATGTTAACACCTACCCCAACAAAGCCTCTTGAAATAATACACATGGATACCTTCCAGGCTAGTGGACAAAAGTTTCTGACGATAGTGGATGCATTTTCTAAATATGGCCAAGCGTATCCTATAGATGGATCCAATGCAATCAATACCCTCAACGCTCTCCTGGTATTCATAAACCACCATGGAGTCCCACATATGATCGTCACGGATGATGGTACCGAATTCAAAAATGGACTGATCCAAGAATTTGTTGATACCCATAAAATTAACATCCACTACATCACTCCAGAGAACCCTCAGTCAAACGGGATAATCGAAAGATTTCACTCTACACTGATTGAGCACTTAAGAATATTGAGACAAACGCAGAAGAAAAGAGACATCAAAGAACAGATGCTGTATGCCATTTTAGGATACAATAATTCCATCCATTCGGCAACAAGTCAAAAACCTATGGATATTCTCAATGGACATCTCAATAGTCAAGATCCGTTCGACATCGATGTAAGACGAGCCTTAATCAACAACTACGTCCAACAGCACAGAGAAAAAACAAAGGAGATATATAAAAAAATCAACGAGAACTTACAAAAGCACAAGACCATCATCATAGAAAAAAGAAACAAGAAAAGGGAAACTCCTATAACCTACAAACCTTGCACCAAAATATATACAAGGAAAACTGTGAAAAGAAACAAACTACTACCACCCTTCTCCCCAAAATCCATCCATAAAGACCACACAGTAACTGTTGAGACAGAAAATGCAAATATTCACAAGAAAAATATCAGACACTTGCCTAATAAGATAACTGAATTCTTCATCCCTTTACAGCCTTCACCTGACGAGAGGACAAGAGATCGAAATCCAAAATCTGAAGACCAACCCAGGGCTACTACCCCTCAAGCTGGGACAAGCAAAGATCAGGACTAGTACTCACGATTTCATCCACTACTATGATCTTGAACCTATCCATCAAGAGATAGCCGCCATAGAATCTCAGTATGATGCCGTCTCCACAGCAATTCATAACGGACTAAGTGACCCCTACTTCTTCAACTTGCAGAATTTCGATCAAGGACTGAAATACCAGCTGAAATCTGCAAAGGAAAAGCTACAGACTTTATACCCCCTCAGTAGACCCAAACGAGGACTCATTGATGGCTTAGGAAGCGTAATCAAAGCAATCTCTGGAAACCTGGACCAAGAAGATGCTAGGAAATACGAAAATGCTATTGCTTCCTTGGAAAAAAATCAAAGGAACATAATAAGCCATGTGAATCAACACATAAGTTTGAACACCAAGATTCTGGAAAGTTACAACGAAACCATCTCGTTACTAACACACAATCAAGATGCCATCTCAATGGAAATCAACAGAATTGAGACTGATCTCAACAAATTCGTTTTCGACTTCAATCACTACCTAGAAAACAGAAACCTTTTGGATCAAATAAACCTGATACTTCAAGTTATTTTACAAACACTGAACGACTTAGAAACAGCAGTATCCCTCGCAAGGATAAATACAGTCCATAACAGCGTTCTCAAAATCGAAGATCTGAGTTGGATCATAAGGACAATGCTCACCTATCATTCAGAAAACCAGCTACTCTATAACCAGGAGGATGACATCCATAAGTACTACGACGTCATCAAAATAGATAGACACAGATCATAAAATTGTTTTCATCCTTCATGTTCCCTTAATATTTCCTGAAACGTTTACCTACTTTCACCTATTTCCCATTCCAACACAAAATTCAACGATAATAATTCCACCAACTCCTTACTTAACAGTTAGTCCTAACCTCTATCAATACCTAAATTTACCTTGTGAACGAATTGGCCTCGAATACCTATGCGAAGAAAATTTTCTTCAAGACACTGGAAGATCCCCAGACTGTGTTACCCAGATGCTGGAAATAACGGATGAAGAAGCAAGATGTGAACACGTTCCAGTTTCGATAAATTCAACTCTGATCCTGGACATGTCAGAAGCCCATTATATAGGAATATTTCCCCAGGCTACGAAGATCTCTACACATTGTTCCAGTACAAAAGTAATGGTTCTAGAGGGAGTGTATCTGATAAAACTTCCCCCAGGCTGTGAATTCAAAACCAACAACGAAGCATTCATTAACACCAAAACCGTCATCCTGGAAGAACCACTGACCTTACCAGATATCAAGACAGTCCACATCAACTCTTCCCTGAAGTTCAAACCGCTGAAATTAGACAAAATTCCACTGGATAAGCTGCAACATCTGACTCTAGAAGAGGAAAGGCTACAACTCATACCAGAAGAAACCCGGCGATCTGACCTTAGTCATTTCTGGATGACTCCTATTTATATCGTATTCACCATCATCATCCTCTTCGTATTTTACAGATTGAAAAAGCATACGAAGATACAACCAACCACTGATGATCCACCAGCTCCAGAAAACGAAGCATCATCATCTTCAGTCTTGTTCGTCCCTTACAAGACTTCCTCAGGGGATGGAGAAGTTACAGTTCGATAACCCCTTACATCAGCAGGTTATTGTTCGATGACCCATGGACGACAGCACTAAATTATTGCCGACTTTGCAGATGTCATCAATAATTTTGAATATAAATACATGCATGTAATTGTAATAGTTCAGTACTAATATTTTATACTTATAAGTTGTTACTCTGTTCAAATAAAAAGTTTTTAAAAACCCTTTCGTGTGAACGAGAAATATAATTCATGTCATTAACTATGTCTTAGCCCATGCTAAGGAGGATCAGAGACCCTACTTGAAAGTTGCTATATATGGAAGAGAATTTCTTGCCTCATTGGACAGTGGCTGTTCTAAGACAGTGCTTGGTAGTCAAGGTTGGAATATTTTGAGAAATCTCTGTCCATTGACTTCTACTTCGTCTCCAACCCTCTGTACTGTGGCTAATGGGGTGAAATGTGCGGCAGAAGGTACAATCACTGTTCCTATACACCTTCAAAACCAAGTTGGTGTTTTTGAAGTCTTAGTGGTACCATCATTTCCAAATTTTTTGATTTTGGGAATCGATTTTTGGCAACAAATGGGCATTGTCCCTGATCTTTATTCTGGACAGTGGTCTTTTCGATCTGAAGCTGGAATCGAGCAAGCACATGTCAATGCTATACAGACTGTGGACAATCTATCTACGAGTCAAAGAGAAGAATTGACTAAACTTATCGACATGACTTTTCAGGAAATGGGTGATTCTCTAGGCTGTACAAATATTGTTGAACAAGAGATTCATACCACTTCGCCTCCAATAAAGCAAAGTCACTACCCCTTATCTCCCGCACTCCAGAAGCAAGTCAATATTGAGTTAGAACAAATGCTAGCGGATGATGTTATTGAACCCTCTAACTCTCCTTGGGCATCACCGATCGTACTCATCAAAAAACCCGATGGTAGATACAGATTCTGCGTCAACTACAAAAAATTTAACGGAGTTAGTCTTCCAGATGCCTATCCTATCCCGTTTGTGAGTTCAACTCTGGATCAGTTGAGGGATGCTAGATTTTTTACAACTTTGGACATAAAAAGTGCGTATTGGCAGATCACTGTCGCCGAATCTTCTAGACCCTTAACTGCTTTTGTTGTTCCCACAAGAGAATTATTCCAGTTCAAACGAATGCCGTTTGGTCTCCATAACGCTTTAGCTACGTGGCAACGGTTCATAGACCGGGTTATAGGTGTTGACCTCGAACAATATGTTTTGTTTATCGGGATGATGTGATCGTTTGTACACCAACCTTTTCACAACTTATCGAGGTACTTTGTGAAGTGCTTCGTCGTATTCAAAAAGCAGGCCTAACGTTGAACCGGGACAAATGCAATTTTTGTAAGTCAGAGTTGCGATACCTCGGTTACGTTGTAAATGCCTCAGGACTGATGGTCGACCCAGAAAAAGATGAAGCGATTGTACGAATTCCACCGCCCGGAACTGTTTCCGAAGTAAGACGCATCATGGGGATGGCATCCTGGTATAGACGCTTCATCCCTAATTTCTCGTCGTTAATAGCTCCAATGGCAGCCTTGCTCCGAAAAGATAAACGGTTCGAGTGGGACGAAACTTGTCAGAGAACTTTGGACACTATCAAAAATTGTCTCGTTTCAGCGCCTATACTATCATGTCCTGACTTCGACCTTTCTTTTCAAATACACACGGATGCCTCTGATTATGGCGTTGGAGCTGTACTTTCTCAAGAACAGTCTGAAGGCGAGAAAGTTATCTGCTACTTGAGCCGGTCATTGACAAAATTGAGAGAAAATACAGCACCACCGAAAAAGAGTGTTTGGCCGTTCTGTTTGCAATAGAGAAACTGAGACCATACATCGAAGGAACTCGCTTTACAGTCATAACTGACTGGTACAGCCTTAAATGGTTCTAAAATATAAAAGATCCTGTTGGTCGTATCGCTCGATGGGCAGTACGCATCCAGCAATACGACTTTGACATCGTTCACCGCAAGGGGAAGGACCACGTCGTTCCCGATGCTCTTTCGCGATCAGTCTCGGTAGTGGACGCTGTCGAACTCCAAGCTGCGGAATGTAAAGCTCCTAAAGATGGCTGGTATACCGGTATGATGAAAAAAATTGGAAAATCGCCTCAAAAATATCCACTTTGGAGGGTTACGGGTGAGCAGCTCTATAAAAGATCCTCGCTGAAATATCCCAAATTAGCTGACGATTCCGACGAGTGGCTACTGGTTGTAGCTAAGGAAAGACGTCCAGAGATTATTGGCAATAACCATGATCCACCTACTTGTGGTCACCTGGGTGTTTGGAAAACTTTTGGACGTGTTTCAGCAAAGTTTTACTGGCCCAAAATGAAGCATGACATCGCCAATTACATCCTACGATGTAAAGTTTGCCCAGACAAAACCTGAGCAGAAACGCCCGGCAGGACATGTGCTGTCTCTCCCCTACAACCACTAGACCTTGGCAAATTATTTGCGTTGATATCGTTGGTCCATTGCCCCGTTCATTCCAAGGCAATGCTTTCATTCTTTCAGTCTCCGACTATTTTACCAAATTCAGTTTATTATATCCCCTCCCGGAAGCCACTGCTAGTAGAATTACCAAGATTTTGGAAGAACAAGTGATTTTGTTGTTTGGTGCACCTTCTCGCCTTGTTTCCGATAATGGTAAACAATTTATCAGCAAAATATTTCAAGATAAAATGAAGGAATATGACATAAAACATACCTTCCTTGCTTTTTACCATCCCCAAGCGAATCCGGTAGAACGCGTTCACCGGGTAGTGAAAATCATGTTAACAGCTTATGTAGCTGACAATCATCGGAAATGGGATCATTTCCTTCTGAAAGTCGCTTGGGCTGTTCGTTCTGCAAGACATAAAGCCACGGGTGTGACCCCTCACTTCGCTATGTTTGGACGCGAACTCAAAATTACCGGCTCCACTTCCGACATAGACCATGACCCTGAACAACCTTTTGACCCAAAAACTCATTCGGAATCCTTGAAAGAGGTTTTCAAAGACATAAGCCAACGACTCAGACATGTGTACGATAAAAGTAGTAAAATCTACAACCTTCGCAGGCGTGAGGAACGGTTTACACTGAATCAAATAGTATGGAAAAAGAACTATGTGATATCTGATGCCACAAAACATTTCTCAGCCAAACTAGCCCCTAACTGAGTTTGTTGGGCCCTACAAAGGATCTGAAGACTCATCCACCTGACGATGACGTGGAGGATGAAAATACCGATATGTAATCAGCTCGGTAATACGCCTTGGTGCGATTGTTATATCCCTAAAATCAGTTCTCGGTTATGCTGAAAAAGTTTTTGTTGAGACAAAAACTTTCTTTCGGGAAAGAGGGGTGTGTTACGGTCTCATAAATACCTATGTTTTTCTTTACCCAAGGAATAATATTATCTTCAAAAATCACCTAAATGCCACTCGCTACCTTACATCGAAAGGTTATTTTGACCACCCCCTGTATAGACAGTAGTAGCTTTAATATATTTAAATGATGAAGAGAGCCTTGCACATCAACTAGTAAAGCCTTGGCAATTGAATGTCGTTTTGATCTTGGTTCCTTGTATTCTCCTGTAGAACACATACGGCTTCACTCGGCTTGATCATCTTTCATCTTCGTAATATCTTACTTGGGAGCTTTCCGAGCATTGATTGTAGGTTTCACATATTTTTGGTTGGTTTCTCTCCCTCATATATCATCTCTGCGCCTATCCCACTTGCAAAAAAGATTCCTACAAAAGTAAATAAATTGTAAACAGACGAAACCAATCCTAACCTCACTTTTATCATTGAATAATGATCTCTACCCATTGAAAAATGATTTTCATACCTTTTCTATTGCTGGCCCTCCTTTTTATATCCTTTTCATATTTCATAGGAATTCGGGAATTTATTAAATATTTTCGTGATATTTCTGTCATGTCTATGACAGATGAAAAGTGACCTATCATCTTGTCATGTCAATATTACAGTTTCCACATTTTTCGACAAACCGGACTTCATAAAAAAGGCCCTTTCTTCTTTTTTTTGGTCCTGACCAGACACGTGAAGAGCCTCGTATTTTTGCTGATTTTAGAGATTTTAGGTGTTTCAAGTACCAAAACGTTGATTCATCTTAGGATAGATAATCAAGCCCAACTGTTTAGAATTGATAGCTTTCTGTGATCGTATTCCATATTATATCAAAATAACAGAAATTCTATGTGAGGGCGATAAATGCATCTCATGAACGACTCACCAAAATCCTATTATCCTTCTGACCTGGGAACGTGGTTGTAGCTTGTAGCGGTGCTTACCGGAAAGGGCCCTTTTTTTGACCGGTGTGGACACTGCAGAGATCAATCACAGGATTGAATTACTTCAATCCAACACACTACGATAAAATGCAGATTGCAGAAAAATCACTTGGGACACGACTGAGGTGTAAAATGGACTCTCTTTCGCTTATCATGAGATCGACGACTCAAGCACTTGGAGTGCCGAAAGTATATTGTTGTTTTTGTACGAGGGTCGGAGTTCTAACAAAAAACTGAGTAGACCAACCGATAATGCGTAAATGTCACTAACCGGATTGTTTTTGGGATGTATCGTCAATCAATGCAATTATTTATGCCCAACAAAAGTTTACTACCAATTAAAATTAAGAACAAAAAAAAAAGAAAAACTCAGAATGGCTTTTCCAAACATTCTCCCCCAACAAAAAAGGCGTATTGACTAAGCATTATGTATGCATTTTATATTTACAAATATACATTTTTTTGCACTCATCGACCGTAATAATGATAACAAAAAAAAATATTACTACTGAAAGAGAAATAAAAATTATAATGATAAAAAATATTAATTAGGATTAGTCCAAGTTGGAACTCGGAAGAGGACACAACTTAAAAAGGGGGCGCCTCAGTGTTTCAGTGGCTGTCTTTACAGTAACTACCCTTATTATCGTATCACGTCCAGTGTATAATTTAACTATGCGACCCAGCACCCATTTACAAGGAGGGCATGTGTCATCTTTAATCAATTCTATGGTACTCACTTCAGGAAAGGGGGATGTGGGTTCCAGCCATTTACCCCTCTGCTGAAGGGTGTGCAAATATTCCACGTGCCAACGTTTCCAAAAATCTTGTTGCAATTTCTGGAGCATTTGCCAACGATAGCTGATTCATTTTCAGAGAGGTGAAATCGGGCAGCGGAAGAGCTGAAACCGGTTCCAAAGTCAGAAAATTATTTGGTGTAAGGGCATTAATGTCTTCAATATCATTGCTGAGGGGTCCAAGAGGGCGAGAGTTCAAAACAGATTCGATCAAAATTATAACAGTATTGAATTCTTCATAAGTAAGAATTTGTTGCCCGATCACTCTATGAAGATGGGTTTTTACGGATTTAATTCCACTTTCCCACAACCCCCCAAAATGAGGAGAAGCAGGCGGGATAAAATGGTGGGAGATATTTTCACGTTCCGCAGCGGTCTTCATTAAATCCGCCAATTCTCTAGAAATACCGACAAAATTGGTGGCGTTGTCGGTGTATAAATGGGACACGCGGCAACGTCGATAAAGCGCTGTAACGCTGCTAGAAAGGTTTCTGAAGATAAGTCACTGGCCAATTCCAGGTGAAGGGCTTTCGTTGCAAAGCACACAAATAAGCAAAGGTATCCTTTGCATGTTTTTACTCCCCTATGCCGAGTCATCGTTAAAGTGAAAGGACCACCAAAGTCTACTCCTACATGGATGAAGGGTTTCACTTTCAAAATTCTAGATTGGGGTAAGTCTCCCATAGGGGGTTGAAATGTCTTGGGATTCACCTTCCAGCACCGGTGACATTTACTGAGGATAGAATTAATTGCTCGCTTAGGGGATAAAATCCAATATTCCTGAGAAATCAAAAATTGAGATGTACGAAACCCTGCATGCAAATATTTTCTGTGGAAGTATTCTACAATTAAAGTGGTGAGCCGACTATTACGTGACAAAAGAATGGGGTATTTTGTATCGTAGGGAAGTAAACAATTTTTTAGTCTGCCTCCAACACGGAGCAAATTTTTTGGATCGAAAAATACGTGTGATTTTCTTAAAGGTTTGGAGAAACACTCAGATCGTAATTCATCAGCGAAAGCAATTTGTTGAGTGCTGTGAATTAAAGGATGGAGACTATCATAAAGTTCTGAGGTCATGAGTGGACCCTTTCTTTTCTTGAGTGGGTTTCGACAATTAAAAATAAACCGTAATACATGAGCCATAACTCGTTGCAGAGTCGTGAGCGAGGAAAAATTATCCAACAAATTGTCAATAAGGGTATCACCCTTTGGATTGATGAATAACGTAATTCTTCGTTCTTCCTCTGGCGGCAGAGAAGGACGAAAGGAGTAATCTTTGTCATCCAACCAAGGAGTTTTAGAGTTCTGTAATATTTCAGATCCCTGAAACCAGCTGGATTCCAGAGATAACTCTGAGGGAAGGATGCCTCGTGAGGCTACATCAGCGGGATTATGTTTTGATTCAACATAATACCATGACTCAGGAGGTAATTTATGTTGAATGTAGGCTACTCGATTTGATACGAAAGTTTTGAATCGATGCGGAGAGCTTTTGATACAATGAAGGACGATCTGTGAATCTGACCACGCACAAATTTTTTCGAATTGTACTTTACCTTTGAAAATGTTTAGCGAAACTGAAAATAGTTTGGCTAGTAAAACTGCGGCACATAGTTCAAGGCGTGGAATCGTTATTTTTTTGAGTGGAGCCACTTTCGACTTGCCGCATACAAACCGAATAATCATTTGATTATTGGCATCAATGTTTCTTACGTAAATTACACAGGCATAACCTTTTTCACTGGCATCACAGAACCCGTGCAGTTCGTATGAGTTCGTACCATTCAACAATAATTTTCTCTCAATTTTCAAAGTAGAGATACAGAGTAATTCAAGGTTATACTGAGTCCACACTCGAACTATGTCAGGGCTAGGATTCTCATCCCAACCAGTGCCCGAAATCCACAACCGTTGGATTAAATATTTCGTTAAGAAGGTGATAGGGGTTAAAAAACCTAGTAGATCGTAAATTTTAGATAGTTCAGATAACATGATTCTTTTCGTGCATGATTTGATATCAGACGGATGAACTGAGAAAAAAAATGAATCCTCTGTGGGATTCCACTGCAAACCTAGAATTTTGAGGGATGTTGGTTCTTGATGGATATCAAACGACAACGGATTAGTGGAAAGATGCGACCACTGGCAAATCAGAAAGCAGGGAAGGCTCGTTGCTGGACCACTTCCTGAGTTGGAAACCTCCACGTTTCAATAATTCAATCAGTTCGTCAACCAAACTGCGCGCCTCGTCATAAGTCGAAGCACCGCATACGAAATCATCGACATAAGACGAATTTCGAATACTTTCTGATGCCAAGGGGAAGTTTTTCCTTCATCTTGGGCTAATTGCAACAAGACTCTCAAAGCTAGAAATGGGCTACTGGATATAGCGTAAACCACAGTAGACAGGGTATAATCAGTTATGGGCTCATCCGGGGAAAATCTCCAGATGATCCTCTGGAATTTTTTTTGGTTAGGATCAGTCGAAATCATCCTGTACATCTGTTTCACGTCTGAGCATATGGCATATAAATGACATCGAAATCTCAGCAGAATAGAAACCACGTCTTGTTGTAACTTAGGTCCAGTAAACAGGCAATCATTGAGAGAATTCTGGTTTGGTAACTTTGCCGATGCATCGAAAACAACCCTTAACTTCGTTGTCAGGCTGTCCGGTTTCAGGACGCAGTGGTGGGGGATGTAATATGAATCGGAAAATATTTCATCATCTGGTATCAACTGCATATGGTTTTGGTCGAGATATTCTCGCATGAATTCTCGGTATTGCTGATAAATATGAGGCTGTTTTAATAATCGGCGTTCTAACGAGTAAAATCGTATTAAGGCTAGTTCCCGAATTCCTGGAAAGGTGGGTTTGGGTTCACGAAAAGGGAGCGAAACTGTATAGCGACCCGTTTCATTCCTGTAGTGCGTTAATTTAAAATGATTTTCAACTAGATCATCTTCAGGAGATAATGGGTTCGAGGAAGGAACTTCTTCGACTTCCCAGAAACCTTTCATGGTTTCCTCAATATTCACAGGCTCAGATGACTGAATAAAAAATGCCGACATAGAAGGAGTAGAAATTTCGACTTGACCCATCAGGATATATCCAAGGGAAGTATTGATTGCATCGGGCTCATTTGAACTACCAGAGATTTTTCCGTTCAGAATAATTTTTGAAAATATATCGGCTCCAAGTAATAGGTCCACTTTTCCTGGACTATTAAAGTTACGATCGGCTAAATGAATATTTTCGATGTGTGACCACGACTCGGAGGGTATTTTCAATGAAGGTAACTCATCACAAATTTTTTCAAGGATGATTCCGTCGACTATAAACACAGGGGATGCTTTGCCGACCGGTTTCATTGACAGGGTAACCTTACCCTTACTCAAGCAAGATGTCATGGAACTGATGCCCTTAACTTCAATATTGAAATTAGTTTTTTGTAATCCCAATTTGTAAACAGCCTTTTGGGTTATGAAGGATGTCATACTTCCCGAATCTAACAGGCAACGGAACGACTGGAAATTACCTTGATTGTCTAGTATGTCAACCCATGCGGTTGATAGCAACACACTTTTACTTTGATTTTTGACGAGGTAGGAGGTGCTTGCCATTGCCGAAATGACAGGACCAGTTGAATGAAGCAAATTGGTATTATTATTATTATTATTACCATTCTGTTCCGATTCATCTTCTTTCAGAATTGTTGCAGTTGACGATGGGGTCAATTTATCTGTGTGCAATAATGTATGATGAGATTAAGAAGAACATTTTTTACATTTATAAGTTGATTTGCAAAAACGAACATCATGAGTTGAACTCAGACAGGCGAAGCAGAGATGCGACGAGCGGCAAAAATTATATCTGTCAGCGATAGTCTTGGCCAAGAAAAGATGACACCGATATATCGTGTGGTTTCCCTTGCAAACTAGACAATTTTCAGAAGCAGAATTATTGACAAAAAACGTAGAAGTGCGAGATGAGGAAGAATAATTATTTGGATGCGACTTGGTAACATTATTACAGGCACTATTACGTTTACTGTGGAGGGATGACGATGAAAAACTGAGAGTGTCGAGAGCTAAGCAATGTTTATTCAAAAAATCTATCAAGCTATTATAGCTCGGAACGGTTGAGGATCCGTGCTGCAGCTCAAATTGCGTAATGATAGCATAATCAAGGCGTTTCAGCATCATCATTAGAAGTATAAAATCCCACGAGTCGGTGGGAAATTTCATTAATTTCAGAGCGGCTATATTTTCTGAGAAAGTGTCGAGCAATTTTCGAAGACTTCCCACACTTTCTGAGTTAGCTTTTGGGGCATCATCAAGCTCAGTCCACAGAACTTGAGCGCGTAAACGAACATTTGAATATCTTGCGTTCAAAGTATCTCAAGCAATGGTATAATTATCTGCGGTCAGTGAAAGAGGTCGAACCAAAGACAGAAAAGCTCCCTGCAGTGAAGATATTAAGTAATTGAACTTTTCAATTGCACTCAAGGCATGATTATTGTGTACTAGTGCATTAAATAAATCAAGGTAAGACGGAAATAATGTGTAATCCCCAGAAAATTTGGACAGTTCTATTTTGGGCAACTGTACATGGGAGGGCGAACCCCCTGTAGAGTGCATTGTGGAATTCAAGCCAATTGCAGTTGTATTTGGGGCATCTGACTCGAAGAGATCGGCATAAACACCTTTAATGAAATAAAATTCCGCTAAAAAACCTTCGCGAATGGTGTCTTGATCATCCAAACTATCTGATGCTTCTGGCAGGAGAGTATTCACCAGGCTAGTATGGTGTTTTAGAAATTCATCTCGAATATTATCTAATTCCGTACATCTTACTTTCAATAAAGTTCGGACAGATTTATCAGTTTGGGCACGCTGGGCAAATGAATTAATAACATTTATATCGCTAATACAAGTTTTACGAAAGGTTTCGTATTTTTTAACTTTGTCCATAATGCTAGAACGGAACGAAGCGCGAGCAAAACAAATATATTTTCTTATATTTGGAAGTTACTAAAATAAATTGAATATCGCCGAATTCTTGGCAAGTAATCTGAATATGCGATCAATTTTCGGCGAGAACTTATCAATGAATGAGATACGCATGCACCACTGGACACAGACATGCCCACTTAAAAGTGCGTACCCCTCCTCGACTTGACCTTTGTCTCAATGTACACGACAAATAATTGCAAATGGCTAAATTTGAATAGATAATGAATTTATGATGAATAAATGTTACTTAATCCGGAATCGAAGGACCAATGTTTGGAATCGATAGCTTTCTGTGGTTCGAAAGTGATAGAATTCCATATTATATCAAAATAACAGAAATTCTATGTGAAGGCGATAAATGCATTTCATTAACGACTCACCAAAATCGTATTATCCTTCTGACCTGGGAACGTGGTTGTAGCTTGTAGCGGTGCTTACCGGAAAGGGCCCTTCTCTTGACCGGTGTGGACACTGCAGAGATCAATCACAGGATTGAATTACTTCAATCCAACACACTACGATAAAATGCAGATTGCAGAAAAATCACTTGGGACACGACTGAGGTGTAAAATGGACTCTCTTCCGCTTATCATGAGATCGACGACTCAAGCACTTCGAGTGCCGAAAGTATATTGTTGTTTTTGTACGAGGGTCGGAGTTCTAACAGAAAACTGAGTAGACCAACCGATAATGCATAAATGTCACTGACCGGATTGTTTTTGGGATTTATCGTCAATCAATGCAATTATTTATGCCCAACAAAAGTTTACTACAAATTAAAATTAAGAACAACAAAAAAAAGAAAAACTCAGAATGGCTTTTCCAAACACCCAACTTTAGTTGGATTCATTTTGAAACAACATAAGTCTTCGAATTTTTGATTGTCGAAGGACGAACTTCCTGAAAGGCCACACTCCATCAAAGGTATGTTTTCCCTTTTTTTTGCCTCTGCTTTCACACGTCTCTTATTTGCTTGTAAACCCCTCTCATTGCTTTCATGGACTATTTTCTGAAAGATATTTCCTTTCAGGCCTTTTTACGAAGTAGTATAAACTTCTACTTATCTATATCATAACGCTTGTAATTGCATGCCAGCGCACCCTCTTAAGCGTAATCCCCAGTCCATCCTGTAGATGACCGACACCTACTTTGCTTTGCATGATACCTGCTTGTAGCTTTTGATACCTGCTCCGATTGGTCCAGCGACCCCTATAAGCCAAGGCGTTGAGTAAAAGATTGTCACATAAGAAGTGGATGTTTTACTTTAGAGGGAATCCAAGGTAGTATTGACGGAAACCCATGCTGAAAGTCACCAACACTTCCACATCAAGGTAACCTTCTTAAAATGATTTGTTCACTTTTGAGACCATTGGATAGAGGAAGAAAGGAATCTATCACTTCGAATCTGCGAGCCCTATGAGAATAGTTCATTAACTAATATAAAATAGTACACTTACTCCATAGGAGTTCAACTTGCCACATTAAATATCAGGAAGATTACTGTAAACCTGTGGTATGCATACCGAAGGTAAGGTAATACTTTCATCATTATCCTAATTATCGTAGACAAATATCGCTATACGATTATTTCTTTGCATAACTCGCACCCAAACATAATCCTCTGTACTCATTACCTTATTATACATTATTTCTTTTATTGATAGGGTTATCTGTATTTGTTATGGTGCCGTAGCTTGCCAATTGTCATATTGTAGAATTGTTCTGTCAATCTAGCTTCTTCTTTTTCTTCTCATATTTTTATGACTTTTCCTGGGTTGGCCACGGTAGTCAGAGTCTGCGGCCAATACCTTCTTTCCACCCTTCACTCTTCATTTCCTACATTAGCCACCAGAATTCTTTCCACTGTTTTTCTTTTATCTTTCTCACTTTACTGTCCATCCTCTACCTAGATTAATAAATTGAATTTGTTCACCCTCATCACTGCTTATAACTTCATTGTCCAAAGATCTACCCACCCTGTCTCCACTGTCTGAAGGCATAGCCGCGGTATTTACATACAAGTCACGGTTCATTATTTGTTAGAGAAGATAATATGTCCTTGAAGGATAAAAGAATATTGTGAACCTGACAAGTGGTTTATCGTACAATACATCAACTTTGCCCAATTGAATGGCAACAAAATTTTCTGAAAAAATTGAACAAATTTTGAAATTTGGACGTGACATTAGGGCGCTAGCACCAATTTTTGATACTTTTTCAATGCCTAACCAGTCTCACGTCAATTTTGTTATTAACGTTTTCCATTGTTTTCCCATAAACTGCGTCATTCGTGAATTATAGAAATCTTTTTCAGCTTTGTTGTTAGATCGATTTCGCATTTCAGTATTCAAATCAATATAAGGTTTCATTCAACATGACTGGTTGAATCTCAACACTCTATATGTGTTCATGACAATAAGACCATTGGCCACAGCCTGCTGTAAATTTTTATAATGTACAATTCATTTTCTTCTGTCATTTAAATTTGGAATAAATTCAGGAATTTTTTATTTCAAATGTGGTGGTATTAAACTTTCAACGAGAAAGGAGAGGTCAGTATGTTTGTCATGTAATTCTTGGGGATGATGACATCTACTTCAAAAACATAACCGTATTGGCTATCAGATTCCACTCCCGTTACATCCAAATTGATAATTTCATGGGGTGTTAGCCAAGCAAAATCGTTGGTGGGTAATGGTTGTGACATACTGTGATCATATAGTTGGTAGCTTCTAAATATGATATGTATTATGTAGGTTCATCAGGGTTATAATCGGGTAAAAATGTATTATCAGCTATATGCTTCCTTTCACTACACTGACTTATTTCACCCCGTATTCCTTTTTTGAAAAAATCGATCATGTCAATGTCTGTCAATGATTCCAATTCAATATTCGTATACTTGCATTGCATTCCATGATAATTTGGCCGCTATATAATACTGTACCGGATCTTATTTATATTTAACTAAACATATGTTTCTAAAATTTTCAAATGTGTCGCATAATAGAAGCTCATCGGACTTCAAATATAAATCCGAGTATTCCCCTGAACTCTGACACTCGAATAAATGCCAAACAAGTTTTGCTCTCATTTAATCCTTATCTGATATATGCTCTTCGTTAAGATTGTCATAAAATTCATTTTTAGTGGGAAGAGTTGGAACTTGTCAATATGATCAACAAAGTTATATGGAAAACACCTTTCTGTCTCATCAAATTGAATTTGTCAATTTGTGGGAAATGTTTATGCATCTCAATATACTGATCCGATGTTGAGTTAGCTCCTAAGTTTTACAGAGAACTCGATATGAATTTGAAACTGTCTAACAAATTCTTTTTCTCTTTTCCATCTTTGTCAGTGTATGTGTGGGTGAATAGATGCTTGGTTTGTGGGATAATATCCACTTTGTCTTTGTTTCTATACAGTTCTTTTATGAACAAATGACAATCATACCCACTCAGATTATGGAAAATTCTTAGAACAAAATTTGGCAATTTGAAATTTAAGTTACATACGGAATGTGCTGCAGGTGATCTTTTTTTCCAGTGAGGTGGCAACGGTCTCTCACTTTCACATCACCACCCGTGAACGGTTTATCACATATACCACAAAATTGTGCAGAAGAAAACTCCGATTCTTTCGCAGGGGTTTGTGCTGTCATAGGAATTGAATACCTTAAATGATTGTGTGAAAGGTCTTTAATCCAACAATGATGACTGTTGCCAGAATCATTTGTTATGAGTAACAAATTAACATGTCTTCTAAGTCTTCCCTGTGAGTAACGCAACGGACCAACCACTTCATATTTCATTTTACCTCATCAAGTTTCGACTCTTACCCATAGACATTAATAGAAAAATGATTCATGTCCTCAAACTGTTTTATAGCTTGTAGTTAAACTGGAAAATTCATACCTGCTACATTCAAGACATCGGAATAGTGAGGGTATGAGGAAACTTCTGACACTCTACCATTTGCAGAAAACAATGCAGATGTGATGGCCCATGCAAAACAATGTTGATCTTCATTGCGAATATCCACAACGCCTTTTCTTGTCTCAATGAAATCGGGAAGCTTCACATACGAATATCCGCTCAATAGACTATACTAGTTGATGTTCACTTCGAGAAACTTAACTTTTTCACAGCTCCACCCTGAAACATAACAATAATTTATTATTCATATAGATATAAATGAAACTTTAAACATACCTGAATCACCTTCTTCAAATTCCGTAGTCTGAGCAATGATGACATCACGGAACCCATCGAATAACGCACCCAAATCCGTTGACTGATCCACAATTTTATTCTGTAAGTTGAATAACTCCGTGTCACTCAAATCCCGTGTTTGAACAAGGCAGCTGCCAAATACTTCCATATTCACTTTAAAGATCTTGTGAACCTTCATCCTGTGAACCTTCATTGCCTCTTCAAGTAATCCAATAACTTTCTCCCTGATCTCATTGAAGAACGGGATATATACAGTGTAAACGTTGGGACTTTCCACTCGATAGCTCACAATTCTACACTTGAAAGCATTCCTTATAATTTGTATGCCCTCACCTACTTGCACACATGCATTGTTCTTGTGATTCAGTCAAACATATATAAAATATCTAGTTTGGATTTGATTGAGCAGTATACATTCATTGTTAGTTTTATCCTTCCATTAAAACTTATATACCTACTATTCAAGATGGTGCTTCAAGAAGCCATCAAACTTTCTGTACGACTCTGTCTTATTTCCATTTAATTTAATGATCTGGATCGGCGTTTTCGAAGTGAGTAAAAGTCAACGTCTAAGTTCAATAATCTTTTGTCATTATTTTTAATGAATTTCTTGTTTTGCCTATGACAAGAATGGAGGAAATGGTTAGGTATTTGTTGGTTTTCAAAGGTCATAAATCGAAAGAGATCATTCTTCCGAATTTATCTGTGAGGTCTCACTAGAAGAATATACAGAGAAAAATGTAAAGAGACTTATATAGAGAAAACACTCAACTTCATCAAATATTGTCTGTTGAATCAATGCAAGTGTTTATAAATTTCAATATTGCTCAGTATAGTCCTCAACAGCATTATAAAAATTATGTCATAGTATATGACGTCACATTGACGTAAACAAAAGTACGTTATGAAGAGGTCCTAGCTAGGATAACCAAGTCGCTCTTCTTGGTACACTATAATAGTAAAAATATGAATATAAAAATTAAAATACAGTATACGACATCAGACAAAAATAATGAACGCTATGAATCAGACTATGAGCTACACTCATAAAAAAGCACATATGCCTCTCTGCTCACAAGTAATGTTGATTAAATTAGAGAAACACAGGTTATTATTTTAGCAGACAGTTGACAATTGAGTTTTTGAATTTGCAGATTACGATCACCCAGATCCCAGTTTTTTCAGTTTTAGTTCTAAAAGGACCTTGCAAAATTTCTATGAATTTTTGGTATGTTGTAGATTTTGACTTCCTTGGCAAAAGTGTCTATGGACACACAAAAAAATCGGCCGATAAGTTTTCGAAATACAGGGTGTCAGAGATCAAAAGTGAAACTTTTTGCTAAGAAATTTCAACAATTCCAAGATTTGACAAAAAGCCTTTTTATTTTGCGAATGATGGTACAATGTCACCTTGATCTCGAATCCATTATACTTTTTTATTTTGTGCTCTGCAATAGAGTGAACAAAAAACAATCCAATTTGATTGATTAATTTTATACCAACCAAGTGCGAGTTCTTTAATGCGAAATGAATACTCAATATAGCCAGGATGAACTCCCTCAATCTCGACAAATTCAATTCAGATGAGAAATATATTTTATCCGATTTTTTGTGAAATGGGGGGTTTCTGCAAAATAGAGAATAATTTCCAAACAAGTCAACGAAAAACTAGGAGGGATATTTGGCATACAATCAATCAACAAATTAATAGTATTATACTTCCCAAAATTCTACAAGACATTCCGCGATAGTGAATATCCACGTACATTCATTCAATGAAATAATTCTTAATGAATATTACTTAATGTTAATGAATCACTTTTGAAAACAAGCTTTCATTCAACATGTATAGAAGGTATTGCAATTTTGGAATAAGTACCGCACTAATAATCTTGCCCAAACATTTTAAAACAGGAATTGCTCAAAAATAGCTGATTTCGCTCTTCGATGAAGTACCTATATATGAGGTATAAATAAAATCTGTACACTCTGAAGTATGTTGCCGACAAATGAATCCGGAGACCTATGCTGAAATTGATCACAATATCTTGGATTCCTCAAACCGTACATTATGTAACCGATTATTTTCCGAAATACAGGGTATTTATTGGAACAATAAACAGCATTGTTCTAAGAAAATTGGACTGAACATTTTTACTTACCCTGTATACATGAAATGACTGTGTGACGTTATCAACAGGGGAGAATGTTTGATATATTTATGACATGCTCGCCCTTATCCGAACTAAAAATCTAGGGGTGGACGTACCCTTATTTTTGAACCACCCAGTATAAAAAATATAATTCAGCTTTGGCTGACATAGAGGGAGTTTATCATGCCTATATTGAATGTTCATTTCACATTAGAAAACTCACACTGGTTGGAATTAAATTAATCGAATGAATGTATTGTAATGAACTTTCTCGATTTCACTTTGAAAATTCTTTATTAACAGAATAATTACAAAACCTAATTCATATGTACTGCGATTCACTGGACTATAATTTATTTATACATTTCAAATATTTCCGTATTCAATACTTGTCAATTGGCGACTCGCACGGCCTTTTATATTAGGAAAAATTTGCTTCTGGAGGTATCGAAAGATTTTCTACGATGTTCTATTGGCTTCTCGGCTAACAGACCTAAGATACTCGTTAAAAGGTGGTGCGGGATCACTCATTCGCTGTTGCTCATCTAGATGACGCCTGCCACTACTCGAATCAGTCTGAATATATCCGTGACATTGCCCCCTTCCTGAAGACATTTCGTCCCGAAATAGAGTCCTTGGAGATTGTCGGTACCTGCATGACTCCCATATCTGCACCGTGACATCCGATGGGAGTAACACTCTACGACTTTTCTGTTCGGTCGTTAAAGATGGTTACAGCACATCAAAATCCTAATGCCGCTGGATCTGAATATCGTCTCCAACATGCTTCTAATAACTCTCCAATCCAGCCCATCAAGCCCACAGAATAATTTTGGGATTGTCAGGTCCATGAGATTTTGGTCCAGCATTATATAAATCTGGTGAGGCCCTCCCAGAAGTCTTCATAGGACGGTTTATCTCGAGATTGCTTCTTGGTTACCAGATAAAAAATGTTTCTGTGGCAATTCTTCAATTGCGACGCCCCTCCAACTTCTGGGTTCTGTTTCCGCAGTTCCTGGAGCTGACCAAACTTCTCTGAGAACACCACAGCTATGACATTCGGAGGTCTTCTGCCACGCAGTGCGCTAGCGCGTAGTCAGTAGGTGTCTGGAAAAGATCTTGTGACTCCTCTCGAGTTACCCCATGTGAAACTGTCTGCCCATTTGAGTATGAGGCCATGAACTGCTGATAGGTCATCTCATCCTCTGGTGGATTGCGGGTGCGAACTTGATCATGATTTCCGGCATAAGGAGCCAAACTGCTGGGATGGACGACTCTAGGTTTTTCTCGGGGTGGCTTTGTGATCCGGTAGACGAGGTCATTTTTTACTTTCATGATCTTCTAAGGACCTTCCCACCAACTATGCAATTTCGGTGAGAAACCGCGGCGACCTTTGGGGTTATACAGCCAGACTAGGTCACAGGCCTTGAATGTTCTAGCTTTTGCGTTGATGTCATAGGTCTACTTCATACAGTTGCTGGCACTCTCGATATTCAAACGGACTCATTCGTAGATGTCGTCCATTCTCTGTCGGAGTTCGCTGACATACTCTTCTCCCGCGGTGTCGTGTCCTGGTGGCGTTCCAAACATCAAGTCACAAGGCAGTCGTAGCTATCGTCCCATAATAATACTTGCAGGAGTTTGGCCGGTTGACTCGTGCACTGCTGCACGATAAGTCATCAGGAAGAGATGAAGATACTGGTCCCAGTCTCTTTGATGGGCAGAGACTACTTTGGACAGATTTTCCTATTCATTTGTTCTACCATTCTGTCGAATTGTGGGTGTAGAGATGTTCTGGTTTCTCGAATATATAACATTTTGCACATTTCCTGGAACAAATGGGATTCAAAGTTTCTGCCTTGGTCCGAATGCAGCTCCAATGGAACACCAATCGGTATATCCACTCCTTGACCAAGATATCTGCGACGGTAATGGCTTCCTGATTGGGTAGGTCGTAGGCTTCTGCCCATTTGCTGAAATAATCCATTGCCACAAGGATGTATTTGTTTCCATGATCGAATTTGGGAAACGGGCCAGCGATATATATTGCAATCCTTTCAAATGGGCTTCCTACGTTACACTGACGCATCGGTGCCTTAGGTCCAGTTCGAGGCACATTGCTGGCAGCGTATACGGCACACTTCCTACACCAGTCCTCAACATCAGCATGACAATCAGGCCAATAAAACCATTGTCTCAATTTCTGCAGAATCTTTGTCACTCCCAGATGCCCGCCGGTGATACCGTTATGCACTTCTCGGAGCACTTCCTGTCTCCTGGACTTGGGTACCACTGTCTTCTCTCCGCCATCCTCGGACTCACACACGTTACAAGATCCCATTTTCGAGAATAGCGTGTGACTTCCTGCCATGGTGGTCTTCGGTTGCCCTTTTTCCATGACGAGACGAAGGTCTGGATCTTTCTCTTGGTCTTCCTGGATTTTGTCATATTTCTAGTTATCGACAACCACCGTGATCCTACGAACGGCTGCGTTCTTCTTCTTGGCACGGCGACAGTGTGAGCAGTCGTCTGAACATGGTCTCCGTGATAGTGCATCGGCATTCTTGTGACTGCTTTCTGCTCCATGTTCAATGTCAAAATCAAATTTTTGAAGTCGCTCGATGCAGCGTGCTACCTGTCCTTCGGGGTTTTCAAACTGTGAAAGCCATTTGAAGGCTGCATGGTCAGTCCTCACCAGAAATCTCCTTCCGTAGACGTATTTGTAAAAATGTTCCACCCCTTTTACCACAGTCATCAGTTCCCGTCTGGTAATTGCGCTCCGGTTTGCTGAGGGTTTTGCTCGAATACCAAATGACCTCCTCTTGTTCTTCCTGGATCTAAGACAGGACGGCTCCAAGCCCTACGTTACTGGCGTCAGTATCCAAAATGAATTTTTCATTGGGTAAGGGATAGCTCAAGATCGGTCAGTTGATCAATGCTTCATTGAGCTTCTAGAATGACTCTTGGCATTCTGGGGACCACTGGAACTGAGTCTGTCCTTGAGTCAATTTGTTTAGTAGTTTGGCAATGTTGGCAAAACCTTAGCACGTATTGACAGTAGTAGGTGCTCGCCAAGGAAACTACAACAAAACAAAAGTGTTGAGCCAGTCAAAATGTCTAGAGTATCTTCTATTCTTGGAAGAGGGTAGCTGTCCTTTTTCGTCACGTTGTTGAATTGACGATAGTCTACGCAGAAACGTGTCGATTCATCTTTTTCCTTTACCAGTAAGACTGGAGAGGACCAGGGGCTGTCGGAAGGTTCAATTATTCCTTCTTTTTCCTTATAGTTGACAATTTTGTCAACCTCTTCTTTCTTAGCAAGAGGGAGTCTTCTGGCTGATTGACGGATTGGATTGGATTTTATCTGAACCACTTCCGTTCCGCCGCCTTTTCTTTGTCCAGTAACGATGTCGAAGATTTCCTGATACTCCTTGACTGAATCCCTCAATTTGGACTACTGAGCTGGTCCAATGTCCGTCGATGGGATGGTGACTGACTTTTCCCATTCTGTTGGCAAGTTGTTGAATTGGCTAACAGTTCCGCGTACACTCCTGATCACAGAGAAAATAGACGAGCAGTGCCCCAAAACAGCCCCTCTATTCAAGGTCACTGGGTGATAATTGACATCCATCACCCTTACTGGCACAAATTTATCAACACGCAGCAAAGTCTTCCCAAGTGCGATTCCTCGTCCAATTTTCTCATCATGAAGTTCGGGCTCGAACATCGCCACGCTCCCACGGCTCGCTCCTCCATTTATGCAAGCCTTAAATTCCAAAGCGCGTGCCAGTGCATCCACGAGATGTGTTGGACGAGCTAGTGTCAACGCTTGTCTGGTTTCTTGGTCGCAAAGTCCATCCAGGAATGCCTGAACCGCTCGTCGCTCCATTACCTTTTCTGGTGTGGCTGGATATGCAAGACGAACCAAGCGTGCAATGTCTGCTTCGAATTCTTGTAAGGATTCGCTTGATTTCTGGCAGTGGTTTTTGAGCTGTGAGTGGTACATGTTCTAGATGGGTCTGCCCAAACCGCAGTTTTAGATGTTTAATCAGCTGCTCGTATTCCTCCTGCTCTTGGGCCGTGAGGGTTTGTAAAATGTTGGTTGCTTCTCCACGCAACGCCAGTGTTAATGCTACGACTCTTTCTCCTGCATTCCAACCATTTGCCTTTGCTGCAGCTTCAAATTGTCGGCGGTAATTTGCCCATCAAACTGAGGTGATTTTATGGAGAGCTTTCCTGATTCCGAACTGATTTTTACTTCTTTCAAACCCTTTTGAACATCCTCTAAGTTCAAATTCAGTTCCAGCATTGAAATTTCCTTGACGGATTCTGTGCTATGGGTAGTGTCAATCTGGTTTTCCAACCTACTGATTTTCTTCTTTATTTTGTTGATTTCCGCCTCGAGTCCGCCTTTGATTTCACCACTGATTGTTTCTTTCAATTTTCTCATTTCCTCTTTAATTTCATCTTTGATTTTCTTCATCTCTATTTCGACCGTCCCCATTCTTTCTTCTAACCGACTCGCTACATCACAAAGTTCTTCTTTCAAGTTCTTCGAAGTTTCCAGGAGCTCTTTTCTCAACACCTTCGAACTTTCTTGGAATTCTTCTTTCAGACTGTTCGAATTTTCTAACAGCTTTTCTTCCAGATTTCTAGAGTTTTCTTGAAGTTCTTCCTGCAAACTATTTGAATTTTCTAGAAGTTTCACTTGAAGTTCTTCCTTCAAACTATTCGAATTTTCTAGAAGTTTCCCTTCCAAATTCTTCGAATTCTCTTGAAGTTCTTCCTTCAAGCTATTCGAATTTTCTAGGAATTTGTCTTTCAGATTTTTACAGTTTTCTAGAAGTTCTTCTTTCAAACTCACTGAATTTTGTTGCATTCCGTCTAGTTTACTCATTATGGAACTCATATCAATTCCCGAAACTTCATACAAAAATGTTTCGGGGTCTTCACCTCCTTCTATCAGTCCCTCTGCGTGTCTTTTCTGGAGCGTGGCCTTCTCACCACTCTTTTTCAGCTCCCTTTCCTCTAAGTCCTGTTTCAACTCCGACACCTATAAGTCGGCCAAAAAAACGTTAGTTTCACGGGCCACCACCCTATTATTATTATTGTTTTTACACGCGAGAAGTGTATCAGTTTATACTCACAACTGTCCACTTCACGAAAAATGTTTATTAGTCACTGTCTATTGTTCGCGAAAACAAAACTCGAACAACACAACAAAATACACAACTGTCTGCTCACACGAACACTCTGTATTCATCTTCAACATCCTCTTCTGTACACCAATGTTATGAACTTTCTCGATTTCACTTTTGAAATTCTTTATTAACACTTAAAACAGAATAATTACAAAACCTAATTTATATGTACTACGATTCACTGGACTATAATTTATTTATACAATTCAAATACTTTCGTATTCAATACTCGTCAATCGGCGACTCGCACGGCCTTTTATAGTAGGAAACATTGCTTTTGGAGGTATCGAGAGATTTTCTACGATGTTTTATTGGCTTCTCGGCTAACAGACCTGAGCTACCGCTCCTCGTTAACAGGTGGTGCGGGATTACTCATTCGCTGTTGCTCACCTAGATGACGCCTGCCGCTACTCGAATTAGTCTGAATACATTCCACAGATCACTTTGTTTCGGTGATCTGTGATATATCCGTGACAGTATGCTCACCCTGTTGTAGAGCACAAAACGGAAAAGTATAATGGATACGAGATCAAGTTGACATTGTACCATCATTGAGGCATGGTATTACCAGAATGAAGAGGCGTTTTGTTAATTCTTAGAATTGTTGAAAATTCTCAGCAAAAAGCTTTACTTTCCATCTTTGACATCCTGTATTTCGGAAACTAGTCGGCCGATTTTGTTGTGCCCATACACACTTTTGCCGAGGAAGTCAAAATCTACAGCATACCAAAAATTCACGGAATTTAGCCGAGAGCCATTTTCCATATCGATTTTGCGAGGTTCTTTGATCTTGAGTCCAAGAAAACTCAAATGAAATTATTTCAAATTTAAATAGTATGATTATCTAAAGAATCACACGTTAAAGGGTTGCATCTTCCCTAGCTCTCACATTTCTTTCAAGGACTTCTGTTCTGAAGGTTGCTCATCGTAAGGGGGCAGCCGGTTTATGGAAATAACAACAACAACAAAAAACAAATTTTTAACAAAGATTGAATCATGACTGGCATGAACAATTCACCTGATGTGCGAGTTACTCTGAAAAAACATTATTTCGTAGGAAATAGTTTAAAATTAGGGAAAGTTATTTTAAAAAATTAAAAATAAAATAATTTTTTGAATATGGCTTTTTGGATCGTTTGCTGAATTTTATGACTGCCCACAATATTTAGATTTCGTGCGGATGAATCCACTCAAATAGCATTGATGAGTTTCTTAATAAAATAAGTAGAGATCATCGACACTGACGAATGCCCTGCTGCCATGTTATGTGACCTGAGCAAGGTATTCGACTGCGTCAACCATGCAAAATTAAGAAATATTCTAGAATCATGTCATCGATGTGAAAAAAAATAGTGGTTGTGCTAGAATAGATTCCTGCGAAACACCAGTATTTATAGGTGAAGTGTCGGATGAAACTCAGTCGAACACTACGTAGAGAGATCCGTCTAAAATAAAGAAAAAATATAGCGAGGATCACAATTGGGGGACAAGCCATCAGATGGAAGATTGACAAGGACTCCCTGGTACCAAAACGATAAAACGCCTTGGAGAAATCCGATGCAACCGCCAGAATTTTACCATATTTTTCAGTAGATTGCTGCTATATATGTGAGACATAAAGCAAGCAGGTCATCAGTTTATCTCTGATGCCGGAAACCGTATTTTCGATCATTGATAATTCCTGGGCGTTCTAGATATTTCATGAGCTCGAAATAGATGGCTTTTTCCATGACCGTCGTGATAAAAGATAGCAGTGCGGTAGATCTGTAGTTGCTAGGTAAGTCCTTTTTCCCTTTTTGGGGACTGGTTGTACTTTTGCATTTTTCAGTTGGACGGAAATAGCCCAAAAATTATAAAAGAGGTTGAATAACTTTCAAAGTACTGGTTGTAGTTTGGAACTACACTTCTTGAAAATGATCGGCGAAATTCTGTCCGATCCACTAGCTTTGTTGATGTTAAGACCCGCTAAAATCCAATATGATACTTCGTTAGCGAATGGTTCTCTCAGTCATATTCAGTCATATGACTGTCAATGGTAGTGAAGTTCTGGGGTTGCTGTGCCAATGAATTCCGTGTAGAATTTGCAGCAATGTTGGCAGGAACATTTTCTTGGTTAGGGGGAAATTATCTGGAAGTAAAATTTCTTCCCACAGCTATGGCAAATTACCAAAATGAGCGGGATCTGTTAGGACACTTGACGAATTTTGGTATGGTTTTCGTACCATCGATGGTATGGTGCTTGTTTGAGGGCGACAGCTCCGGAGCAGTTTTTGCTTAACCAGGGTTTAATCAGATGTTTTTTTTAGTATTTGATATATAATAATAATAATAATAAATCGTATTTATACAAATAGAATGGGCGGAGTGTCAGCAATATGCTGTTTACAACTCAACTTTTATGTTTAACATACAAGCATTATGTTTTCAAAAATTGTCTCGGCGCATTGTGTTGGATCTCAAAAAGAGAAACAAACTATTCCTTTGTGTTGCTTAATGGCGCAGAAAAAAAAACAAAGAGTGGAAAAGAGGTTTTGTTCGGAGTTCCCAAGTGGAGCACAAACTCCTATACTCAACGGATCAGGATTGGTGATGAGATAAATATCAAGTTTACTGACATACTAGTTGTTGTTGACAATATCAAGTGTATTGACATACTAGTTGTTGACATCAGAAATGCGTATGAGTATCTCAACCAGGTGTTCTAGACCTTATATAGCTTGGCGGCTTGCTTTGGCTGTTTTGTTGTAAAATTTGAGCCAGCTAAAGTTGTGTACATTGAAATCTCTCGTAAAATGATGACTTCAGCTGCTGGATAAAGTCCAATTTGAGTCATGAAAACTCGAACAGGTCACTATAGGCTGGTTCATTGAGAGATACATAAAGACAACCGTTAAGTCTTTCAGACCCAAACTATCTTTACGTAGGCATAACAGGTTAGTCTTAGAGTAAAGGTGAACACCTCCTTCACATCTGAATCTAGAACAGAATTCGTGACCAGGATAAAAAATGTGGACCTTGTTGACGGGGGAATTCAGTTATGTTTCTGTAACAGGCATTTTATCAGGTTTTTCCACCGTTAGGTGATAATAGACGTCACTGATATTCTTGTTGACTTCACGGATGTTACAAAAATGAGTCTCCAAATTCTTCAAAGGTGTGTCACAAATAGTGAGTACCTCTCGCATGGAAATCCGAATGGAGAAGTATTTTGTATCCGGAGTAGTTTACTCGGTGATACTTGGTGATGGTGGAGTCCATCTACCACCTATTATTTTCGTACTCGCCGCTCACTTACAGGCAGAATTAATTATGTGGTTATTCTTCTTCTTAGTTCGATCCCATGCAGATCATTTTTCCCCATTACCAAGAACACTTTTGCAAGTGCTCCCTGTAATCAACTACCAGAATTTTGTTTGATTATAACAGGGGGGGGGGGGCACGTGTAGCAGACTAGTTCTGCGGTTGTGGCTTTTCTTAGTGTAAGAGTAGGTCAAACTGTTATCCATACGAAGTATCACAACACCTGGTTATTTGGTTACTCTAGTGTTACGCTGGTTCATTGCCGAAACTCGCGTCGAGTGAAATTGATGTAGTTTAAGAATTTGAGTATGGTTTTCTACTTATGTCGGAATCATGCCCGCAAAGTCTTGAGTCGACTTCTTTTCTTTGACACAAACCTCATATCGCTTATTATATAGTTTTGTAGAAAATGATTACTTTATTATTTTTTTGTATTTTTTCAAGTACTTTGCTTATCATTATTTCTGGATATTTATGGAATAGGAAGTAAAAAAATGGAATGTTTCGTTTTTTTTTCTCTGCTTCTTTATACAGTCTGTTTTACTTCTCATGGAAACACCCCCGTACAAAATAACTTCCGTAATATTGGACGTAGAATTGTGAAAATTGCAGAATTATTTTGTGAAAACATTGGTTTCAGATTAACAATTAGAATGGGAGAGTGTAGTTTTCACAGTATTCTGAATAACAACTATTATGAAGATATATATTTACTTTATGGCCAAATATTATTTAGCGAGCATTTTTCATTCTACACAAAGCAATGTGCCAATATGATTTATCGGTAGGTAGTTGGTAGATTATTCTTCAAAAAATAATTGGTTTAAAAAACGGATGAAAAAATGATCAACAGGGATTTAATTTTATATTTAAAACAAATTTCCAATCGAGCGACCCATCTCAACTTCTTGATAAGAACAAAAACTTTGTTGACTTCTAGTGAATTAATTCCCAGTCAGGGAGGGGAGACATGTACAGGTTCAAGTTTTATAAGAGCAACTTACGAAATAGAGACACTGCGTTACCAAACAAGCTATAGCGGTGTGTGAATTTTCATCAATTTTTTTGGTAACGATGTGGTTGACTGTTAATATTTGTTTGTGTTTAGTTGTGGCTAATTCATGCGCATTTGCCGAAGAAAATAACGAAGAAGATGAATCTGTAGTAATTGAAGCAGGTACAAAATTTTAATTTAGCTAAATATATATGTTTGCACCTTTGAAAACTACTGATTTGATATTTGAACTCGGAATCATTAGAGATATCTGACGTCCTTAATTACTCAATAATTAAGTAGTTGTTCCATGATTATCTGATCACTTTATCATCACATCTCGTAGTTTTATAATCACATTTAATTATATATACATTACCAATTCCAATATATCAATGACCTGCTGTTTTAAATACCCATAATAACGGTAACGAACAGTTGGGTTTAATATATGAAGTGGATACAAATTCGCCATTTTAATTTTTCGAAATTCCTTACGGATACTGAAAATGGAAAAAGGCATCAGAACAAAATAATTTATAATACCCGTCATGAGTATAAGTCATTCGATTTTGATTTGTTTCACAAACTTCATTATTGGACAGAAGCGATTCATTTGTTATTCAAATCGCATCCATCTGGATATTCGTTGAATAATATATTCATAATATACAAGCATAAAATTATCCACTGATTCGTGATAACTATTTCCAAGATTCATTTCAAGACAGCAGCTTGCTCGATAAAAGAAAAAATCGCGATGGTAATGGTACCTGTAAAATCAATCGGTATCAGTGGTCATTGCCAAGGTCGTCAGATCATTCACCTCTTCTTGGACCCGAAGCACAAGTTTTGATATATATATATATTTTTCATGCTGCATGCCTTTTTTTCTTGAAATGGATATGATGAAATTCAAGGAACGTGGAATTTAATTAGTTTTATTACATAATCAAAATCAACTGAAAATAGTTTTCATTCCTTTATTCCCGCGTTGATGGAATAGCAATCAACAAAACTTTGAAGTTTTTGATTGCTATTTGAACGTTGCTGTAGATCGATATTCAACAATATTTATTAAATTATTCACTCAAATTGACATTGGCAAATGGATTTATGTCACTCAACGACATATACTCTTTTTTGGAAATTACCATTTCCAAGTAAATTACCTCACGGCCAGGGCCAGAGAGAGTCGGCATCGGGCCCAGTCAGAATAAAGAGTCGGGCCCTTGAGAATAAGATTGATATGTGCTTCTAGGAGTCTCTCCACTTTGGCCTTTGCAGATCTATTGTGTGTGCCCTCATATGTTATGTTCGAGTTCCTTGTCTAGACCCGTCCTTATTACAAGAATCCGTAGGCCAGAGCTAAGATGCTCCATGTATTGAGAGGGTTGTGGTTTTTCCTCCCCTATCGTCGAAAAACTTATTATAGTCGGACCTTCGCAGTACCACAGTATGTGTTGTGGGGTTTACCATCTTCTTGGCAAAACCTGTATATTTTTGTGTCTGCCAATCCGATGTTGTTCGCCTATTCTAGCTTGGGAGGTACTCCAGGAATTTTGGCGATGATTCTTCAATGAACTCTTTGGCTCATCTCATTCTCGGCGCCTGGTTCTACCCTCGAGATTGTTTTTTTACCCAACTACTTTTATATGTTTTTTTCAGCGCTTTCGCTATACCACAAAGTTTCTGGACCAATAGGAGCTCGTCGTGCTCCTCGGGCTAGTGAATCTGTCTGGTAATTGCCCTAGTAATCAGTGTGGCCTAGTACACAGCCTATGAACAGTCTGTTTTGACTGCCCAACTCTTGTACGGTTTCCAAGCAATCCCAAATGAGTTTGGAATTAACCTGCCTGGAGTTGATTTATTTTATAGCCGCTTGGCTGTCGGAGTATACACCGATGGTCTTTTCCTTAAACTCTTGCCCTAGTTACCCTTCTGCGCATAGTGGTGTATTGCTGCAACTTCTGCCTGAAATTTTGTCACGTTTTTACCTATAAGCACTGTGAGACTCTTGTCTTTGGCTTGGCTATATACAGTGCGGCCTTTTATAGCCCCCTTGTTAACTTTTGAACGGTTTGGCGTACAAACATGAAAAAAAAAACATATTCCGAACAGTTGTGCAGATTTGCAACCTTTTACGTTGACCGGAACATATATTTTTTTAATTCGTGGTAGTTTTTTTGATCAAGGTGGCCTCGAAATGATTACAAAAGTTTTGAAACTTTGTTGCAAATTATGAAATCATCCATTCTAATGCATTCACAAATTTGCAACCTTGTACACGATCCAGAACTTTATGCAATTTTGAAAAATCTAATCAATTTAAAATTAGATACTTATACTTGATATTTTAAATGCGAATTGCGAAAAAATTATTAACGGAATGAAAAAAATGTAGATAGTTGAAAACAGAATTGATTTCTCTTTTCAACGATGTGACACTTGGCCCCCATGATAATAAATTTTTTTTGCTGATGTGGCCCGCGCTCTCTGTGGAGCAACAATCGTGTTTTTGATTTCAAAAAGTAGTATCGGTGATAACCACCAATTGTTTATTTTTCCAATGTTTGTACGTCGAACCGTTCCAAAGTTAACAGGGAGGGGGGACTATAAAAAGCCGCACTGTATATTTCTGCTCCTACACCTTCTTCGGTTTTTAAGTCATCTGTAAATCAGGCCACTTTTGCAATAACTGAATGTCCTCCGTTCCATGCCTCTCTGCATATTCTGTTTTGAATTTTTTCACGAAGCTATACTTGAGAAGCATCTCATCCGTTGGCATTCCCATTATGGGGTTGGTTTCCAACTCTTTGTATAGCTCGTTGTACATCTTACCATGTAGTTTGCTTGTGGCACTTGCCCTCTGGTTAATCTATTGTTGAATGACCAGTCTTCGCTTTGTATGTAGACATGAAGATGCGTTAGGTTCAGCAAGACTTCTAAGGTGGATCTTGGGGATGTCCACTTAGTTGTCGTGGCTGCCAGGCAAGCTTGCTTTTGGATCGCCCCACTCTGTCGAGTCTTTGGACACCATACCACCGGACCATATGCTACCTTATGGGTCTAATGACCCTGGGATATAGCCATATGATAATTTTTGGTTGTAGCCCCCAGTTTTTCCCAGATAGGTTGAGGGCTATGGTGCTTTTCTGGATTATTTTTTGTAGGTGTTGATCAACTTGTGGTCCCAAGTATTTTGTCTCTAGTGTGAATGGAATTTCTACCCTGTTATGTGCACTGTGCTCCCGAGCACTTTCCTGATTCAGTGCTTTGTGCTTAGTGCTCCGAAGCATTTAACCATAGAAATTATAATATATATACTTACTCTAGAATGCCAATCCCCTCTTCGTGGGACACTGAAAAGTGTTGTAAAATTCCAAATGTTTTCATCAATGCGCATGCCCATAACCAGTCTCCTAGCTCTGCAGCGTTGACAAATTTCAGAAAATTTTATCTTTGTAGTCGAGAATCTGTCGAAAATAACCTAGCATTACTGTGAAGCCTACCCAAATTCCCGTTGAATTGTTGGGATCGTGCAACAGTGTTAACAGTTTTCAATTGCCGCAGAGGAAGGCTGGTAGGTTGCCAGAGCCGGTTTGGGTTAGTTTGGTGGTTTAGGCGATTTGTGTTCATTGTGAAATTAACCAATAACGTTATTGTGTTTATTTAGATGTGCTTTTCTTATTACTGTTATTTACTTCAATTATTCATCGGTAGTGTGTATGTTATTGGTTTTTGGGTTTTTCTGTAGTGATTTTGACAATGTTGACGTGCTTGGTTCTATGGTGTGGAAATAAAGGATATATTCCTGGAATCCATTATTCGAACTTAGTATGTTCAGTAATCAATATTATGCACTTATTACCCAACCATTTATATATTTTTGTAGTTCTATTGGCCATCAGGAAAAAGTACACATTTGAAAAATAAACACAGAGTACTACCTTTATTATCAAAAAGTATTCATATAATATTTATAAACATTAAAAATGGCAAAGTTCAAAATTTTGATTGGCAGTTTCTTATTTCTTATATTGAGTCACTCAGCTCTATAAACAATCCATTTATTATTACTCTTCATTTTGTTTTATTTCTCATTTCTCTTGCTGTATTAACTCATCAAAACGAATGTATTGGGTATAACCCTTAAAATGTAGACCAACAGTCGACACGTGCCTCAGACTATTGGTCATTATCAGTATGGTGTAGCCAAGTGCAAAGATCTGCATATTGCTTAATTAAACCTTTAGTTTAATTAATATAATTATATTGAATGTTTTGTATCCTATTTTCAGTTCAGATTCCAATTTGATATTTTGAAAATAGGACTGGGATATTTCTGGATGAATCATTCATCTTATAGCTTGCCTCTCCAGTTGTGTTCCGCTGGATCAGTTCTAGCACCAACACTTCCTTCTTCACATCAATGATTTGTTGGGAGCTACCCCATGTCCAGTAATCAGCTTTGCAGATGATAGTACTCTTCATACCTCTTTCTCTTCCAAAGCTCCGATATCAGTCAGTGAATGCAGAACGGGGAAAAATCGTGAATGAAATAAATACGCACTTGGCAATAATTTCAGAATGGTGATCCAACAACTTCACTCACAAGCTAGCTCACTCCTCTGGAACATCGCAGAAAGGTTGGCGATCTGTCTGTGTTTTATAGATATTTCCATGGACGATGCTCTTCCGAAATATTATCAATCGTTCCACCGTTAGCGGTCCCTTCGAGGCTGACCCGTCGAGCTCCTGTCCTCCAGAATATCAATTCCTACCTACCTTCCTTTGGTTCTCACGATGTTCTCTGAACAATACAGGATGTTTCTTTCCGTGGGAATTAGAACTTAAAAAAAAAACATAAAATATATATATTTCAGAAACGTCATCAATAGTTACCTATACTCAAGATATATTTTTTCATTGTTATTTTATTCGATGAATTTCTCGGATTTAATCAGTTTCACAACATAGGTATATGCCCACCAAAACTTTTCGTGTCTCATAGACTGCCCTAACACCAACGAATTATCAAATCGATTTTACTCAATATCATGAATCATTTATAAATCTCACTGAAACCCACCCTGGTATGAATGAAACTGGTCCTGATCATGCGCACTAAATAATGCATTGAACTTTTTACAACACTTTCGTCCCATTGAATTGGCATTCTAGAGTAAGTATATATATTATAATTTCTATGCATTTAACGAAAAGGCTTAGTGCTTAGTAATACCGAAAAGTGCTCGCGAGCACTCCAGTGCTCCGGAGCACTTTTACCTTGACTTATCGGAGAAATCTCTGTCTCAAAATCTTTAAAACAATAATTTTTTTTATTATCGAGTTAAATTCTTATTTCTTCGACGAAAGTCAAAAAAAGTCTACCAAAAATTTCGTATGGATGACATTTTTTGCTATCTTGATATAGGGGATGTGCGGTATGTCACCATATACTGTTATTTCAAACTTCTTTTCTGTGTAACCATACGCGGCCCATTTAGATTTGATTTTGATTTACATGTTTTGTTTTTTTTTTTCAGACTGCGAGGTTAAACACTCAAAAAACGATGTCAAGAAAACCAGAAAACTAAACATTCAATCAATATTCCTATTCTATTGGAATCAAGTTTATGATTTCAGCAATTCTATTTCAAAATAGTATATTATGTTAGCAGAGATAAACGCCCTTTCAGTAACGAGTATTTTATTCCCGAGTAAAGCGTTGCAGAACGACTGTTTAAAAAACAATTGTTTCGAGTTCATAAATGCTTTACATATACCGTACTTTTTTACGAATTCATATTATAACCACAAAATTGTATGTTTTTGAGTTGATATCTTTTTTATCATAACAGTTTCAATTGACAGGTCAAGAACGACCTACTCTCTCAGAATTTTTAACCACAGAAATCAAACAGTAACTTAAGAAAATTAAGTTGTAATGGTAATATTTTTATAAAAATTCTTTAAATACAGATTACGGAATATGTAATCAATTTATCATTTATCGTGGCACGCTGAATGCCATTTTAGATATTTTGTGAGTAGAAAAAGTAACTTAAGTTTTTAATTGACTCGGTTGTTACTTGATGGAAATCTGAATGAAAGGGCGAATTTTCACTTTTAGATTTTTTCTTTTCTTTTTAGTTAGAGTCTTTCCACAATATCTATCAGATGTAGTTCAATGTTCAGCGTGGCTTGTGCCGGGGAAGTAGTTGATTTCTGTTAGATATTACAATTAAATCACATTTTTCATTTTTGAAATTTCATGGAGATTATTCCTCTTTTCAACATGAATACCTCCCAAGAGGTTATCTTGAACGATGGAAAATAGCGTCTGAAGTTTGTCTTTCAGTCGCAGATGATTCCACAACAGATTTTATTAATATCCTATTCATATTTTCGAACTAAAATCCATAGGACTTCTTAGACTGTTACAAACGTGAGTTACTGAAACTTGATTTAACACGATAAGATTTCAACAAATGATATTATATCGAGACATGTTTCGGTACACTGTAGTTTTCAATCGGTTAGTATAATAACTGCTTGCAAAGGCAACGGTGTAGCGAAACATGTCGCGATGTATTATTATTTGTGAAAATCTTACGTGTTTGATTAAGTTTCAGTAATTCAAGTATCTAACCGTCTGGAAAGTGCTTAGTGCTCCCTGACTGGAATTACTTTTTGAAAGTGCTTAGTAATCGCGAGCATTTCATAAATAGAAGTGGTTGGTGCTCGAGATTTCGGAGCACTTTTCAAGAGTGCTTAGAGCTTAGTGCTCGAAGCACTTTTTGTGTTCGGCACAGCTCTGCTCCGAGACTGTATCTGCGAATGTGTCTTTTGTAAAAAATCGCAAGATCTTCGGCGTACCTTAAACAATGCCTGCCTTTTTCTTCATAGAGCTTTGGTAATTAACCTTGTGGATGCATTGTTAAAAGCACCGTTAATGTCCACAAATATCGCCATGGCTATATCTCTTTGTCCTCCAAGGATTTTGTTTGGTGGTAGTGCATATTGGCGCTCGTTGAGGTAGTTTGTTAATAGAACCTCATCCCTAATGTATCTCTCTATTAGTGCTAGCTCTTGGTTGTCCTTCATGACATCAGGCATGTTTTTTAATTCAATGAAGCTATTGGTGAAATAAAAAACTTTTTTAAATTATCAACACTTTTTTCTTTATTTGACATAAGTATATTAAATGAGAATTCGAAATTTTCTAACAATAAAATTCACAAATGAAACTACTTATAGGTACAGCTTTCAGCTATACAAAAGAGGTTTCAAAATAAATCAGCTTCTCTGACTTTTTGGGGGCAAAATCAACAAATTCACCTATAGGAACCGCAGAAAGCACTCCGACTAGAGCTCAGACTTCATATGAAGCCAAGAATATTACATCATGTAAAATAATAAACACGGCAGAGCCGTGAAGCTTGTATCACAGGGTTTCAGTCTCGTTGGTTCTGGCCATTCCGATGATGTGTCAATTGCTAAATGTGCTAGTAATTGAAATGTTCGGTATTTTCATCCTCCGCAAGATTACATTTTTTCATTATTTCTCTGAACCGACAGATTTCATGCCAGTTAGGTCTCGAAATGCTGTTTAAAGTGGTAATAAACAGCCACCAATTATGCACAGAGAACGGACCTCAGCTGGGAAGGAATGCATCAGTGTGATACACAGATGGATCTAAGATGTATGAAAGGGTTGGAGTGGGCGTTACAGGACCATATTTCAGGCTCTCAAAACCCCTTGGTAACACACCAACCATCTTCCAAGCAGAAGTACATGATATAGAATTATGTGTCCAGGAATGCCTTGAAAGAGGCACTCAAAGGGCAGAAATATGTATAGTATCAGATAGCCAAGCAGCACCAAAAGCTCTGAGGTCATACACCTGTGAGTCTGAGCTGACTTGGGACTGTAAAAAATCCCTGAGACAACTGGCAGGAAACAATCAGGTCACCCTGATGTGGGTGCCAGGTCACAGAGGAATTAAAGGTAAGGAAGAAGCAGATTGCCTTGCCAAAGAAGCGGCAAAAACACAATTTCCCGACCCAGAACTCTTCTGTAGACTCTCCAAAGCCGACTTGAAAGAGGAGTTCCGACGCTAGGAAACCGATGAAATGAAATCTCACTCGAATAAGATGCCAGAATAAAGACAAGCGAAAAGACTAATGTGCCTATCGACAAAGGAAGCTAAACAGCTTCTCGAGTTGGACAAAAAAGACTTGAAGATGGTAACGGGACTCCTCACTGGACACTGCCCTCTGGGGTACCACCTCAAAAAGATAGGTAAATCAGAGAGTTATAGTTGCCGATACTGCGAGAACTTCGCGGAAACTGCAGAACATTTGTTAAGTTCCTGGAAGGAGCCTTCTCAACGCCCTCTGACATTAAGAACTCGGCCCCCAGGGAACTGATAAACTTCACAAGAAGTCTTGGAATCCCGGACCTCGAATAGACCAAAGGTCACGCACAAAAGAACTTATAGGTCGAAGTGCTTGTGAGGCTGCACAGCCTGTACGACCCCCCTATAATCTACAATCTACCTACGTCTGAGTTATTTCTCATGATGTTAACTGGTGTCGGTGGTCCCCCAGATTATGTGATGCGCATTCACCTCACACTCAGTTATCAACTGCTTTTCACATATTCCTCATTTTTTTACTATTTCTACCATTGCCTTTATCGGAGGAGTGGGGGTGCAGGAGCTCCATGAGAACAAAGATATGCCGAAGAGACAATAAACTTCTTTGATCACATCCTATACAGGATATCATTATTTTCACTGCCGTTTAATATCGCAACTGAAATTCAGCTATGGTACTTCTTTTTATTTTTGAATCACCATCCCAAGGCACCAATGTACTCTGGAATATCATATGATAGGACGTTTGCAATCGCTTTTGCCCTGAAAATAAGGGTAGGCACCGACTAAATAACTCAGTGGAGTCGGGGGTGGGTGTATAATGTACTTTATCTGATGTAGTTTTATACAGAATATTTTAAAAAGGGGGCGCCAAGTAAATTCATTAATTATACCTACCTCTGTAGGAAAGAAAACAGCTGAAATCATGAAACAATTTACTTATCAGTCTCGGAAAAGTTTTCACAAGATTGTGGCCCTAAATCCAGGACCAGAGTATATAACGAAGCTCGATAATAACTAAAAAGAAAACATTCTCTAGAGTATCGCCTCACAATCAAATCGAAATCCTCAAATGAAGGCTAAACTGCCAAGCTACTTCAAATTTGATTGTGAAGTCCGTCAAATTCTAAATATGTTTCGTATAACTAACGGTGCTTGAAAAATATGAAACCAATAATATTGAATAAAAAATATATCAGTCCAACACTGCCTTATTCCCTAACACAACTTCAATCAAAAGTTCCTCACTTACATTAAGGAAGGCTCTTGTTCAAAAAAGAAAGAAAAGAATGTCATGAAAACACCATAAAAGAACTGCCACTATGTGGTACTTAACGCTTCGTCGATTCGAAAATATTTCAGTTGTCATTGTTGTAATTTGACATCTCTCTATTCGATTTGCGGAGATTGAGTTCTTCATATAACTGCGACAGTTCTTTCAACTGCTTCTGGGTTTTGTCATGTTTGATTTTAATATACGGGAATTTTTGTGAAATTCTTGCTTTGTTGAAAAGGGGAACATTCTCCACGAAAATTGAAAAATGAAAAATGTGATTTATTTGTAATATCTAACAGAAAACAACTACTTCCCCGGCACAAGCCACGCTGGACATTGAACTATATCTGATAGATATTGTGAAAAGTCTCTAACTAAAAAGGAAAGAAAAAATCTGAAAGTGAAAATTTTCATTTTCATTCAGATAGTTGATTTTTTTTTTATAATTCTTTCTAGTTTTCCTTCGTAGATGTCCTCTTGGTTGCTTGCGTTGACTTTCATTTCGAGTATTTGTAGCTTATTACGGAAAGCAGTTGACTCAGTTTCTAAAGTTTGTCTTTCAGTCGCAGATGATTCCACAATAGATTTTATGAATTTCCTATTCATATTTTCGAACTAAAATCTTGCTTTGTATTTGAGCACGTTCCAAACGTAATTTTTTGTTGCAAACTCGACTTTAACGGGGCGATTTTTTCTTGAAACTCGTTTGCCGATTCTAGCTATATTGCTTATGGGCTTATGGGCAGGTGAGTTGATGGAATTATACAAAACATTATATCGTTCGTTACTACCTCACAGTCTAGATCTTCTTTAATTCCCAAAAATAATGACAATTGTTTCTCGTTCAATGCGCATCTCGACTTCTTCGTATATGTCCTCTTGGTTGCTTGCGTTGACTTTCATTTCGAGTATTTGTAGCTTATTACGGAAAGCAGTTGACTCAGTTTCTAATGATTGTACTTTGCTAGCGCATGCTTCTAACTTTTCGTTTTGTATCACCAGTAGGTTTCGAATGTCGGAAACGCTGTCGAAATACTTTTGAGGTGGCTCGCAAAATGTGGGGCAACTTCATTTTCATCAGTCATTTTCGCAGGTTTTGCGGATTGATTTTCCAGTCTGGCAACACTGCTATGAAATACCTGATTGAATATTCTATCTTGCAGGCAGACAAGCAAAAAAGAAGGCACAGTGGAACACTACACTTCTTTTTATCACAGCACCAGGCTCGGAGATTATTGAATTATACTGAAAAAAGAACCACTTGCAGTTTTTTAAGCGCTGAGATGCCCAATTTCAGATACACAATAATAATATTATGGTACTTATAGCTGAACCATGCAATTATTTGGTATCGATATCGTTAAAACTATAACAGATTAGCCGCTTTTTGCGGGACAGAGAAAAACCGTGTGTACACGACGAGAGCTACACTCCAACTCCATTCCCGATGAGTATGAAAAAGCATGCCTTGAAATTAATAAGGACTTGAAATTACTTTTCGATATATCTATTGCGCACAATTTGAATTTAAATGTCAATAAATCTTCCGTTACTTATTTTGGTTTTAAGAGTAAGAGAACAGCAGCTTCTCAAATGATTAACATCCACATGAATAATGAGGAGCTACCGACCTTAAATGAATGTACTGGGGTTATGTTTGACTCCGATTTGAGGTTCAGCAAACACGTCCGTACATTATGCAAAAGTTCCTATGGCACTCTCCAAAAACTCTTTTCTCAGCGTGACATGAATCGACCAAAATAAAACTTTGTGAAAATTTAATTTTTTTCAAGATTGCGTACTGCGATTCTGTTTCTGACGCAAAAAAATTTCAACTGATACAAAATACCTGTGTTCTTTTCTGCACAGGACTGCGCAAGTTTGACAGGGTTAGTAACTAACGAAATCGGTTGGTTGCGATTAGACAAGACGCGTGATTTACATTCCCTCTGTTTCATTCACAAAGTTCTGGAAAAGGAGGATGGGTATAAAATTGATATTGTATCATTTGCGGCTGCAGTGCATCTGGTGTCAGAATGATAGACGAACCCTGCAAGGAAAAGAAGTTGAGGAGAAATAACCATTTTAAAATCTATTGAAATGACAGTAGTACTAAAGCATTCCCTTCTCACCCAGATGACACGGGTTCAAACCCAACGGCAGCGTTTATCAGTTACTTGAGCTTCTCACAGAAAAGCGCTGAGCATTCACAAAGCAAATATTCTGGAGTTCCAACGAAGTCAACGAAGTTTCCGCAGTAGATAACTACCACTCTCTGATTTACCCATTTCATAGGTGATACCTCAGAGGCAATGTCCATTGAGGAGTTCCGTTATTGAGTATTTCTTGTACAACTCGAGAAGCTGTTCAGCTTTCCTTTGCGAAAGGCTCACTGGCTTGTCTTTGTTCTGTTTCTCTATTCCAGTGAGATTTCATCGCTTATTACCTAGCGTTTGAACTCTTATTTCAAGTTGGCTTTGGATAATCCATAGAAGCTTCAAGGTTGATGGAGTTTATCCTCCAAGAGAATCTGATTATATGAACATACTGCGCAGATTCGATTTATTATCTTTAGAATAACGCAGAAATCAAGCATCCATTATATTTCTGCATAAGCTATTGAATAGTGAAGTGGACTCCCCAGTACTATTATCACAAATTAATTTTCATGTGCCATGATTAGAGTCTAGATCAAATACCACCATTAAGTGCAAAAACTAATATTATGTCTAAAGCACCAATCAATGTGATGTGTTCTAACGCTAAATTAAGAAATAAATTTCGACCACATCTATAAGCAATTTGGATATCAGTCATGGATGAATGTTTTTATTGTATCTTTGTATCCTTGCCATCTTTTGTATATTGTTTTATTTAGTTCAGATTGTTCAGTGCTGCTTGACTATCTGGCCCTTCCAAAGCACAACTGTTTGGCGAACAGGCTATATCAGGCTTATTGGCTTGCATTTTTCTGAGGGTGGGAAATTAGTAGCTTCTCTCAAGTGGGCTGTGGAGAGTCCACAGAAGGGTTCTGGGCTGAGAACTTGTGTGTTGGCTGCTCCTTTGGCAAGGCTTTGGCTGCTCCTTTGGCTTCCTCTTTGCCCCTAATAACTTTGAGACATAGCACACACATCAAAATGACCTGGTTGTTTGCTGCCAGTTGTTGCTGCCGGTATTTCTTATTTATTCCAGAGCCAGTGGCGGAGCAAGAATACTTGGGTCAATGAGAATAAAATAGAAAAGAGGCTTAAAGCTAGATATACAGGGTAAACTTCGACCACTTACCAAAAATTATAGAGTGTGCCTTTTATAAGTGTTGGAACGCGCCGCTTCTGGATGTTAACGATCCTCCACTGCCGGAGCATGAAGCAGTACAGGTATCTAATCTATACCGTACAAGTCTCTGAAGTAAACCCTCTTAACGCCGCGTAATGTCTGACACCTAAAGTATTATGGTCTCAGGTGCCCCGGAAGGACCTGGGTAGATCTTTATTATTATATTATTATTTGATGCTGTCACTACTATTAGTCTCATTTGGTTAAAATCTACTGGTACTTTCCTATATGATAAGCCTGTCTATGAAAGTTGCACTGTTGGTGTTCACAATGTATCACTGCTTCCTTGGGATATGGAATTTGGAAATGCCTACTAGTTTTTCGATATTTATAAGACTCTTATAGAATGTTCAACTTTGATGTACTAATCCAGGAATTGAAAGAATCCCGAAAAAAAATACACAGAAAGTATCCACACTGAAAAAAATGCACAAGAAATAGACGCAAAAGGAAAAATGCGCAGACGTAAAAAACCATACACGGAAAAAAGCTCTTCTTCTTTTTTTTCCGGTTACCGTGAATTTAATGACCCATGAATTGCTGACCCAAGTCGAAAAGCCATCTATGAGAACTATTTTTCAAGTCTATTCCAACGAACTAAACTCACGTAGTTACTTGGGCGCAATAAAATTGAACACTTACATTTTGTAAGGGCTAATGTTTTTGTCTGCTCTAACCAGAACGAACTAACCTTACGTAGATACTTGGGCGCAAGCAAATTAAACTCTTACATTTTGTGAGGAGTAATTTCGTCTTAATAATTTAATCTGTTCTAACCAGAACAAGAAGACACGTGCGCGCGTCAAAAGTCAGAAAGCAACCACTGAAATTTATCAATATCAACGTAAAGAAATTACTGTTTTATCAATTCATTGTTTTCAATAGAAGGGAAGTGAAACTACATGCCCTTTGCATTTTTTTCGTATTTGCTTTTATATACGTGACGTTTGTTCCGTGTGCCATTTTGGGGTTATTGTACTGAAATGAGCAACGAAGCCGAGTGTCAGTTAATAACAACTATTTATATTTTTATTTTCAAGTTGAACCACCAAGGGAAAGAAATAATCGACAGATTTTCTTCAGAGAAGGACCAACCATACCACTATACAACCCCTTTCTTGTCCCTCAAGGATGGAGCGTGAACACCAACGCATTGAATCTCGCCACTACAGGTGCATGTTTAACTACAAAGGGGGTTATAGGAAAATGTGTATCTTTCAGGCAGTGTTATCCCTATTTCAAAATTCCAGAATTGGGAAACTTTGATAGTTGGATATTAGGGATGTATGATACTTGTAGCTACTACACAGCTCAGGGACGGCAGGTTAGTATAATTGAGATAGTTATTGAATCCACAGCATATCGTCTGAATTTCAAAAATTTATTCTATTTAGGAGAAAAAAAAAACGAATTTTTATCGAGTGAGAACGGATAACTAGTTACTGTTTTTATGGAATCGATGTAGAAAATTACAGATAATGTACAGAAACCAGCCGCCGAATGAAGAGTTCCTATGTATATCTTTGTCAAAAAATAAACGTAAAAAATCTTTTTTGAAAGCATATTGAAATAAAAAGAAAAAAATAATATTTAGTGTGTGCATGAAAACAATGAACTCAAAGCTTTAAATATTTTCTTAAAAGATTGAGGCTCTATTTAGAGTGTAATGACGTTTCAAGCCTCAAAATTTCGAGAAAACATTAAATTTTCTTCGCTTCCATATAGGTACTAAATATGATTTTGTACTTTTTAGTTCAATGGATTATGAATAAAGGCTTGTTTTTTTACTTTTTTTTACCTTTATTTTCTAGACTTTGTAGTGTGCTGAATTATTTGTCTTACTTGGTAGAGGTTAGTTTTATTACGTTAGTGGCATGCATATGTTTGGTACCCCTTGCCATCCATCTAATGGATATATGCAGTATCGGTAAGTTTTCATCTGGGGTATGGTGGTTTTATGAGAGCGTGAAGAAAACCTTGCTATATGTTGAGAGAGCATTACAATTACTCCTCTCTTCGCTCGGGAAAGAGATATCGACGTGAGCTGTTAATTCGTTGGGCGAGGTAACAGGAGAGGCACGCAGTAGTGCGTCTCTCTTATTTATGTGGTATTATTATATCATTGCGTTCCTTGTTGCTCGCGTAGATTTCTGTCTATACCCCAGATTGAAAGTTTCCAATACTGTTTATACATACATACAAGTCAAACTACGAAAATTCTTCGACTGCTCGATTTTTTTCACAATTCATACGGATTTATCAATTTTTTTTTCAACTTTTTGATAGGAATTCAGAGGGGTTGAGACATTTTCTGCCATAATTTTTCACGTCCTAAACTGATGGAGAATTCTACCAATTTCTATGCGTTCTCTGTCTTCATGGGGCCAGAGAAATTATTCGATGGCCTTCCCCATATTTTTTATTATTGTTATAGAATTTTCAGATTTTGTTTTCGCGAGTTTTCACAATTTTTTTCGATAAGGACAAGGGTCCGAGTTCTCCAAGCTACCTTTTTGCCGTATTTATCAAGCCCAAAGATATCCAAAATTTTCCCGAATTTCTACTCGTCCAGCATTCAGGGCACATGAAGGTAAAGTTTTCTGAAATTGAATTATCTAATGATCCTATGTTTTTTACTGATTTTACGGGTTGTTCCGATTGAATTTTCGAAAAGGGGTGAAATGGGCGCCCGAGCACTTATGACCGATATTTTATTTTTGGTCGAAAAATTTTTCAAATTTTTAATCTTTTTATAACTAGAAATCTGTGGGCAGGAAGATATATTTGTTTTTAAATCCAATTATTCGATGGTCCCATATTTTAGGGAATCTTCGCGAGTTTTTGTAGTTTTTTCCTAGCCCCCTCGAGTGAACCAACTGAAAAATTTTCGAATTTCTACGCATTCTATATCTAGACTTCAGTTCAGGAGAACAAGGACGTAAATTTGTGTAAGAAGTAAGTGTCGGGCAAAATTTCAAAATTACTGTATTGTCATCAGTTCTTAACACTTCTGCATAATTTCAGCTCATAGAATCCCACGAAAAATGGATTGCAAAGTTTGAACCAGAAAGACAGGCGATATACGAACAAAGTTGAATAAAAGCTTATCATCCGTACCTCTGATTCTCTTGATATATGAACGAACTTTCAAATAGATACGCAAATTACACAAACCTTCGTTTTGTGCCTGAATTCACAACCTCTTATAAACAGTGTGGGCCATAATGTTTGCAACATATTTCTATTATCAGTGTTACGAGTGCGCAAAAAGTGAGGTTACTTTTAAAAATTGTAAAATAAAGATAATTAACCCATCAAACGAACTTACCTAATTCAAAAATTATAACATTTCAACCTTAAAACACTTTTCTATTTTTCACTGTTTCTTACATTTTTTATTCCTACATTTTTAACAGTTTTACCCTAAATTAATATCCTTATAACCTATAAGATTAGTATATAAGATAAGATTAGTATAAAACATATTTTATAGTGTATAATTGTTGAGTGACTGTAACTCTATCATTCTTTTCATATCATCTTTTGAATACGTCCACAAACAAGCAGTTTCCACTGCTTCGTGGTATATTCTTTATTCACAACCATGCTGTATGTGTCAATTTTACCTCTGTACATACTTTTTGTGAATAAATTATTATTATTATTATTATTATTATTATTATTAAGCAATCGCTCTATATGTGATCAGAGCAAGGAGCCCTAATAACAAAAACACGTGTCATTTGGGACTATATTTTTTCCAACTTTTCCAACTTAAATTTTCAATTTTGAAACTATAAACTGTACTTGGCTACTAACAATTTCTTATTGTCACACAATTACTATATTTTGGCTCTTATTTTCTAGCGCATTGGACATAGTAAGCACTGTAGTAAGTTGATTAATTACAATTCGGACGTTCATCGTCTTAATGGTTGAAATATTTCCACTTCTTTCAATTTTTCAGTGCGTTTCAGTTGCTGAATCCGCAATCGTCTTCAGGTGAATACTGACAAATTAAAAAGCTTGGTTCGCGATTTTTTTATAAGTCTGTCGGCGTGATTTCACGTTTTTTCTCCCTCCAAAACGGTCCATGAGCGGTCTCCATACGTTTTTAATTTCCACGCTCGGTTGACTGAAGGCACCACTGACTTCGATATAGGCGGTTCCTATGAATTCAAGAATCTCTTAGGAATCGCACGTTGAAAGGTAAGACCTCGTTAATCCTTAGCTCGCACAAGTTTCGACTTTTGAGGGCTGTCGTTCGTAGGGGGACGACAGCAGGTTAACGGAAAAAACAATTCTAAAAAACAACAATTTTTTTTAAAAGTACAGAAACAACTCAAAAGGACCATCGAAGAACGACAACTAAACACCGTTCTCGTCCTTCCCTACATCAGGGGTATCTCCTAGAAGATCAGAAAAATCGGGTACAAATATAATATCAAGAGTTGCTTTCAATCCGGCAGTACCTTCCAAGACGAAACCAAAATACACAACATAATCCAGCAAAAACTGTATTATCGAAATTCCATGTGAATGTGGAGATTTCTGCATCGGAGAGACCAAGAGGCCATTATCTGTAAGCATAGCCGAATACAAAAAGTGGAATCAACAAGGGGAAGTCTAAATCGAGTATTGCTGACCACTACCGAATTCTTTGGGACGAGGTCAGTGATCTTCATGAAGAGATATATCGGTTCAAACGCAATTATATATAAACTGCCTATATCGAAGCCAATGGTGCCTTCAGTCAACCGAGCGTGGAAACTAAAAACGCACGGAGAACACTCATGGATCGTTTAGAATAATCACACCGTAATTACACCACACCAACAGACGAAGACGATTGCGGATTCAAGCAATTGAAACGTTGTGAAAAACTGAAAGAAGTAGAAATCTTTCAACCATCAAGACGATGGACGTCCGAAATGTGGGTAATCAAGTAACTAACATCGTCTACAACCTTCAAAAAAATATTTTTCTCTCCATGTAAGTAAACCACGAAGAGAAACCTAGACACCAACAAAGCTCTTCGAATCTTTGGTGAAAGCTTAAAGATGTCAGAAGAGACAAAATACCTGGGGTTAATCCTCGAGTACATGGAACAAACATCTGGAAAAAGTGCTGACAAGGGCAAAACATGGAGACTGAACCCAAATAATCCCTCTGGCTATACACAGCGGTAGTGAGGTCCTCGATAACGTATTAAGCCCTGCTGTGCTGACCAAAGGTTGAACAAGTGATAACCAGAGGGAGGCTGGCTTGTTTACAAAGCCAACATCATTATCGGGGACACTGGTGTTATGTCCAACACATCTACGATAAGCCTTTAGGTAATTTCAAATCTTCCTTCTCTGCATTTGCATATTGTAACGGAGGCGAGGATAAATGCCTCCAAACTAAAGTGTGTGGATCAATAGAGGGGCAACAATCTATGCCACTCCAACATGGAGGTCATAAGCCAACCTACTAGTTTGATGGAACAAATACCGCCATCATACAAGAAGTATTATCAAAAGCCATACCAATGCCATATCATGAGGGCAAATCTGGTACACGGCTGGCTCTGAAACAAGCAAGAGTAGGGGCTGGAATATACGGGGAGAGACTGAGACAAGACATTAGTCTGAGCCTCGGTACTCAATTCTCTATATTGCAAGCCGAGGTAATGGCTATATCTGTTTGCACGAGATAGAATCTAAAGAAGGATCCTAGGAACCAACCTATAGTAATTCTCTCGAACAGTCAGGAGGCAATAAAGGCCATACGATCATGCAGGTTTTCTTCCAAACTAGTTTTGGAAACTCACAAAAATCTCAGTGACCTAGGATCACAAAACAAGATTGAATTCTTCTGGGTGCTAGGTCACAGGGGCTTCAGGGAAATGAGAGCGCAGATACCCTATAGACCGGAGCTAGCGATATTTTTGTCTTGTTTGATAAAGCTTGGTTCATCTTTTTATCTGTCGTAATAACCTATCAACAAAATCCATTCTTGCCACCTCCATCGCGGGACAACGCTTATCAGCAGCTTATCAACGTTGTTGAAAAACAACGAGTTAATGAAAAACATGATAAAAGCTGAAACTTTACCTATCGTAGAACGATGTACTCCTGCCATGGACCTAATGATGTTAGAAAAAAATTACTTAAATGATAAAAGCTGAACTTTGTTTACAGGCAGTTTATTAGTTAAAAAGGCAGACAAATTTATGCTGCCAGCTATTTGTCGGAACCTGGCCTCAGCCGGAGGTTGTGAAGTTGTTGTTGGATAAGTGACACACAGTACAGGAACGACTCTGAAGTCATCAAAGTGGTCGATTTTACGACCACAAAAAAATTATTATTAACATTTTTTTTTAAGATTTTATTGTTTGTCAAATGTGTAAAAAAATGTTGCTAGCTCCCGGTCTCCTAGCAAGAGCGGATGCAGCAACAATTCTCATCGGATCGGAACCATCAGTCTGTGGACCCAATTGGAAAAATTAGGCGAGACACGGAGAAATGGGTTTGGAACCATCATCAATCTTCCTGGGAGAATGCCTAAGGCAATACTCTTGGACAGGTGATGATGATGATGGAGCCAATCGACCTGCTCTCAAGATAACTTCTTGAACTGAGCCGACAAGGTAGGAATCCTAACAGGGCACTGCTACCTGAGAAAACCTGCATATGTTGGAGATACACCGAGACTCCACACTATGGCAAATATAGCTGCAAGTGTCAAATTTCCATTTCTTGCGCGAACAAATACTTGATGATAAGTGCCTTATCACTGGAACTGTACTTTGCTAACGTCCATGAAAAGGCCCAGACATTAGTGAGGTCCATCAAAAATATCCAAGATATCGGAAAACCTTAGAGAATCGTTCCTCTCTATTGGCCTCAAAGATTTGCCAATGTTATGCAAACTATGAGGAGGTCAAGGAAGTCATCAAACGGCTTCCGACGAATAAGGTGCCTAGGGGCACCCCAGTTAAAACAAACATTCTTGAAATGTCGCATTCATATCACAAAATGTTACGGAGTGATGCATAATAATACGTCGCTGCTACCGCCAAATGGGATGAATGTTTACAATTCGCTTCTCATTTCGGTTGATTTGAGTCCAATGTGCACGACCATTTGTAAATCTCTCTCACTTATCGAGCACATTCATAACTGGATCAAAAATGTTAGTGGATTAAAATTTCAATCTCATGTCTCAAAGGTTTTTATAGGTTTCTAAACTCTCAGAAACAATCATACATGAAAAAAAAATTCTGTCGTCTAGAATCTCAGTTTATGTCTTCCAGTGAATCTTTTACAGATCTCTTGAGATTTCGTCTAGCAATGATAATTGCGATTATATGAAAGTTTGGTGCGAAGTGTTTTGACAAATAAGATTTGCTTTGTGGCATTGATGCAGATCTGCAGATGCAGTTAAAATTTTCAATTTTTTGAGTATTTCCTATCGATCAGAAAAATCTTAATATTCAGGCTTCATTTAACAATTTTAGAGTACCAAAAAGTGTAATTTATTCAATTTACCTGCCTTTTGTTTACTACAACGATTCCAGATGAACAAATTTTTGAATCACATACCTAATTATGCAAGAAGCTCATAAACTGAACTTCATCTTCTCAGTAAACATGAAACTTTTATGAAAAATTTGAAAAGTACGGTAGTTGCAGATAATCGAAACCATTTTTAGAAACATTTCTGCATGGTTTTTGGCGAAATCGCTCTGAGAAAATTTGTTTTCGATCATTTATATAGGTATGTTTTTTATTTTGCTACATTCTACGAATGTCTTTGTTCAGTTTATTTTCATGAGATATTAAAATCACAGTTGCATTATTGTACAGTATCATTAATTCAGCATAATAATTATTCAATTTTTTTCCCGTTTTCGATATGTTTTATCGAGTATTAAGAAAAAAAATTAATGCGTCCCAAGACACCTCGAAAACGCGTTTCTTGATGACAAGCATGCAAATTAATAACGTGTCCCAAGTGTTCAAAATCAACGGGTGACTTGGGACAGCATGTTTTTTTTTTTTTCGAAATGGGTTGATTTTTCTGGATACAGTTTTATCCTAACTTGTAGTCCTAAGTATTTGGCATGATAGTGGCTGTTTCAAATGTAAATTTTTCCAAAAGTTTTTCAATTGCGGTCAATTAAATCTCAAAAGTGTCCAAAGTCTCCCAATTCTACGGTACCTATATAAAAATATACAGATGTATGTTATATCCTCGTAGCCCTTATGGACTTATAAAAATTATTGAATATTATTTAAACGACACCATTGCAACTTTGTAGCAAGGTTAACAGGAAACGCTGTCTTAAGCATTCCTTTTTTCTATTCAAGGAAAGCGATAAGGAATTATTATTGCGAACTGTCTTGAGATTATTTTCACAGACAGTCTAATTCAGAGGCTGATTCGAGAAACAATTCAAAATTGAACAAAATTAAAAACCAAGTTAGAAGAGTTTCTATAAAAAATAAAATTATTTGAAAAAGTTATTTCGTGCTTCACCGACATAAAATGTATTTACCAAAATCTTACCATTCAATAACAAACAAAATATTTAAAAACAGCAAAAACTGTGACTGACTGGAACAATTTAAAATGTTAATGTTTTTATTCCAAGTATTTATGTTATATCTTGATTTTCACCAAAAACTAAAAACTATTTTGGGGAGGTTCGAACCAACGATTATTAATTACAAAGAATGAAAATTGAAAATGACTTTATTCTACATAAATTGAATAAGTGAGTAAGAAACGAAGAAATCTTGAATTTACACGTTTTGAAAGGCTGGTGAAGCTGCTTGGTAGTTGTAATTGGATATCCGTGGCTCGGCTCCGTGGGATTGTCCATTCAGCGGTTTTCCTGGAATGTAACCTGATACGCTTTGGAAGGTTACTCTGGATGTTGGATATAACAGCTCCCCTTATATCAGAAAAGTTGGTGCTATGCAACAACTTTTGGGGCTTCTCAGAGGCAGTTGCTTAGACGACTGCGCCTAGATCGAAAGATTCGTTTGGTACCTCTTCTTGTAAGTTTGGTTTTCTCCTCGGGAAAATGGTTGGAATCCTTTGGAACGGTCTGAATGGTCGGAGGAAGCGGCGAAACGTCGGGTTCAGTTGATGCCAATTTTAGTTTCCTCCTACACTTGCAGATGAGGTAAAAGCCTGCCAAAAATGTTATAAAAATCATGGTGGTATATGTGATCCAAGGAATATTCTTATCGACGAACGGTCTCTGAATGAGGTCGTCCAAAGTTTTGGAGTAGGAATCCAGCTTATGTTTGGCAATGTCCTAATTGTCGATGTTGAGGTCGTCTAACTTAAGTGGCTTTAATTTTTAAAGTTGACTTTTTCGGGATGTCAGCACAGCATTCATACGGAATCGAAATTGGATGTGTTTTATAGGTGACATTCGAAATTTTTGATAATTGAGAATTGGCTAGAACTTTATTTATTCCAATAAAAGCACTGCATTCTGTCTGTAATTTGGCTATAGAATTACTATACACGATTTCAGTTTTTGAGTTCATTTTTGGGCAATTTACAGTCACTTGCAACGGTTCAGAAAGAATCACTAGCCAAAGGTTGTTTTCCAGTTTTTGCACATCATAACCTTGACTGAAAACTAGCGAACTTCTGCAATTTCGCAGGATGAAATTATTGTTTTTGAAAATTTGGGCTTCATAAATCGAGTTATAGTCAATGGGATATGCGAACATATCTGAACACAATTCAGTTTTATACGAAAGCGGTTTGCACTGTTTCAAGTTCGTCACTGGTATGAACATGAAAGAATCATCGTCTTTCGTGATATATTTTTGAGAAATAGAAAGAATGTGGGAAAGGCCAGTTCTGTTATCGTAAATCGGAATAAGGAATAGTTGATATAAAGTATAGATTTGGGGTTCAATGAGTGGAATTTTGAGGATGAAAAATATATTGGAATTGGTTTGAAAGGCTTCAAGTTCTATGATTTCGAGATATTGGTCTATGTTGGAAAGTTTTGGTGGGAGAGGAAGGTTGTTTCTATTAAATTTTGGGAGATTTGTTGCAAAGCTATAACTAATTGGTCTGGTCTAATAATCGAAGAGTAAATAATATTCAATCGGGCAAAGGTGATCGAATCCAACATATCGTCAATGTTTTCTTCGAGGAATAAAAAGATTTTCATTAACTTTTCTCAGACATCGAAGAATTTTAATTTTGTTTCGATTCTGTTTATATAATCGCTCAAATTATTGATGGAACCTTCTACTATTTTTAAGTTATTGTTGAGGGTCTCCTTATCGATATGCAATTTTTGAATTGTGTTATTGAAATTTTGCATTACAGATGCTGTTACTGAAATTTGATTTTTCATTAGATTTTCATAGGTGTTCATCGCTCTTTAATCTATTGATACAGTTCGTGTAATATTCACCATCGGCTGCATCTAAATTGCCTGTGATTGATTTGAAAATACTACCTATACCATTGATAAGGCCTTTTTTGTACCTTTTAGTATCTAAAACAATTTCTATGAGTTTTTGTTGTACCTATTGAATTTGAAATTTGGGTAAGAAGACTGATATGAGTTTTTACTTCAGAGCGAAATTTTTTCATATTTTGACCAGTGAATTGGGTTGTATTGACCGGAGTTTCTAGAATTTTGCGATTATTTTCGTGTCTTTAAATAGTGAAATGTTTTTTTTCACGAGTACAGTCCATTTGTCGTTGGTGAGTACGATGTTATTGTTTTCATGGTAGTAAACGCCAATAGTATTATAGATTGGTTGGATTTAGTATTGGCATACTACTGATCCGAACAGCAGCGGTAACCTGAAAATAAATCAATCTTCAGTGAGTTACATATATCCCGAGCCGACCCTGTATGTTTACATCAGATGAAGATAAGAACCGACAGATGCTGATGCTGCACTAATCTCGGAACTTATCTCTTTACTCGAAGTTTATCTTTTATACCGTAAATAATCTTGTTTATTTGTTTATCTTAGTCAACATTTTGTTCAAGAATTATCTTATGCAATGTAATACTTTTTTCATGAATTATCTTTGCATTGTAAGTTATTATTTCGAGTTTTATCTCTTATACCGAAAATTATCTTTGCAAGGATAATAGCATTGTTTTCTTTTACTATATAAGTAATAGAAATGTTATTTGTTTAGTTCAGTTCTCACCAGCTTTCCGTTTGAATAAAACACATAGTAAGATACGTAAAATCTTTATTTGTGTCAAGTTTGAATGGTCAGAGTGACAAAAACTAACTCACACAACACGGAGGTGCTTCTACGAACCACCACTGCTAGAGGCACAACGTAATTGGCGCAGTCGGTAGGATAGCCGTACAGACAGTGAAGCATAGTGCCGCAACCAACGGATAGTGTTCCCACTGACTGGTGGTTACCAAATCTTTAACGAGACTATCAAGCGAAGAATCAAAGAACAGTGTTTCGATTACTGGACTGAATATTCATTGTCGATTCACGGGGCCAATTCTTGGACTGTATATTCAAGAAAAAGCTAACAATCTTTCTGGAGGACCGAATATCCCTGGATTGATTACCAAAACAAAACAGAGGACACAGAAGAAGAAAGAAGATAACAGAAAACTTAGAACTAGCTATAAACAAGATGGGACCATTGCACATGCTCTTATTCTTCCTTTTATTTTACCCTGCAAAGGAACTGAATAATCCAATTTTACCTATCAGTTTAGAAGAAACAAGACTTATAGAGGGCAAGCATTGTAAGTTTTTTAAATATTTCAGAACTCTTAGAAATGAAATCAAATTCAGACTACCAACTGAACTTCATTATTACAAAACAAAATCTAAGTGTTCAGACGGATTTACTGTTGCGACAAGCTCAGACTCTATCAATTCAAATTGATCATTTATTACAAATAATTTATCCACATACTATATCCAAACGAGGACTGATTAATTTGGGTGGAAAAATATCTAAATGGTTATTTGGAACTCTCGATGATGAAGATGGTGAAAGAATTTACCTTATTCTGAATCATTTGAAGAAAAATTATAATTTACTTCAAGATGCAATAAATGATCAGATATCTATTGCTTAAGAATTTATGATTCACACAAAATTTGTTCGAAGTTGAACGGGAAAAGATGGTGATTTAGAGCAACATCAGAGCACAAAATATCACGGACTGTCTATTGAAAAAGGTAAGCTATGATATTTTTTTTTTGTTTCGCTCATTTAACGTTTTTCTATGTGTTACTTGTTTTATCGATTCATATCCCAATTAGGACAAGCTATTATATAGATAAAAATAATAGGGTCTTTTCACACAAAATAAAAGAAGAAAATGGCCTATACTAATTTTTATAAGATGGTTCGTTAGGAAAAACTAAAAAAGTTAATTTTTTTCACTAGTTCTTGGTCTAATATAAAAAAATAAATGATATGTTTATTTTTTGTCCATCATTTGGTAATTTGTTTTTAGGTAAACATTTCACTATGGCCTACCAAAATCCAGAGATGGATCTGAGAAACCAGCTATCGACAAACAGAAAACAACAAGTTTTATAAAATCGTACTAGGCTAACTCCCATTTTGAAGACAATTATTTTGCATGGACGTCAAAATATTCCGCTGAGCCAGTTCAATTTGGTGGAAAATAACGATGGATGTTTCAGGGCTCTATTGAGGTTTCGTATAGATTCTGGAGATAAGACACTTGAAGAACACCTCACAAGTTCTAGTTCGAAAGCCACATATATAAGCAAAACAACAGCGAATGATCTGATAAAATGTTGTGGAGACGAAATATTATCATCACTGATTGAAAAAGTCAGGGAAACAAAATATTATTCGATAATGTTCGACGAAACCACCGACATGTCTCATAAATCTCAACTAAGTGTTTCCATTAGATATATCTATACAGATAAAATATTTGAAGATTTTATGGGATTTGTTGATCTCCACATGGACAATTATGGTGATAGTTCAGAAGATAGAGAAGAGCCGGTAATTAGTGTAGTCATTCTTGGTGAATCGGTAATGAGAAAAATCACTTCATTGGGTTTGGATTTGAATTACTGTGTTGGAATAGCATGCGATGGTTGTTCCGTCAATATGTCCTCCACAAAAGGCGCAGCTAAAGAAATTCAAAGAAAAGCTAAAAATGCTATAATTTGTCCTTGCTACAGCCATGCTTTGACCCTTTTTCTATCCAAATCCGCTGCAGTAAGAAGCATTAAAAATAGCATCGGAACAATTCAAGAAATTGTTTCTTTTTTTGATGCTTCGGCGAAAAGAACTTTCGTTTTGAAAAAACATATGAACCATACCCTTAAAAGTCCATGTGAAACGAGATGGGTTGAACGTCATAATTCCATCATCCAGTTTCAGAAGGATTTGTCTCAGATTGTGAAGGCCCTTGAAGAAATAACAGAATGGAACGATCAAATATCTTCCAGTAAGGCGAATATATTAATGAAAGCAATTTGCGACTGTGAGTTCATTTTGACAATCTTCTGTTTATCCGAAGTATTAAAAGTGTCGATTTGCAAGCAGTCAATTCTAAATTCAAACTGTTGCTGCAAACTCTTGAAGATAAGAGAGCTCAAGTTGATTCAGGTTTCGAAGATATTTTAACGGAGGCTGACAAGATGATGAAAACATTGGATGTTGAAATGAAAATTCCTCTTATTGCCTCTAAACAACATCATAGAGACAATTTTCCTGATTTCAAAACCTTGGCAGCAAAAGACTATAGGAAAAGAGTGATTTATATACCATTATTGGAACATTTGATTGTGGATTTGAAAAACAGGTTTCCCGAAGAGATTCTGAACAGTTACCTTTTAAATATATTGATACCAAACAATCTCCATAGAATGTCCGATCAGCACGTTATGCGAGCGAAAGTTTCACAAATGCTTGACCAGTTTGGGTGCCTGGTAGACAATCCCTCAATTTCGGAAGTTATGGGCGAATTTTTGTTGTACAAAAATTACCAAACCCAAAGTTTATCAAGACAAACTATTGATACTGCCATAGGTGCATATCTCAATTGCGGGGAAATTGATTTTCCCAATATTCGTCATCTTCTTCAGATTTTAGTTTGTTTGCCCTACTCAATAGCAACAGCAGAACGCAGTTTTTCGAGTCTCAGGTTGTTGAAGTCATATCTGAGGTCGACAATGAATGAAGACAGACTGACCGGCTTGGCAGATAATATCATTGACCGTTTTGCCAAGAAAAAAAGAAAATTAGAATTCGTTCTATAATAATAATAATAATAATAATAATAATAATAAAGGTCTTTATTAATGAGATTAACAAGTTTCAAGACAAATAATCAGATAGTAGGGCGAGGTTCAATTCATGCAGTCGTGAAACTGCACGTCTGTTCTTCCACCTAACCCTGAAAAGATAGATAAAAAACACAAAGATGTAAACTATACTGAGGAGTTCAGTTTCAATAATTAGGAATTAATTTGAAAGGCAAGATAAACATTTCATACACATTACTTAGAGAAAAGATGCTCGAAGAGTCTTGTTTTAAATAACTTGATACCGATGGATATTCCCACGTTTAACGGGAGATTATTGATTACTTTGGCGATGTCGTAGCTGAATGACCGTTCGAACTGTACTGTATTATGTAGGGGAGGTGTAAGCTTTCCCTTGAATCTTATATTCAGGTTATGAACATCTGTACGGAAACTGATTTTTTCATAAAGATAGGGTGGTGTTTTATGATTTAATATTTTATGATACATACATGCAGAATGTATATATCTACGTTCTTTCATTCTCACCCATTTGACTTCCTTATATAAATGGCTGATATGGCAGTACTTTCGAATCCCAAAAATTAGCCTTATACACGAGTTTTGCACCTTTTGTATCCGCAGAATATCCACGTTATTGAGACAGTTGCCGTATAGGACATCACAGTAATTTAACTTTGACAACACCAATATTTCACATAACAGAATTTTTATAGATCTAGTTAGGTACTGGCGTATTTGATAAATTAATTTCAAACTGGCATAAGCTCTCTGCAGACAGACAGAAACGTGCTTAGTGAATCTCAAATCTTGGTCCATATATACACCTAGATTTTTCACACATTCTTCAGTTTTAATGATTTCCTTGTTGATTACTATGTGATGATTTTCATCAAACATGGTTATTTTTGATCGATCTTTGATTTTTCCAAATAAAATAGAGGTAGATTTTTTTGGGTTCAACATCAGGCAATGCTGTGATGAAAGGGTAAATAAATTATGAAGATCATAGTTCAAAGATGTTATAGCTTGTGGATATTCATCAGGCTGGAAAGATATATATAACTGAGTGTCGTCTGCGTAAAAATGATGATTGCATGATATAAATATTTGTTTGAAGTTGGAAATGTACAAAGAAAATAGTAACGGTCCCAATATTGAACCTTGTGGAACACCAATGCTATTGATTAAATACTGAGACAATTTGTTGTTATAACTCACTGCTTGTTTTCTGTGACTTAAATAGTCCATTATAAGGTTGATTGCACGCAACGATAATCCACAATATTTCATTAGAACCTCAATTATTTTATGATTCAGAGTGTCGAAGGCTTTCGAGTAATCCAACAAAACCAATAGCGTTAATTTTCCCTTATCATTCTCCCTGAATATATCATCAGTAATTTTCATCAGTGCAGTACAACAACTATGATAGATGGCAGCTTCCAATTAATTTAAGAGTATTTGTATTAAATTCATTATAATTGGTTTTTATGAATAAAATAATTTACTTATAATTATGTTTTTATGGTGTGATCTGACCTACTCTCAATACTTCAAAATATCCAAAAATGATATATTCAATATGTAAATAAAAAAAATTGGTTCCTATCCCCCACGCCACTATATGTCTACAAAAAACATTCCTTCAATTCAACTTGCGCCCCCCCCTGAAATTCGTCCTGTATCCGCCCCTGACACAAATCGTACTTTGTTTCAAATGAAATCTAATATTCTTGTTACACTTAAACTTATTGATGAATTCAATGAGAAAATTAATGAAATAAATGTGCTACATTTAATCATTGATTCACTTATAAATTTACGCAGTCATCTAAATCAAATTATTAACGCAATTACGTTTGCAAATCTTAACAAAATTCATCCAACGTTCTTATCGTTGAACAACTTGAATTCACTCATAAAAAAATGAATCTTTTATATTCTTTAAATCAAATAGTTAATTTTACAAATCAGCATAGCTATTATTCATTTTTAGGAATACAATTGTTATACGCAACTGAGAGAATAATTTTTCTCATACATTTCCCGATTTTGTTGCCTACTCCCTTTCAAACATTTTTTATCTATCCTATTCCATTGAACAATAAAATCATATTCTCTCAAAAACCATTCCTTATCCTGAATGAGAGATATGGACTTCATCAATACCAAGATGAACCTTGTGAAGAAATTGAAGATGTATACTACTGTAAAACCAACCTTCAGACAGAAGAAGATTGTGTCGTTATGATCATGCTGAAAAATGAAGCTGCTAATTGTACGACGTTGGTTGTCCATTTAGAGAAGTCGATAGCTAATCAAGTGACCCCTTGGAATATTCTGCTTACAACTCCATACTATATTATTGTAACAGAAAGCTGTTCTGTGGAGAAGCATCACGAAGTTCAACCAGGAAGTTATCTAATCACCATTCCACAAAAATGTTATTTCCTTATTGATGATGAAAAATTCACTTATGGAAATGACGAACTTCCACCAATGAAAGTTATTCAACTTCTTTCCCTGAATATATCCCAATTGATGACTAGACCTATCAAGGTAAAACTCAATACGATGAACCTAGAGGAGATACAACAATTGACAGCAAAGATGAATACTCATCATGAAGTCATTTTGCCAAATGAACCAACGTTTGAACATGCCTTTCCAATATGGCTTGTTATTGTCATTTGTCTCATCATTGGCATCCTTATATATATATATATTGGGGTGACATTGTACTATAAAATATGTTACCCGTACAACATTATTACTCATCTGAGGACCAAGACTAGAACAACCCAACCTGATGCGATGGAATTCTCAAGTCTGCCTAGCCAACCTAACCAACCCTAGGCTTCCATTTAACGCAGGAGGAGTTACATATATCCCGAGCCGACCCTGTATGTTTACATCAGATGAAGATAAGAACCAGCAGATGCTGATGCTGCACTAATCTCGGAACTTATCTCTTTACTCGAAGTTTATCTTTTACACCGTAAATAATCTTGTTTATTTGTTTATCTTAGTTAACATTTTGTTCAAGAATTATCTTATGCAATGTAATACTTTTTTCATGAATTATCTTTGCATTGTCAATTATTATTTCGAGTTTTATCTCTTATACCGAAAATTATCTTTGCTAGGATAATAGCATTGTTTTCTTTTACTATATAAGTAATAGAAATGTTATTTGTTTAGTTCAGTTCTCACCAGCTTTCCGTTTGAATAAAACACAGAGTAAGATACGTATAATCTTTATTTGTGTCAAGTTTGAATGGTCAGAGTGACAAAAACTAACTCACACAACACGGAGGTGCTTCTACGAACCACCACTGCTAGAGGCACAACGTAATTAGTGTTTGGCTTCATACGATCGAAGTTTACTTTTGATCTTTGACTGGTTCGGGAATTCAATAGAATAGCTGAATTTTGATGTAGTTGTTCGATTATGAAGGGGCCATTAAATTTATTTTGTAATTTATCATTGATCTGGGATTCTTTGACGTATAATTTTTGGAATACTTGATAGTTTGGGGTTTCTCCGGACATTTTTCGGTCAAATCGAATTTTGGCTTTTTGCTTTTGTTTCAGGATGCGTTCTCGAGCAAGTTTATAGAAATGAGAAATTTTGTTATTCAGGTCCCGTAATTTGGTGATCAGTTGTTCCTGGTTGTATAGAGTTTCAGGGGGTCTATTGGATGTGTGAACGAAAACTAACTCATGGGGGTGAAACCATGACGTTTATTCACAGAGTTGTTGGAGGGAGTACGTCTAATGTCTCGTCTTCTGGGTGTTCGGATGCGGGGTCAAGGGTAGTAAAGTATTGGCATCTGCCAAGTTGATCCAGTAGGTCTGATATCATGGGTAGGGGGTATTTGTGGTCGATGGTAAGCTCATTTAGCTTTCGGTAGTCGACAGCGACACGCCACTTCTGTTTTCCTGAAGTGTGGATTTTTGTCGAGACCACCCACACAGGAGAGGACCATGGCGAAATGGAAGGACGTATAATTCCGTCTTCCGGCATTTCATTCATTTGTCTTTTGACTTCCTCTTTATCAATTTGAGGGTAGCATGAGTCTCAAAGTTTCTGTCTGTCTGTAACTCAGCTGCGTTTGTTTCATTGAAATTATTGATTGAATAATTTTGAATCGGTTCGAATTCTATATCAGAAAAAAGTACTGTTTTTGGCATTGCATTTGAGTTTATCACAGAAGTGAGAAATTCGCCTCTATGATTTACCTTAACAAATGCATTGGGTAATCTAACATTTTCTTTTACCTGAGCTACCAGTATAGCTTCAGAGTTGAAAAGATTTCATCTAAGTTTAGAAATATGTTCGGTTCGTGGTTCAATTGAGATTATATTTTGAATGTTGTTCACGGGTGTCAGATTTGAATTTTCAGTCGGTTTTTAACCTTAATCAAGGGAATCGTTTTAAAATCGGTAATGAGTTGTTTGTTTTTGAGGTCCACTATGCAGTGATAGTGTTTCAAAAAATCGGATCCTACGAGTCCATCAACCTCTATATCCAAGTCGTAAATAAAAACTTTGTGAGGGTTATCTTTAGCAAAGGATATCATTACTAATTTAGATATATTGATTTTTTGATTTTCTGATATTGAACTATTTTTAAACAATTTTTGGTTAAAATATCGACAAACCAGCACCAGTATCAATAAGTATTTTGAAGGTATTGGTTTCGTCCATGATATAATACAAATTTTTCGAACTGATCATAAGTGATTGGGTTATAAAAATATTTGTTCTGGAAAGTTCAGGTTTGGATTCAAGTTATCTGAGTTTGCACTTGGTTTTGTAGTTCCGAAATTGAGTCCGTCTGCTGTTGGATTGGTGGATCGAAACATGTACGGCCTATAGAAAAATCCTGACAAATTTCGTATTGATTTGGCTCTAAATATTCATTATCGTAAGAATCGGACTGATGGGTAAAATCTTGGTATTCTTGATAGTTATCAGTATAACCATTAGTATAAAAAGTTTGAGGGTATTGATAATTAGCCGTATAATCATCGTCAAAATTTTGTGAGTCCAAATAATTAGCGGTATTATTATTGGGGTTCTGCGAGTTCGAATGGTGAGTTCTTTGAGTATTATTGTATCTGTTAGGATTTTGACTGAGCCTGACTGAGTGAAAACTGGGTCTCTGGTCTCTGGTATTTTGTTGAATTTGTTGTGGCTGTTGGAATTGTACGGCATTCGTTCAAAGTATGCTCTTGTCTTTTCCAGAAAGAACAAAATTTTTGTTGTATGGGGTTTGAGTATACTTTTCTGACTATATTGTTTTTTGGGTTTGTATTTCAACTGTTTGTCGATTTTTGTTGTTGAAAATAGTTCAACTGCATCTCCCTTGTTACTCTTTAAAATCGCAGAGAGCATATCAGGAGGGTTACTTGGGGTTCTAAACCAGCTAAAAGGTCAGTGCCATCGTTTCGAGTGCACTTTGAGAAACTTTTTGGTCGTTTGTTAAATTTTGTTTTTGGATATACGCATGCATTTTTGCATTATGCGTTTCTAGTCTATTAATGAAAATGAGTGGTGATTCACCAGGTAGTTGGTGAATTCATTGATACAGGATCAACGAGGTTAAATCGCGAGTGTCACCAAAGTACCGATTCAATAGGATTCTTATTTCATCCAATATTTGAGGGGTTACGCAAACTTATCAGTTCCGCGGCTTTTCTTCAAAGTTTATTTTTGATATGCAAAACTACGAGCACCTTATGGTCTTGCACAGCCATGCGGTAAACAGTATTAAAAGCATGGGTGGAAATATTTAAGAATATTTGGTCACCATCATATTCGGGGGCGATAGAAAATATTTCGTTCAATTCTTAAGGTTCGAGTGCAACTGGGGGATTGTTGGAATTATTTTCGACCATGACTGATTGATAAAAAACTGGTCATTTGATCAAAATGAAAATAAATCAATAAAAATGTTCGAGACGATTCTCAAATTGTCTTACCAAAGGATGTCCATACGCCAGATGAAATCCGACTTCACAAGCAATGCTCCGGACGAAGTTAGCGTTCGCGTGTTCTTCCTCCGTTGAAAAGACCGTCCAGCCGTTTTTCCTTGGTTTTCTTCGTGTTGAGTTGCTGGGATGAGTTGCTGAGTTGAGTTGCTGAGTTGAGTTGCTTAGTTGAATTGCGAGAGCTTCTGGTTCTTCCTTTTGAGGTTTGGAATCCACCTCCTTCAGTAAGGCTCTCCTTGTTCCGCAGGAGTTGAACGATCCTACAGCGACTGCGCCAATTGTTATATCTTAAATTTCACTAAGAACTATTTCGGGGTGGTTCAAACCACCGTTTATTAATTACAAATGAAAATTGAAAATATCTTTATTCTACAGCATGAATTGAATAAGCGAGTAACAAACAAAGAAATCGTGAATTCATATATTTTGAAATGCTGGCTAAGCTGCTTGATTGGAATAATTTTCTTTTCATCGGGTAGACATTCAAAAAGACCACTAGGACATCAAATTTTTATTTTTAAAGCTCAAAAATCTAAAAAAATTACTAGGTTGTGGTGTAATAAACTCACTTCAGGTTCCTTTATGAGAAGTAGAAATGAAACGACTTCGTAAAAAAGCTCTATCTATTCAGACTGATCAACATGATCTGCCCGTGCTCGGTACATGATTGTGAGACCTAACCTAGCCAACTATATTTGTCCTAGATCTAATTACATGATTGTTTATAATAATAAATAACATAAGATCGACATACATCGAAGAGAGCTGTCCTGGCACGTATTCGGTGTTCCAATTAGAATATGGTTTGTTACTCAATTTGTTATCGTTCTACATTATTTGCTATACCAGTACACCTCCCCCGATGACGAGAAAAAAAAGTGGATAAATATATATATTTTTTTCAGTCAATAAAATATCTGGTCCTATTTTTATGTATTTCTACCAACTTATCATCTATTCTACTATAAAATAGGGACCTTTGAATATAGGATCATATTTATTTGTAGCCGTGTTCCTTATATATTTTATCACCTATCCTAACATGGACAGGATTGATTTTCATATCTAGTTTTTGTTTCCGCAGTGACTTTGATACCATTAAATTATTTCTCACGTCATTCCAAGCTGTTTGCAATCGAAATTTTAACTGAACTTGGTAATCATCGAAATTATATATAGGATAGATTTGTGTTACAATGCTCGATGGTAATCTACTCATTTTCCCAAAAACCAATTCGTATGGACTATAACGAGTTCCGTATGAACTGTATTATTATATGCAAAACACCAATATGGTATCCATGAGCTCCAGGTGTCTCGATGCTCTGATGCATGTATGCGTAAATAAGCACCTAGACTTTTATGTGTGTTTTCCAGTGCTCCAATGGTTTCGTGATGATACGCCGTTGAATTCAGCTGTTCGATTTTGAGCAGTTTGCACGACTCTTTGAATGTCGACGCTATAAATTCAGTACCCCTATCTCTCAAATCGCAAAATAAAATTTTCTGCGAAAGCTTTCGCGACTGTTACAGCCTCTTTATTTTCTAATGGATATCCTTCGACGAATTTCATTAACTCACATTGCAACGTCAGAATGTATCGGTTATTTTTCCTGTCTTGTTCTGAAGGGCCCACCAAATCAAGAAAAACTTTCTGAAACGCTGAGTTAGCCGTTGTGGTTATTTTCATTGGTTGTTGATGTGGTCTAGAGTACTCATATCTCTGCCAGTCATCGCAACGTTTTACAAAATTTTCGATATCCTTTCGGAGCCCAGACCAAAAGTAGAGTTTCCTAATATCGTTATAAATGCGATTAATTTCAGCATGCCCTCCCGTTGGTAACATGTGGTAATCGTTCATAATCAGTTGTTGGGTTTCCTTCCTAGTTATGTGCTGTTGAGCTTTTATTACATTTATTTTTATTCCTGCATTTCTAATTTCATTTGGAACATTCAAAATGTTTTTTAATAACAATGCGCATCTATCTTCTTTTATTATCATTAATTCTGGAATTCCATATTCTTGGCAAATTTTTTTCAGGTCTCTCAACGATGCACAGAATGCAGTCGCTGATCGAGATTCATCCTGATTCATAAAAATAGTATTTGCCTCTTCATCATATAATATATTATCTCTTTTTATATACTCAGAACGGTTTTTTCTTTGAAACTCAACTTTCGACAAAGGATACAATTGCATAAATTCTTTAAGTGGTTTCAATAATTCTACGATACCAGGATGATCAGGCCTGTTATCAAAAGAGATATTGGAATTTTCCCGTGAATTGTTGCTTGAATTCTTCGTTTGTTCCCTTGTCACGACATTCATGACTTGACAAGAATTTCCCGACATTCCTTTCAGTTCGTCAGAGTCAATTTTTATACTACTTAATGCATCAGCTGTTACATTATCTTTTCCTTTAACATTTCTTATTGTAAATCATATTCTCCTAGTGTTAGCCTAAATTTCGTTAGTCCACTTGGATTTGTCATACCGAAAAGATATAGTAATGGTTTGTGGTCTGTGAGAATACTGAAATTTTTCCCGTAAAGATGAGGGCGGAACTTCTTCACACTCCAACAAATAGCAAGTTATTCATTTTCTGTCACACAATAGTTGACTTCAGCCTTATTCAGCGATCTGCTGGCGAAAGCAACTGGCTTATCATCTGAATTTGACAGAACTGATCCGATAGCCATATTTGAGGTATCAGTACGTAAATTAAAAACGTTAGATTCTGAAAAATCAGGATATGCGAGAATTGATGGTTGAATTAGTGCTTGTTTTAGCGTTTAAAATGCTTTTTGACATTCTCCGCTCCAAGCGAATACTACACCTTTTTTTGATAATCTGTTAAGTGGTGCTGCATGAACTTCCTATAATAGTTCGCAAATGCCACAAACCGTTTAGTTTCATTTGAGTCTTTTGGAATTGGAAATTGCTGTATAACGCGTATTTTTTCAAAATCTGGAGATGTTCCTTCAGATGAGATCACGTGACCCAGATACAATATCTCTTTTTTTAAAAATTCGCATTCGTAAGGATTCAATTTCAGATTGACCTGTCTCAAACGTTGCAAAATTTTTACCAAATTTCGATTATGACTCTCCAAATTATTCCCGAAAACTATCAAATCGTCCAAATAAATGAAACATCTTTTATAATTTAACTTTGACATTGCTATGGTCATGGCTCGAGAGAAAGCACTTGGACTTAGCTTCATCGGTAAGCTCGTCATTTGATACTGACCTCTATCGGTTGTGAAACTTGTGTAAGTTCTAGATGCTGCATCTAATTCAACTTTATAATAGCCCTGAGATAAGTCAAGATGTGAGACGTAAAATAACTTTTTGGAATGCTCAAGTCCTTTTTTAAAAAAAATTATTTCTATTACAAAACTCGTAAAACAACTAAACTGATATACATGAAAATAAATGTGAATTGTACGAGTGCTCAACTAGAACTGATTCTAACAGAAAGAATTATGTTAACATCTCGTTGGTAAGGCGATACTGCTGCGGCAGCATAATCAGCACATTTCTTGGGAAAGACGTCGAACTCGGTGAGATATTTCGTACATCGCTCCGGAGAGTGAATCTAAAATTTCGTCTATGCAAGATAATGGAAATTTGTTATCCTCAATGCGTTTCTTCAACAGACGTTAATCGATAACTATCCTCCATTGCTTACCCTTACTGTCCGCTTTTTTCGGTATCACTAACAACGGTACCGACCATTCAGACCTCGTTCGCAGAAGCGAATGCGGTAACCGGTATGGTTTCACGTACACCGGAATTACATCGTTTTTTAAATGTATGGTCTGTTTACAGACATTTGTTACCGTCAGTGGGTCATTTTCAAAACGAAACACGTCTACATATTTTGCATTTGCACAAATTTTATCAATATATATTTTTCCTCGTTATTGAGGCCTTTGGTATTTATGGAATTAAGTAACTTATCTATGCTCAACTGAAAAATGTGTGTTTCCAAATGAACATCAAATATCTTCAATTTTGGGTCTAAAATTCTTCAACTGTATCTCTTTATCAGTAATGTTCAGAATTTTAACAGGTACAATATGGTTATGAGGTTTTGCGATAATTCCCGCGGTATAAACTCCTTCGGAAATTTCTTCTGGTATAATAATACAATCATCTGAGTTTTGTACTTGAAAATATTTGATTATTTCGCACCTTGGTGAAATCGTTATATAATTTTCATACTTGGATTGCAGTGGAATCGACAGTTTCCGATTGTTTATATAAAAGGAAAATGTGCATAATTCGTAGTTTAATATTGCAGAGTGTTCAACAAAGAAATCTGATCCAATAACACCATTCATATCACTACCAAAGTCATTCACCACATGGAATTCGTGACCTATCTTAACATCAGGTAGTTCCGATGTAATATTAGCGGAGCCTTGCGTAAACACAAAGCCAGCTATGCCGTTTATTTTGATTCTATTTGTCGTATCAACAAACTAATTTTTATTTATACATGATGTGAAAATTACACTTACCGAAGCACCCGTATCTAATAAAAATTTCCACTCACTCTTTCCGTTTTTCATACATACGTAATTAAGACCATTTATACTTAAAACTCTACAATCACCTACATTCCCACTGCCTTGCACGAAAAAACTGATTTGCTCGCGTGGGAAGGTTGTTTGATTCAGCATCCTGAGAGTTCTCCATAAAAAACCTCTTCGAGATGGACTGAAAGGTTGGTAGTTGTTATTATTCCAACGTTCTCTAAAATTTCCGCGAAAATGTCCCCGGTTTCGACCCCTAAAATTATTTTTATTATTAAAACTACTTCCTCGGATATTATTAGCTTGTCAGTTATCGAATTACCTGGTACTGAAATTTGGTCTTTCACGATTATTCTGCTGAAATCCTCGATTCATTGTACGGTTAAAATTATTAAATTTCGAGTTTCCTCGCATGTGAAATACTTGCGAAGAAGAGGTTGCACCTCCCGTACTTTCTTCATCTGCAGCTCCTGTTATAGCATCTTTCAATGCGTTATAGTTTCTAGCTTTTATAAAAGTTCTCAAATCGTGACTCCGCAGGCCATTAGCGAAAGCATTAATGGCCAGTTTTTCGTTTGTAATTTTAAGAATTTTGATTGCCTCTACATTTCCATCAGATTGTGCTATTGTCAAATCGACCAGTAATTCCTCTATTGATTTACCAAATTCATTCACCGATTTATGTTTTTGTTTTGCGTTATGTAATTCAACTGATAAACTTGCGGCCGAATGTTTTGTCAATAGGTGTTTTTTGATGTCTTTAATTAAATCAGTATTTGACGGATATGATGACCCTAATCTCATTTTTGCACTTTGTGACAGTCTAGCTTTAAGAACATATTTTGTTAGTATTATTTTTCCATTATCGTCTAGAAGGCTATCGTATAATTCAATGGCATCAATCAACTGTTTTACAGATTCTTCAGAATTGTTGGTTATAGGCAGTAAGATTGACGCTATTCTGAGATAAAATTTTTCACCCATTATTTTAAAATTATTAGTAATTTCTGTAATATTAGATAATCTAGTCTCTGATGTATTTCGAACATCAAATAATAATTTGTTTGAAGATTCAACATATAACTTAACTTTTTGAATTATATCTGCATCTTTAGTGCCTGTATTGAACTTAATTTTCGCTTCATTTAACTCTGATTCAATCCTATTTAATTCTTCAAACATGCGATTTATAGCTTTTAGATCAACTCTCATCTTTTTGCTGTTTTTATTTAAATTCCTATTAAAAACTTTAAGCTCTTCAAACGAGTATCTAAATAAGTCTATGATGCTCATTTTTTATGAAAAAGATGAAAATAAATCGATATATAGATACACAAAACTTATGCTAAATAAATACGACTTCAAAATGTCTTTCCATATGTCATCCAATTCCCAGTCTACGTGTTCTTGGTTTTCACTTTGGAATGCGTGAAACACGCATATGAATTCGTTTTCTTCTTACTCCTTACGACTATACCAACTCCTGACTCTTTGTTATCTCTCTTCTTATTTTCTTTTCCAATTATTTCTGGCACCTCTTTATTAGAAATGAGCCAAGTGCCAAAACGAAACAGACGAATGCCACTATGCCTAGCACTTCAGAAACGGAAAAACCATTACTAGCTGAAACTCCACCACTGTTCCCGGCTTGGCTTATGATTACTTCTTCTTTACTCTCCGTGGAAATTTTACTCATCTCTATTTCTCAGTATCTACCATTTAATTACGTACGTGGTAGGACTGGCAGGATCGCCATGTAATAAAATCACTTCAGGTTCCATTATGAGAAGTGGAAATGAAACGACTTCGTAAAAAAGCTCTATCTATTCAGACTGATCAACATGACCAGCCCGTGCTCGGTACATAATTGTGAGACCTAACCTAGCCCACTATATTTGTCCTAGATCTAATTACATGATTGTTTATAATAATAAAAAACATAAGATCGACATACATCGAAGAGAGCTGTCCTGGCACGTAATCGGTGTTCCAATTAGAATATTTTTTGTTAATCTTTAGCTTGCACAAGTTTCGACTTTTGAGGGCTGCCGTTCGTAGGGGGACGACAGCTGATTAACGGAAAAAACAAGTCAACAATTAACAAAAACAATAAATTATCGTTTTTAATGCAAATTGATATTTCGAGCCGAAGAAATATGTGTCTGCTATATTCAAACATTACATAAATTTTAAGTCAAACTATAAAACAAAAAACGGCTCATTAACTGTGATATACCGGGTGACAATGGGACTAGGGCCATGCTTTTCAACCGATTTGGATGAAATTTGGTACATAGATATGAGATAAAATTTCGGATTGACACATATATGAAAACAAAATGGCCGACTTCCCGTTTCGCCAGAATAGCCACCAACTTTGATTTTTCAAATGGAACACCTGTATGTTTGATATTTTTCGGATTCTACGGCTCAAATTACATACGACAGTGTTGCCAAATTTTTATTTCACAAATAAAAAAAAATCGAATTATAATTTTTTTTTGAGCACAGGAGGCCTAATCAAGGCCTCCTGTGCTCAAAAATATATTCTAATTGATATCACTAACTCATAGTTATAGTCATTTCATCGATGAAATCAATAAGAATCCTACAACAGGAATTGAAATTTCTTGAACGCATTTTCAACGAAAAAATAATTTTTTTCAAACGGTACCAAATTTCCTGAAGTAGGTTCTAGGAGGGTGCCGTCTTAATGGATAACGAACAGCGTATATCATACTAGCAATAATAGCGTTCTTCTGACATTCTCCGTATATCAATATCATATCGATTTGTTTCGAGAATATTATTTTCCATTTCGATAACACTTTTCACAATCAACAAAACGAGATGACAAGTAAAATTGTTATTTTACTTTCGACCTGACTAAACACCTATTGTTTTCCATGATTTCATGGCTACCTTTCATTTCATCACACCTAACGAACCCCATTGGAATTCGGAAGCATCGTAGTAAGAATTTGTACAATACCAAATTCAATAAATGATTGTTTTAAGTTTTGAACAAAAAGGAAGTGGTACATATTGTATGCCGTTTAATAGGTAATTTAATTCTCTAACGAATGGCAAAATGGCCCTCGGTAGGTACCATTTGAAATAAATGATTTTTTCGTTGAAAATGCGTTCAAAAAATTTCAATTTCTGTTGTAGGATTCCTTATTGATTTCCTCAATGAAATGACTATAACTATGAGTTAGTGATATCAATTAGAATATATTTTAACCTGATCAAGGCCTCCTGTGCACAAAAAAAAAATAATAATTCGATTTTTTTTATTTGTAAAATGAAAATTTGGCAACACTGTCGTATGTAATTTGAGCCGTGGAATCCGAAAAACATCAAACATACAGGGTGTTTTATTTGAAAAATTGAAGTTGGTGGCTATTATGGCGAAACTGGAAGTCGGCCATTTTGTTTTCATATGTGTGTCAATTCGAAATTTTGTCTAATATATATGTACCGAATATCATCCAAATCGGTTCTTAAGTAAAGGAGATATAGTCATGGCCCTAGTCTCATTGTCACCCGGTATACCTAAAAAGGGAATTTGTAAAAAAAATTATATCAAATTCAGTACGTAATGATATAGGAACAACACGTTAGTGAGACAAAATCTTAACTTAACAAGAAAGTACAATATACAAAATCTTAGTTGAAAACACAACAAGACGACTTGGTTTAGGCTTTAGGCTTTAGGCTTAGTCTTTAAATCTGCAAAACAATCTATAACTTTTTCTATATCTCGGTGGATGTGCAAGAGGACAAGACTGATAAACGTTCCTCAGTCACGTTTGATCTAAGTCATGTGATCGCTTCAATGCCGAAAAGGACGTCTCGGCAGAAGCTACACTATATAGGCCAAACAATGAATGAAAAAATGGGTAGAGGCTATTTCCACACTTGAAGAGTAAAGACGCAAATAACCTGGAATACTTTTTAAAAGATAGTTCATAGATGAAATCCCCTGTGTCGCCCCAGCAAAATCGCTGTGTGGAATTAATTCAACAATAAATAATGTCAAAATGAGCAGTTTTTACAAATGCCTTAAAAAGTACTGAAGGAATCGTTTCACAGTCATTTGCGTAAATGATAATTATCCTGTGAATTTATTTAAACAGTCAGTGTTTAGGGTACTGTCTCTTTACCTATTCAATACGAATCGATATATCACTCAAGACATAATATTTCTAAATCATTAAGGTGAACTGGAATAACGAATGCAGTAGCTACGGAGGCTGCGACTGCTGTTTGGTAATCAACTAATACATGGTTATACCTATAGAAAGTTTGAAAGAAGAAGCACTCAAGGTCGAGAACACATCTGTTTGGGAGGGTTCAATTCAATTCCTCTACTACCGCTATTCGACTCTGCCTCGAGCGCAGTTTAAAGCATTTGGAGCAACTTTCAGTGACAATTTGAACAAATTTCCCACCTCTCAAGGAGGAAATCCAAAATAAGATTTTGATCTCTACTTCCAGATTTCATAGAAGTATTGACATACATATGTAAATACGCGATTGTATGAATTTCAGTGGCAATCATTTTCTATAAGGTAGATGGTATACAAATGTGAAAATTAGCAACAATTTTGTATGTAGTGCAACTCCGCAGAACATTAATTACAGTTTCTACGGTCCATTGTTTGTTGGAATAACAAATAACGGGAATATACACCTTACTATATAATTTTAGACCCTTGTGATAAAGAAACTGCGGAGGTGACAATCATTTCGTTGTCTTAGTCTTATAAAATGAGTAATGAACAACAATTTGACATAACGTGCAAGTCTACAGAATGTACTTATATTGATTATTTTATGGTAGAAATATCGTAGATATACTTTACTCATCAAAATGAATGATAATAAATGTTAAAATTAATTTATCGCTTCCATATCTAGTAAAAACTTTCTACTGATCAATTGAAAACATGATTGCTGATTATTCAGATTAGGGTGAAAAACATGGCCATAACAAGGTCATTGAGAAAATCAAGCAGATACTTAATCTTTTAAGTATCCTATTTTTATTAACTTGACTGGTTGATTTTGAATTTTTACTGTTAATTTTATGGCTCTTTTTATTATGCAGTATGCAGCACTGCAGTAAAAAATTTTGTACTGTCATGGAAATAAACTGAATCATAATCTGCTTCATTTTGATTATGAATATTATATAACTTTCAACATACATACTCCAATGAAAAATACCTCAACTAATGGCATCTGAAATCTAGAAAATGAATTTTTGTGAATTTAGATGGTTTGTCTATTCAAATTGGAAGATGGTATTATGAATAAGACTTTTCATATTAGGTCCTCCACCACAAAGAGAAATTCTATCTACCGTGACCAACTTCACAAACTCAGTGACGCCACAGGTTTCGTGAATATTTCAAATTATAATTTTTTCAGATGTTCGGAGTTTGTTGTACAAATCCCAACCCATCGAAACCTACGGAATCAACGGATTCCTCTTCAACCACGAATGAACCGATTATTGAACCCGAAAGTCCAGATTACACAGTTGAGGCTGACCTCAATGCCACTGCTGAATCGGTAAAAAATCCCTATTACCCCCTGTCGAATTGGCCACCACCTCTTCCAACTCATTCACCAGATAATACCATCCCTCCACTTCCGACACATCCTTCATCCCCTGGGTATCCAACCATTCCCCCCACCGCTTGGCCACCTACTTCCAAACCAGTAAACAAACCAGGTGAACCTAAGCCCACTATCAAGCCTATTGAAAAACCGACTTACAAGCCACCAACTGTTACCACAACATCATCACCGGTGAATATTCCTTCAAGCGCTTCATGTGGCGCCAAAAATGGATATCAGGATCAAGAAAGAATCGTTGGAGGGCATAATGCCGATGTTAATGAATGGCCTTGGATTGCAGCCCTCTTCAATGGTGGAAGACAATTTTGTGGAGGCTCTTTGATTGATAAGAGCCATATTTTATCTGCCGCCCACTGTGTTGCTCAGTAAGTGAATTCTTTGTTCATTTTCCTCAAATTGTTTTATCTTATTTCTATCAGTGATATACACAGCATTTTTTTTTTTACTTGTTGGAATGACGGGTGAAGGGATTGCCATTGAATACATACACAAGAATTTAACGAACACAATAACGTTTATTTACACACGATAACACCAGTGAACACTCAACTAAGAACGTAGAGGTCTAACCGTATATATAACTAACCTCATAGCCGTGTAGGATGAATTATTGTCTGTCACTGAACTGAGGTATGGAACTAAACTTTTCCAAGTGGAACGGTAGGTTACGTTTAAATGTGAGTGAGCCCATATCAGGCCCTCCACTGCGGCCAATGGCAAGTGGAATGGTAACTAGAAATGTTTCTACCCATTTCTAACTTTGTATTCCGTGGCTGTTTCAAATTAAGTTTCAACTAGTGACTATAGATGTCACAAGTGATTTTTCATTATCATTGTCTTTGCCGTATTGAGTGAATTCGTTTTGATTTTGAGAGCTCAATAAAGCTGCTCTGACGAGTTGTAAACAACGAAACGGCCATCATCAGAATGGAACTCTTGGAATTAAATCGAAATCACTCTTTTCACTTTAGATTCTGTTTGCGTTCCTCTTTACGCTTTAGAAATTTGCTTTTGAACCTGGGATTGGTCACAACAACAAAATTGTTGACTGCCTGCCAATGAGTAGAAAAATTTCCAACTTTAAATTCCGTGGTTCGTTTTAAATTGAGTTTCAACTAGTGACTGTAGATGTCACAAGTTATTTTTAATTATCATTGTCTTTGACGTAAGGTATTAATTCAGAGTGAAATCGTTTCGATTTCGAGAGTCATTATATCTTCTTTGTTGGGCCAGTGAAAATATGTTTGCCATTTTTCTATGTATTTTACCATCTGTGTTCACACGGTTTGATCATGCCAAGGAAAAGGTTAACTGCAACCTAACTCTCTTCTTGAAATATTTCACTTTCCCCGCAACACCTGTATTTCATTTGGCCCGACATGCCACGATCATTAAAAATCAAACTACACCTGTTTATCAAATGGGAAAATAGGATCCGTAAAAACATTGAAGTGCTTCTCAACATGTAAAATATAACCGACAAATATAAAGGAATGAAATCGCTTACCGTTTTCTTATGGTTCCTTACAAAAAACAATAACAATATACAATTTTCTGGTCGAAAACACCAAAAGTATCTGGTCACATAAGTGACTTAGGCTACAACTGCCAAATTACATTCAAAAGTGCCAACCTAAGGAGCTAAGTTCTCGTAGCAATACACTGAAAGAACAGTTTGGTTAATTTAACTAAGAATCATTAACTGTCACCAAATCCGTTATTGAAATATGGCTTATTAAACATTTGTTGAGGAGAAACAAATTATTTGTTTACACCTTGATAAACAAAGACTCATTCAAGGTTATCGTGTATTTATTCCATCATAATATTCATTTACTGATAATAAATAACCATTTTGCTTTCTGCAATAAATGTATCATAGCTATCAACATATATATTTTTTTGAATACTAATAACACCAAACAATATTTTTCACAACAAAATAACTGTTTATAGTTATAACGCAGCGGAGGTAGATTTGTTCACTGTTATTTCATATTAAATTATTATACATATATGCTTGTTTACAAGTACAACATGAAAAAATACTCATTGTTACTAATGAACAAATATTTTGCTACGATTATTTGGAAATAATTTAAGGATTAAACGACTTACCTTAAGGAAGTTCAATCCGAATTATATGAACATTTGGCCTCCAATATATATAACACACTGTAGTATATCCTTGTACGCGATGTGTTGCCAACAACGTTTGAAGAAGACTTTTATATCCCCTCTACTTGCCCCTGCTCACGCTCACACTCCCATATAGTCAGTATCAGTTGTGGTTAGATCGTCAAATGGGTTGTGAAAGAAAGCAAAACCTGAAACAGAGGTGGGTGGGTTGGTTATATATATTGGAGGCCAAATGTTCATATAATTCGGATTGAACTTCCTTAAGGTAAGTCGTTTAATCCTTAAATTATATTTCACATTTGGCCTCCAATATGTATAACACACTGTAGATGTTTAGAGAAACGATCTAACAGAAAGTGTTGACAATGACAGGTTAGCAATTATTAACCTCGTTACAAAACGAAATAACTGTAGAGAGCTAGGAACTTTTATTTCCAATTTCTCAATAAACAATATACCTTTAATGTAACGATAATGAGAATAAACTAAAAGTTATTGTGTCCCTGAAAACGGAAATGTTCCGGGAAAATAATACGTTAAGAAGAACAAACCCCAAAAAAAATTTTAAACAATAGCAAAAAATGATAGCTTACTAATATAAAGCATGCTAATGAATACACTAAATGTGATGATGACGGAAAACCAAAGAAAAACTCAATATCAAACTCAATATCAGTTTTTTTACTCATTTAAGGATAATATTTGATTTGCGAAATTATGATTTTTTGTAATAAGGTCCCTATTGTAGAACTTTTGGAAAACCTTTGACTTTTCTGACCATCCCGCAGCTCTTCTGATGGAGTCGATGTTTAATCCCGCCCTTGCAGCAGCAGAGGTGGAGGCGTGTCTTGTTGAATGACTCGTGAATACCTCTGTGTCGATACCGCTGTCTTTCAGAACAGCCTTAATCCACCTGCTAACTGTCTGTGGAGTAGCAGGGTGGATTGGTTTTTTATATGTTAGTAGGGTTGACTAGGTCTGTTCTGAAGGGCTTCGTGATATTGATGTAGTATATAATTGTGGATGCTACACACAATTCGGGTCTGTCCTTGAAAAAAGGAAATACCAGTATAGGCTGTTCTCTTTTTGGCCCAGATGTTTTAATCAGGCTGGAAATCAAAATTTCAATTTTTTCCCCATCATATATGCGCATGTCTGTAGTTTGAATTTTGGTCAGCGTTTGCACTCTTTGTGCAGAAGTGAGGGAAAATAACATTGTCAGCTTGAGAGTCAAGTCTGCTCTAGAGAGAGATGACAAAGGATGCATTTTTGAGAGGTGTGATAGCACTTTACCCGGGTCCCATGTGAAAGAGTATTTCGGAAAAACAGGTTTAGTTCTGAAAACCCCTTTCAAGAATCTTTTTGGAATAAAAGAGCGAGGGCCGATCGATGAGTATTGACAGAAGTATAGGATGCGCCTTGATGGAATTCTTTCTGTAAAAATTCCAACAAATCTGTGGACTTCGGCTGAAACGTGTTCACTCTTTCAGCATTGCAAAACTTCCACCACTTCACAAAAGTTGTACCATATTGTTTTTGCGTATTTTCGCTCAGTGATGCGATTATTGTTGGGATGCTGGATTCTGGGACTTTTGTCAGTCGGAAAGCTTGCCGCATAACTTCCCTACAGCCAGGGTAAGGGTTGAGCTCAGTGGGTGCGGCTTTCTGGAAGGAGATAGTAATAGCTTAACAGAAGGTGTGAAAAACAAAATATCAGAAATTAGTAATTTCTTAAATAGCGGGTACCACGGTTGTGTTGGCCAAAATTGCACCACCAGTATACCTGTGGCATTTTCAATAACGATTTTACTCAATATCCGCGGAACCAATGAGAAAGGTGGAAGAGCATAAAAGTATAAATTTTTCCATGAAATTGTGAAGGCGTCAATAACGAAAGAATCGGGGTCTCTATGCCAGGAAGCATATATCTTGCATTTGGCATTCAGTTTGGATGCGAATAAATCTATATTTGGTTCACCAAATACCTCAACGATTTTTCCGAATGCCTCGAGGCTGAGGCAATATTCTTTTTCATCAAATAAAGACCTCGATTTCCTATCGGCTTCAATATTATCGTTGGTGTTAATGTACGAGGCAAAAAGAGTTATTTTCCTTTTTTCACACCAATTCCATATTTTGAAAGAAATGTAATTCAAACCTTTGTACTTAACACCACCCATACGATTGATGTGTGAAACGGCCGTTATGTTGTCGAGTCTGAGAAGAATATGGCAATTTTGCAAATTATTAGCAAAGCATTTTAAACCATAGACTGCGGCTAGTAATTCTAAAGAATTAATATGGTGATTCATTTGTTCACGTGTCCAGAACCCATGATTGCTTTCACCGTTGGCAAATGAGCCCCAACCAGTAGACGAGGAATCAGTGAATATCTCGATACTGTATTCACTCTTCTTGAACTTTTTTTCCCCGTGTATATTGCTAAGCCACCAATCAAACTCTGATTGTAAATCAGAGCCGAGGTGCATATTTGCATCATAGTTTCCCCCTCCTTTTGAATCTTAGATATTTTCTATCTTTTTTCGAAATGCTAATTAAAAAATAGGCGTCTTTGAGGTCAATGGTTGCCATATAGCAATCATTGAATAATATATTTTGTACGACCCTATGATCCTCCAGTTTAAAGTGAGGAGCGAAAAGATTATCATTGAATTGTTTCAGATTCAATATGAATCTGAAAGAGCCATTAGGTTTTTTTCTGAGGAAAAATGAAGACAGAATTTCATGCTTCACATGATAGCAAGTTTCAATTGCCCCCTTGTTTAGCAATTCACGAATTTCAGAGTCAACTTTTCACTTGCTGAAAATTTTTGATGAAAGCTTTGTCTGTTTGGGAGAATGGCTGAGAGGAAGTTGGTATCCACTGATACAGTTCAAAATGAATTTGTTTTTCATCAATTTTGACCACTGAGGCAGAAAAAACTGAAGTATGCCACCGAGGTTGCGTACCTGTGACGTTTCCTCTATTGGCGTCGACGTCGATGGTTTTCGTCTCTTGGTGCTTTGGATCTCGTCCACCCCGCTAGGGTTCTCCTCTGCGAAGGTTTCTGTCTGCTGGTGGATGGTGTTGTCATCGTGGACGGTGTTGTCATCGCCGATGGCTTCTTCCGTTGTTTGTAATTCTGGCGCTGGTAGTTTAAAGGCGCCTGCGGAGTTTTCGGGACTGCCTTCAGCTCCTGGCTAGTTTTCTCTAATTCTTTAGCGGTTTTGCATTTTTCATGGAAATTTGATCCAAAAAGAAGTGTATCTATGAGTAGGTTCTCGGCTACTTTTTTGGCGGATGGTGCCAATGCTGGTGACAAGAGATATCTTCTGTGTCTGCTCAGATCAAATATTCCATGTGCAAGGAGTTTGGCACTGTCTGCTAAGGTTCGGGTATGATCATCGGATACTGGAGTTGCTATGTGAGTATTGATGATTCCCCCTAGGGCACATAGACTTTTGCATAGGACAGACTGGACTTTGAACAGAAACCCATCAGACTTCTTTTGAGACTCAGATAAGAGTGGTAATATTTCCGGATTGACACCCGGTGCTTGTAAAATTCCGCAATTGGACGGGGGGTTTGTATTTGTCCACCAACTCTTTTAGAGACTCTCGTTCGATCCCTTTCGTGAGATAGGAAGTCCATCTATTCAAGACTTCCTCGTGTAATGGTGGTCCTAAGACCTCTGGTATATCTGGATTTATTCCGAGGATACCGGAGAAGTCGACGTCTGGTTCCCTTCCCTGTTCATTCAAGATAGGGTGTTCTTGCCGAGGGCTTGGTGAGTGCACGGGTGCTCTGTCTTGGACTTGGTCGGAGGATTCGTTGTCAGAGTCAGATGAATATCGATCTGAGCTACCTGTAATACATCAACCAAGATAAGTTGATGAACATATTTGAAAACCATCAGGAGTGATTTGTGTTTCATAGCCTATGCCATTATTTTCAAACTAAACTGAATAATAATAGCCAAAAATAGCCAACATCTAGTATAGCTACTTCGAAATCAACCTGTATCCCGAAATTCAACTTAAAGTATGACTCAGGTACTGGTGTGCCGCCTAGTAAAGAATGTAATGTTTGTTTTTACAAAGACGAAAGGCCTGCAAAAACAAAACGTTGGCGGATTAGCGAGAGCTGTATTCAAGTAAATCCATTGAAATTACAACATTCGAAGTATATGAATGATAGAAAACGTAACATCCTATGTCACATGAAGTCACATTACGGACGTTGTCTTACAGAATCCACATAAAGTAGGATTCAAGCGTTTCCTAACAGTACTTCTAGTGTTTGTCAAAATTACCTACATATTATTCTAAATTCAAAAACTTACTGCTTGAACTGGAGATACTCTCGAGTAAACGGGCTAGCTTCTTTAGTTTCTTGTGTTGGGCCTTACGATGTTTTCTTTTGGGCATTTTCACAACACAGTTCTCGTCAACGTTGTAAACACTTTCGCGCAACAATGGATACTGACTATATGGGAGTGTGAGCATGAGCAGGGTCAAGTAGAGGGGATATAAAAGTCTTCGTTAAACGTTGTTGGCAACAAATCGCGTACAAGGATATACTACAGTGTGTTATATATATTGGAGGCCAAATGTGAAATATAATTACATATTATTAAATGTTAGTTTCTGTGAAATAAACATCTTTTCACTATCACTAGTTTTCTCCGGGTTTGTTGTAGGCCGTCGTTTCCTTATGTTTCACTAGCGCGAGTGGCTGGCTAGCTTCTTCAGAGATTTGTTCATCTTGATAATTCACCGGTGACTTATAAACCTCTGAAGAAGCTAGCCACTCGCGCTAGCGAAACGTTAGGAAACAATTCCAAACAACGGCGGCCTACAAATCCGGAGAAAAATAGTGATAGTAAAAATCTCGGCCGCGAAAGCCTTAACCAATTTATTTTTTCAAACATCTTTTCGTTTATAATTGCCGATTAGAAGAAATGAAACAACATAATTTTATTCAAGCAATGTATTTGTTGAACGAAACTACAAAAACAATTCCACTATTTTGTGGTCTTAAACTATAACTAAACTGAAATATTTCATACTTTCACAGCATAGTTTTGGTTAGGTGCGAACATTACAATCGAAAATATAATTCTTATAATCATATTACTTTTTTGAGTTTTACCTACTTATTAAACTTGAATGCGCCAATTTCAAATCAAGATATTTCATAACTTCACTTTGCCCGCCTATTCCACTCCGACCTTCTATTCCCCTAATCTGCACCCCAGTCTATATCAGCAAGAGTTCTCATCAGATTGAGTCTATTCTGACATTGTGCTTTTAGGTTTTGAATGTGGTGTTTCCAGGTTAATTTTTTATCAAAGATCATCCCGAGAAATCTTGTAGTTTCGAAATATTGTATTGTCGGGCTATGAAGTCGTAGTTGTGGTTCTGTGGCGCTGTGTTTTTTGTTTTGTTGAGTGAAAATCTCAATCCAGTTTTCTCTGACCAATTCTCAAGATGTTCTAGGGCCTTCTGTAAATTTCCGCATTTTCCCTCTAGAATCGATAACTAAATAGTCTGCATAAAGTCTGCCTTTCAGAGGATGTTTGATATGTTGAAGGATATTATTGATCGCAATAAGAAAGAATCTTGCACTTATAGTGGATCCTTGAGGTATGCAATTCATTCGGACTCTTTTGGTAGAAGTGGTGTTATTTGTTCTCACTTGAAATTTGCGTTCCTTCAAGAAATAAAATATCTCGTAACTGAATATTGAAATATGCCTGAGTTTCGCATATTATATAATTTTTGCTGAGAAATTTAATTTATCAAGTGGTTTATTATTTTTCCAGCATGAGCTCCTGGGATGTAGCTCGACTAACCGTAAGACTTGGAGATCATAACATCAAGACGAACTCAGAAACACGACATGTCGAGAAAAGGGTGAAACGAGTGGTTAGACACAGAGGATTCGATTCCCGAACACTGGTAAATGATATATATTCATGGAATTATTGTTGAAAACCAAAAAATAGAATTTTCAAATGAAACTTTTTCTGTTTAGTAGCCAAACTACGATAATTATTGAAAATTAGTAGTACAGTCGATTGAGAAATGTCCTACATTATTAACCGGCTTGGAAATGTTCTTCCATAAACTGTTAGTAGAGGTCTCTCACACATCATAAAACCACTCAAAAAAGCCTATTTTCGCCTATAACTGACCAACCCTTGGAAATATCGAAAAAGTAATCATTACAAAAAAGATAGTTTGATGTATTTCCTGAAAAAAGTTCACAATTGATTTGTCTGTATAATCCATAGTTTACGAGAAAATCGATGTTGAAATTTGTTCGAGCTTTCCTATATGGTTTTACGCGAATTTTTTCATTTAAATTTCTTTGAGCGCAGCCTATTGATTGCTCGAAAACTCCGCAAGCTAGGATGAAATATGGAATTGTGTTTTGAAAGTGATAAAAAACTTGCAAACGTTGCCATTTCCAATTGTTGTAGGTAAGTATAACTATATAATAAAACATAATAAGTGTAATCATCCACCGATTATTTCGTATTTCGTATACATAACTGCATACAGCCCTACGAAAGGGCCTCAATTCAATTTATAAATGTGTTCAATCATAGTTAAATGGTATTAGGTTGATGCACAAAAGATAAAAAATAGAACTATTCCTTTAATATTTTTCAAATGAAACTAAATTTCTTTTGAAAAAATTACCAGCATCTAGAAATTTGAAAAATGTTAGTGTGTTTATGTTGGAAGAATTGATTCGGTAGTTCTTCAGCGTCATAATATTATCAATCTTCTTCATACATAAAAAGAAATACTGAATCTATTTTTCCTATTTTCATGTTTTCTCAATATTTCAGGAAACAATAAATAATAATCGAAAATTTAACAAATTTCAAGATGCTGGTCATTTTTTTTAGAAGAATATTTTAATTTTCTACCTTCTGTGCATTAAACTAATATCAATCAACTATGGTTGAACACATTATTTATAAATTATATTGAAGCCTTTTATTTTTCGTGGGACTGTATGCTGTCATAAGCACCAAATATCAGTGAATAATTACACTTATTATGTTTCATTATACCGGGTGACCACGAGGTGAGGTACGCCCCAAATTTTGAAGATACAAATTTCAAATTTGATATGTTGCTATAGTATTCAAATACGCATATTTTGATGACACTACTGATAATTTACAAATTCTGATTTTTCCGGAAACACATCAACTTTCGATTTAGAAATGGGACACCCTGTATATTATTACATGATCGGTTAGGGATAATAATCAGAAATGAAACGATACCAGGTTTGATGGTGTTATCTCCAATGGCTACGGATATATCAGAGATATCAAATATCCATGAGCTCGATGGGTGGGGGAGAGATACTTTTTCTTGCGGGTCCATCCAAGTCTCCCTCGTACTCATTGAGCTTTTGTATAAAATGATCATGATCAAATCAGCCCTAACCGATCATTTAATAATATACAGGGTGTCCTATTTGAAAATCGAAAGTTGATGTCATTTCCAGAAAAACCAGAAGTTGATTTTTTTTTCAAAATCTGTCAAAAAGTGCCGTCTAGTAAGCATATGAAATATGAAGCATTGATCATATTTCAGAAATACAGCTAGAGAAACAACAAAGAAAACGGGGGTATACTTATATACATACCTTTCCCCATTAAAATGGCAGAAGGACTGCAAGTATTTTTTATCACTTTCAAAACCCAATTTGATTTTGCATCCTGCGTAGTTTTCGAGTAAGCAATAGGCCGCGCAGGCATTTAAATGAATAAATTCGCATGCAAATCCATATAGGAGCATTTACGGAATTTCGACATAGATAATATATATTACTACAACTTACAGTTGATGTCCTGACTGCCAAACGCAGTTTGTCACAGGGACACAGGATACCTATAAACAATAAATGCATAAAAAAATAAAAATTGAATAATGGGGTATAAAACAAAGCTAACTAAAGTTATTATATAAATGTTTATTCAGAATGGCAACGAGTCCTTGATTACTGTTAAACTTTCTTTTAGAAACCTAGGAGGTGATTTTTAGGGTTGAAGCCATGTCCATCCAAATGGGATTATTGTTGTTTTATGGTATATGAGACCTCTACTAACAGTTTATGAAGGAAAATGTCAATGCCGATTTATTGTGCAGATATAATGTATATTTAACTTCAGCGACTGTACTATAAATAAAAGGAAATAAGACATGTAAAATGTTTTGGTTGATTTCCGGGTCTTCTTTGATCAAAATCTCCTGCAGCAGTTATCTTCAGTGGCGTGGTCACGTATTAACTGATACGTCAAGAAACGTTGAAACGTTTGGACAAGACCACGGCAAAACCCGGAAATCAACCAAAACATTGACGCCAGCCGTGAAAACCTATATTAGATAACCCAAATAGGTCGCAGAAACACTAATTGTCTCATTTTCAGTATAACGACATTGCAATATTGACTCTAGACAGTCCAATAGAATTCACTCAATTAATCAGACCAGTATGCCTTCCATCTGGAGGAGGTGATCACACAGGAAAGACAGGAACAGTTATAGGATGGGGAAGTTTGAGGGAAAGTAAGAAAACATTTTTTATTTCTGTTGGTAGTTTAAGAAGTAAGCCCAAACCGATAATGACGAAATTCTAACAACGTAGCATTAATGACAGAACTTTTTGTGGTTTAAATGGATGATTTTCTAAATGGAGCCTTTTTGGTTGAAATATCATAATGAAATGAAAGATAAACTCTTGATACTGTTTGTAAATGTGACTTCATTAATGAATTATTACATCAACAAATATATCTGAAATCGCCAAAAGGAAATATAAAATATAAAAAAAAAATTACAAGAAAAGAAATAGGTCTACAAGAAAAAATTTAAAAAAATAAAAAATGAAAAAAGAAAAAACTAAACATCAGTCATCGGTGGAATATCAAAAGGGGCCATTAGACGTTCAGTAATAATGTCAGTACCTGAAAATAATGACATTAATAATGAACGTGTAAAGGTGAGAAAGTGAAATGATCGCATTCGTCATTTGATATTTATATGAACAAAACAAAAAGAAATACAGCTCTAAATAAGTTGTAAGTCATTTATAAAAAAATAAAACCAGACCAGAAAATAAACAGGTTGAGGTCGAATTATCGTAAAGAACTAAAAAAAAAAAAATTGTTACATCGAAGCGGTCCGGAATTGGTACGGATGAAGTATACCAACCGTCCTCGTGGGTATTCTACGCTTTACAGTTTCTTTACAAATGAGAACAACCTGTCAACGCAGGCACTTCGTTCAATGAGGTGAGTGCAAAATAGTGCAAAGTATTTCGCGCACGAGATGCAAACATTTTTTTTTCTACAAACGTCAAAAAATGACAAGGTTCGCTCATTGACAACAATATGAAAAGTGACACTTTTTTCATTTTCCTTCGTTACCATGACACCGTGCGCGAAGTACCTATTCCACCCACTGTATATAAACTATATGAGATTTTCATATTCTAACCTATATAGTCCTCAATTAAGCAAAACTACAAGAAATCATTTATTTCTAACTTTATGCTCCTCAATCGAGCGAAAATCCAAGAAATCATTTATTTCTGAATATTCAACAATAATTGAATATGGCTTTTCAACACTTTTCAAACTGTGACAAAATTTTATAATAAGTATTTTTTTTTCTGACGTTTGTAGCACAAATTTTGTTTGCATCTCATGCGCGAAATACTTTGGTGATCTGCGTCTTGTTAAAAAAAATCAGTTCTCGATCACCCGAGTAACATTTCGCGCACTAGATACAAAAATAACTATGATAATCACTCAATAGCACTAAATGTGAATAATTTTCGCGCTTCTTTCCACCATTCCTTCATCCAATCGTTTGACAGAATGGTTCATACTTAATGCAAAAATTATAGCTAGACATGCGTTTTTCTTCAAATCCATTATCTGCTAAAACACGGTGTGATTTCTACGCCACTTGAAACATAATAATGACGAGAAAATAATATCAGTACCTAATAATCGTGTAAGGTGCGGAAAATAATGACAGGGAATGACGGGGACATTTTCAGTAATGATGTTTCTGTAATGATCTGCTGGAATGACATTATTACTGAACGTGTAATGGTCCCTAAAGATGAACAAACCTCGGAACAAGCTAGGTACTCGCGCGAGTTAAAATTTAATTCCAAAAAACGATAGTTAAGAACTCAACAATTCCAAAATATCTACCTGTTCATAAAAATGGTGTCTTATTGAAATTATGGAAACATGGAAAACCTCCAAGTCATGAATAGGTACATTTTGTTAAGATAAATCAACTCAAATAAACCCATTTGAAGATGCCGCATCCTTTTTTATCAACAAGTAAAAACACAAGAGCTCATGATTTTTGTTCAGAAATATGAATGGAATATTCATAAAATCTGTTGTGGAATCATCTGCGGCTGAAAGACAAACTTTAGTCGTTATTTTCCATCGTTCAAGATAACCGCTTGGCAGGTATTCGTGTTGAAAAGGGAAACATTCTCCATGAAAAATGAAAAATGTGATATACCTATTTGCAATATCTAACAGAATACAACTACTGTGAAAAGACTCTAACTGAAAAGAAAAAATATGAAAGTGAAAATTCGCATTTTGATTCAGATAGTTGATTTTTTTTTATTTTCTCTAGTTTTCATTGAAAATTCATGAAATAGATTAGATAGGGAGAATGTTATTAAAAAATATCACTCACAGAAATCGTTCATTTCATTGAAGCATGGTTCGCTTCTCTCGCTTTTAATCCCCAATACATTTTTGTCAACGAAAATCTATTTCGCTTTGCCAAGCTCATCTGGGAGATGGATAAAATTGGAACACAGGCTCTTCAAAAGCAATTATACACATCAAGGATGGAATTGATGGAAAATAGCGACTGAACTTTGTCTTTCAGCCGCAGATGATTCCACAACAGATTTAATGAATATCCTATTCATATTTTCCAACAAATATTAAAATGCAATGCCCATGACAGGTCTATGTCAAAAATAGTTCCCAAAGTGTTACCGCTGAAGAAATATTTCCATCAATTCCATCCTTGATGTGTATAATTGCTTCTGAAGAGCCTGTGTTCCAATTTTAGCAATCTCCCTGACGAGCTTGGCAAAGCGAAATAGATTTTCGTCGACCAAAATGTATTGGTGATTAAATGCGAGAGAAGCGAACCTTGCTTCAAGGAAATGAACGATTTCTGTGAGTGATATTTTTCAATAACATTCTCCCTATCTAATTTATTTCATGAATCAATGAAAACCAGAGAATATAAAAAAAATCAACTATATGAATGAAAATTCGAGTTTTCACTTTAAAATTTTTTCTTTTCAGTTTTCATAACATCTATCAGATGTATTTCAATGTCCGGCGTGGCTTTTGCCGGGGAAGTAGTTGTTTTCTGTTAGATTTTAAAAATAAATCACATTTTTCATTTTTCAATTTTCATGGAGAATGTTCCGCTTTTCAACAAGAGCTTTTATTATCAGATAATTTCTTTCTTCAATGAAATAATTTTGCCAATCAGTAACTTTTCGTGAAAAACTGACATGAAGAAATTGCGTAGAGTTTTCTGCTCATGGCGAAACGAACATCGTCCGAAAATAGGAGGAAAAACAGGCAAAATATCGAAAGTTACTCTTTGAACTGCGCAGGCTGTACCCAAACCATTCCGTTAAATTGGTGGTTGTGATTATAGGGGTCCTTGGTGGAATGATGGACACGCTGCTTTCTAATCTAGAAATCATACCGGCTTGCCGTGATGCGGCAGAAATCCTAGCTGGGCGAATGCAGAAGGCTGTCATTCTTGGTTCACTCCGTCTGCTCAGGGCACATGATTCTCGGATCCATATAAATGAGTCAGATTTTGACAACCAATATTCCTGTTATTATAAAGACGTAGAGTTACAATAAAATTTGATATTGTGGTATGAATATACACAAATTGGTGACCCCGACGATTGAAAACGTACATCATCCCCGCACCCAGTTTTAAGAGCCGATAGATAAAACTGCATGTTATCAAAGAAACTGATAGATTCAACCGTTTGTGAAAACTGCTACAGTTCCATTTTCGACCGACAATCAGAATAATTTTTTCACTGAAGTTGTCTAGTTCAACATCAAAACAAGAGTTGCCGCTCCCAAATAGATTCAGGCTCTAAGGAGTACGTGAGTGTCACAATATCAACCACTGTAAATAATTTCAATAATAATAACTGTAAAAAATGCAAGATCGTATTCAGGCCGAAAATGTTCCAACTCAAAATCTTATTCAACCAAATATTTCGGCCTATTAAATTAATTTACCACGATTTTGGACTACTAAACCTGAAATTTGTTTTATCAAGCTGAATCCCAATTTTCATTAGCTAGAATAACTTCAAATCGCACAAAATATGATTACGTAGTATCAAGTCTGTCAATTGAAACAATTTCCAATATTTACGACGTTATTGAACATCCACTATCTGAAAATATGTACAACAACCTTAAAATAAAAATAATTCAAAGATGAAGAAAAATTACTGGATATTTTACTTTCTAGGATTGAAATGGGAAATCAAAAGCCATCAGAATTTTATATAAATATGATATCAATTGTGGGTGGCTCTTCTTTGGTTACTCAAGAACTGTTACTAAACTATGGAAGAGACATTTACCAAAAACCATCTCAGCTGCAATAAAAACTTCTGGAGAAACGAATAGTAATGAAATTTTAGAAATTGCAGAGTAAATTTGGGACACTTATAAATATTCCAACAATTCCATTGTGAATAAATTACCAGAGAGTACTACAGTTCAACAAACAAATCCATCATCTGACTACGTTAACTCCTCTGGCAATCAAACAATACTGCAAGCATTTAATGATCCAAATATTAAATATACTCAGACGTTAGATTTGTTAACACAAAAACAACAATCAGTTGATAACCAATTGAGTGTCTTGCAAAATTAAATATTTCAAATTCAACAAACTAATTTTTAATCTCAAAATACTGAATGTAGTTCATGTAAAACTCGTTATCGTCGCAAGAGTAGATCACCCTCCAGATTGAATTTTGATAGAAATTCGTCGATCTGTTACTATCACCAAAGGTTTAATGATAAAGCCAACAAAATAAATGTGGTGGAACTTGGTGTCCGCTCAATCATACTTCGACAAATTGTCCAAAAAAACTTAAAATGATCATTTTTAGGGCGACAGAAAATGGTCAGAGTAATTATAATCGTCGCTTATTAATTTTTGATCTCAAGAATAAATTGAATTTTCTAGTTGACACAGGAGCTGATATATTCATTATTCCACAGGACGTATTTTCTGATTTTAACAAAGACAGCGATACTTTTCTTACAGTAGTTAATGGTACTTCGATAAGTACATACGGAAAAAAAATCTCAATATAAATTCAGGATTACATCGAGATTTTCCATTTATATTCACAGCAGCTTCAATTTGCCATACTTTCATTGGGGCAGATTTTTTATCATGTTTTGGCTACTAGTTGATTAAACACAAAAGACTAATTGACACAAAAACTACCTTATCTGTGAATGCCTTTTGTCTTAAAGCGTTTTCACCATCTCCCAAATTATTTACCATCAATAACAAATATTTAAAACTTCTGAAACAATATCCTTCATTGAATTCCGAACCAGCCTTTTCAGCTACTCTAAAACATTCAGTTAAGCATCACATAATCATTAATGGCCGATTGCCATACATGAAACCACGGCGATTAGATTCCACAAAACACAAAATTGCCAAAGCCGAATTTGAACAAATGATGCAACTAGGAATATGTCGTCCTTCTTCACCAGTGGCATCACCTCTTCACATGGTGCCAAAAAAAGACCCACATGATTAGAGATCATGTGGAGAATATCGTCATTTAAATACGGTGACAGTTCCTGACAGATACCCGATACCCCATATTCATAATTTCAATCCACATGTGCAACAATGCACTATTTTTCTAAGATTGATTGGGTTGGGGCATACCATCAGATACCAGTAGCCGAGGAAGATATTCATAAAACCGCAGTGACCAGTTCTTTCGGATTATTTGAATTTTCAAGAAAGCCATTTGGTTTGAGAAATTCCGCCCAAACTTTCCAATGATTCATAAACGAAATACTCAATGATTTCAGTTTCATTTTCATATATATATAAAATTAGTATTTGAAAGACTTATCACTCTCGGAACAAATTTGAAACCATCAAAATGCGAATTCGGGAAATCCAAGTTAGATTTTCTGAGACATACAAATTTCATTTCAAGAAATTTCTCCATCGGAAAACAGAATTGAGGCAATTCGTGAATTTCCAAAACCACGTATAATAGAAGAACTACAACGTTTTGTTGGTATGATAAATTATTATCACCAATTTCTTTCAAAACTTTCTCAAACCTAACTGATCTACAAAGAGCTAAAAACAAGAATATAACCTTTTGGTCTATGGACTGTGAAAAAAGCTTCATAAAGTAAAAAATAAATTAGCCAATGTTGTAACTTTAGCTCACCCAGTAGTAATTAACAGTTTTTTGAACCACTAGCATTTTTCTCGAGAAACACGATGAAGCGATATTCTGCGTCTTATCGTAAACTTCTTGCTATTTACGCATCGACCAAACATTTTAGACATTTTTTGGAAGGTAGAAATTTTACCATTTTTACCTGCCACAAGCCACTAAATACAGCACTAAACTCTAACACTGATAGAAGTCCTCGTCAAATTCGATAAATGGAGTACATTGCTCAATTTTCCACTGACATCAGACACATTCAAGAAAAACTCAACGTAGTTGCTGATACCTTGTCCAGAACTACCAGTCACATGGACAAAATTTCAAATGGAGTGCTTTCTGAATTAAATATCACCGAATTAGTAATAGCTCAAAGTAAATACTCTCAGTTAAAATAATTATTACCTACTGAATACTAAGCTAACTTTTCCATTAAAGAAGTAGAAATACCATTCATGAATATGAAAATTTGGTGTGATATTTCTAATTGTAAACGAAGACCTTACATTCCAAAGAGTTTTCGTCGAGCCATTTTCGATAAAATACACGGAGTTTCACACCCCGGTATCCGTGCAACAAGAAAATTAATGAATAGCAAATATTTCTGGCCACATATGAACACTGACGTTATCATGGACTAAATCATGCATACATTGTAAAAGTACCAGAATCAGTAAACATACCAAATCACCAATTAAATCTTTTTCGATTCAAGAATGTAGATTTGAACATATTCATATGGATCTAGTAGGACCTTTACCAGTCTTAGATGGCTATCGCTTTATTCTAACAATCGTAGATCACTTCACCCGCTGGCCAGAAGTTTTCCCTGTTAAAAATATCATGGCGCATATTATAGCTAAAACTTTCTTTCAAAATTATATCTGTAGATTGGGAGTACTACATACAATTACTACAGACCAAGGAGTGTAGTTTGAGTCTAAAATTCTCAATGAACTTGTTGGTTTCCTAGGTGCTCACAGAATTCATACATCTGCCTATCACCCACAAAGCAATGGTAGAGTAGAACGTTTTCACAGAAGTTTGAAGACAGCACTGAAAGCGACATGTATTACACACTACTGGATAGATGAAATTCCAATTGTACTTTTAGGGCTACGCTGTGAAACAAGATTTAGGTTATTCTTCTGCTGAGCTAGTTTATGGCCAGCCATTACGTCTTTCTGCAGAGTTTTTTGTTAGTTCAAACGTTGATAATAATCTTGATGCATCTTTTATATTGGCACAGATCAAAGAAACTTTTTCTTCACTTAAGCGTCCATCTTGTCACAGACATAATTCACAACGAAAATTCATTCCTGTTGATTTGAGAACTTGCGATTACGTGTTCATAAGAGTGGAAGGAAAAAAATGAAAAAGTAGTAACGATCAGCATTGACAGAACAAAACCTAGTTTTATATTCGAAGCAGACAATAGTGATCTTCTTTATCAAGTTGGTAGAAAAGGATTTGAAAAAGTTTCTTTTGTTATTAATTAATTAATTAGTACAGTTATTGTTATAGATTTTCTTTGCCGTGGGGGAGTATTGTGGCGCGTTTGCACACACATTTCACCCAGTATATAGACGAGCAAGATCCAGAATGCATTTTGATCAGATATCATGACGATGATTTTGTAATTTTGAAATAATATAAATGAATCAGATTTTGACAAGCAATATTCCTGATATTATAAAGTAGTAGAATTATGATACATTTTGATTTTTTTTTTTACTATAAAATGCTCTATTATTCACTATGTCTACGAATATTTTTCCAAATTTCATCCTAATTCTTCGTTTTCTTTCATTGTTGTTCTTTTTCAGAATTTCTATCCTATTTTCTCAAAAAGTGTAAGTAAATAACAATAGAACTAAAAATGATCTCAACGGTGCGATTTGGTGCCTTCCTGCTCGTAGAAGAGAACATAGACTTCTCCGCTTACGAGCGATTTAGGTGAAGAAGGGGTCACTCGAGAATCATTGTACTCATGCCAGGTGCCTACATACGGGTGTCGACATTAAACCGTGTAGTATCCGCTGTATGTAGTCCCGCTATGGTTAGATAAGGCATACAGACTGTACCGAAAAGGTGCTACATTGTCTGCGGCATAGTTACTCATGTCTAACCCCTCTAGAGGGATATCGATGGTAACGTTTAATTTTCCTCTGAATCTTTCCGTTGGAGAAAACCGTTTCAAATGTATAACCAAAATTTTGGGGAATTTATGTATTGATAGGGATTTCGTGCATTTCCTCCTCTTTTTGCACTTTGCACAGGTCGGCTTCTCGTCACCATCAAGAGTTTCTTCCCTCGTGAACGAATCTAAACACTGTGATAATCTTAGTTGGTCTGTTCTCTGATTTATCGGTAGAGACAGGTCCCAGAATGGGTCAAAGGTGACCAAACAGTGACCACAATAGGTCCATTTCAACGTCGATTTCAATTGGTCAACGAAGTTATCAACTATTTTAGAATTGTCCATCCTTAAGAATCGTGACCAAGACTCTTGAGCCTTCTCACTGTCACTCAACTTTTCATCTATTTTTGTCAAAATGGGTTTCGGCTTTTCGGTTATTCTATTAACGTCTTCATGAAGACCCTCCAACAGGTACCGTAGGAACTCCTGAGCATCTTGCTGTGCATAACCAATGAAACGAGGTGCGAATCTTTGTATCTGACTTTTTAAGAAGAATGTATTTATCACTCGATCTGACGAATCTTCCGACCACAATTCTTTGATGATCTCTGCAAATGCATTTATCAAAGCCCCCTTCATACTCGAGATACTTGTGTTAATATCCCACGTGTATGCGTCCTTTTTCAAGTACTCCAACAGCCATCTCGTGTTTGACAAACATTGATTAACACTGTTCATAAAGCATGTATTTCCAATGTTTTTCAACCCATTGACACCTAGTGTTTTAGCAGTATTATGGACCACAGGCCTGATGGTTTTGAAGCTGTTTATTAATAATGTACAAGCTCTTGAAGAATGCTATGCGGCCTGACAAGCACTTAAGTCTTTTGTGCAAGGCCCATAATCTATAATTTTGGGTCTTTCTTGTCCGAATTGAGGAGACATTCAGCTTTTATCGGTGATTGTGCTATCCGGGTTTGAAATCAAACACAAGGTGTAGTTCATATCCCAATGTATTAAATACTCCAGATCACCAAAACACAATAACATTAAACTTTCAACAACACCATTATATTATATGAGTATAACAATATTCAGACTACTGCCCGCACTTGCAGTCAGTACCAAACTAAACTAAATCCCTTATTCATAATCCCATGAGCAACATCGTTGTGTCATACTCTGACTCAGTAGTTCGGTTCCCCGATAGCTGACTTAGGTTTCCACAGTGACAAGCTCATTATTTGCACTGGAAATGTATTCCAGTAAGATTTAATATTATCGGTTACCCAGCGTCGAAACTCTTCTGAAATGGTCTTGGAGAGTCCACAACAAAAGTTCTGGGCCGTGAAATTGTGAGTTTGCGTTTTCTTTGGAAAGGCAGTCTGCTTCCTCTATGACCTGGCTATTTGCTGTCAATTCTTCCGGGGATTGTTTGCAGTCTCAAGTCAGTTCAGACTCACAGGTGTATGTTTTCCAAGCTTTCAGTGCTGCTTGACTATCTGACAGTATACAGATTTTTCCTCTGGATACCCCTTTCGAGTCACTTCTGGGCACATCTCTCTTGCTTGAAAGATAAATTTGGTATAAAGTTATGACCACTTCAGACTGATTTTCGAAATTTATCGGTGTTTTTTTTCTCGGGCAGTTCTCGTGCCAGGCATGTATAATTGCCTCGTTTACGTGAGTCATGAAATTAGTTTTTTGATCACGGAAAATAATAATAATGGCCGACCTCTACCCGCACAGGCTATGCCTTTGGGTACACTCTACGAGTGTTTATGAGGAAGTATTATTATTATCATTATTATATATTTTAATGAAATTCGTTTTTCAAAATAAAACCAATTCTGGTTCTTCAACTGTAAATATTGATCGAGACCGTAGTTCACGATATTTATAGAAGTTGGTTTGTTGTCTCAGTACTATATTTTGATACGTACTCACTTTAGAATTTGATATATTTTCATCCTCGTCGCCAATAGTGTTCGCTATTATTTGTAATCCTCACTAAAGTGCACAACTTGGGAACAGGGGTTGTAGAATACTCAATATAGAACAATAAATAAACACTCGTTACTTTACTAAGTAACGCTTTATTCAGATATCTGTACAGAACTGAGCTCTCTCCTCTCTAGAGTCAGATAACAACATTATTCACAATTCGGGAAGACCTTATTCACCGATACCATAATCCATAATAGTATGCATAAACTACAAAATGTATTGAAAACCACATTTCCGTACAGAAATTTGTATATTGCTATTTTATTACAAAAACATAATATTTTATATTGAAGTAAAACCTAATTTTTGTTTGTAACCATGTGAACAGAATCACAATATGAAATTATTAGACAATTAAAGGGTCAATAGGATTTTTTTATTTGCAATTGTATCATACTGACTTAAAACCAAGAAGTAACGTCCATTTTGACTTTGATGGAAAACGAAAGAGTTCAGGGTACTATCAGGCAAGTATGGCCGGTATGGGCAATACAAAGTCTTGAAATTTCAAGCCAATCATAACACACTCCTACAGGGTATAGTTTCAAATTCAAACTTGGCTTGGTAAATAAAACTATTTCGACATTCATTTTTCTACATTTTGAAATGATGATTGAGCGCTCCACGCTTTTACTCATACCCTTAGTTTTTGGAAAATCAAGAAAAAAACCCTTTTCCCCTTTTTAGTGCATTTGAATATAAGCGTGTTTTAAAAAAAATATTATTATTTTCATTTTCTGCTTTTCATTCTTGTCGTCTTATCATATCTTGTATCGATTTCGAATGCCATTTTATCACATGAAACTATGTTGAAACATTGTAACATACTAACACTTCAATTGAATGTAAAAAGTTAGTCTTTGAAGTCTATCTTTGGACCTTACCTTTTAGAGTGCGATTGGAGAGCACTATGTCAAGTTTTCCTCAAGTCGAGTTTTTTAATGTTACGTTTCTTTAAGGTATATGTATTAATATATACAGTGTGACCCATTTAAGATGGAAGCACCCTTCTAAAACTTACATTTTTGAACCGATTGAATTGATTTTTTTTTTCGTTAGGTAGACATTCAAAAAGTCCACCAGGACACCAAATTTCAAGAATAAATCTCCATTTCCAGGGCCAACTTATCTTATTTTTCAAAGTAAAAAATCTAAAAAAAATTTCTGGCGATTTTTTTAATTAAAAAACTGACTACACCACTGGATTCGCGACATTTTCAAATGGAACAATTAAAAAAATCATAAGTTATAAAATTTGAGAAGTATGTAAACATATTAGAAAATTAAATTAAAATAAAACTATTCCGACATTTATTTTTCTACATTTTGAAATGATGATTGAGCGCTCCACGCACTACATATGATAGATATTGCGAAACGACTCTAACTGAAAAGAAAAGAAGAAATCTGAAAGTGAAAATTCGCATTTTCATTCACAACAGATTTTATAAATGTCCTATTCATATTTTCGAACTAAACTGTAAATGGAATTTCACGAAAATGTCATTTCATCTCATAATTTTTATTTCAATGAAATTAAAGTCAGTGATTTTTCGAGACTCCCTTAGTCCGGTTGTGTAGTCAAAGTTTTGATAAAAGTTCTGAAATTGAATTGGTGGGTTGATTAAACGGCATATTTTTAAAATTTCATTCCCTTATAACTTTTTTATTGATTGACGTATTTTAACGTAATTCACATATGAACCATTTGAAAATGTCGCGAATCCAGTGATGTAGTCGGTTTTTTTATAAAAAATCGCTGGTAATCTTTTTATATTTTTTACCTTGAAAAATAAGATGAGTTGTCCCTGGAAATGGAGATTTATTCATGAAATTTGGTGTCCTGGTGGACTTTCTGAATGTCTATCTAACGAAAAAAAAAAATCATTTCAATCGGTTCAAAAATGTAAGTTTTAGAAGGGTGCTTCCATCTTAAATGGGTCTTACCAATTTTGACAGAAAAATCATAATTTTTGCCACCGAAAACTCCCAGATACTATTTTTGAATAGAATCAGATCATAATTACAATACTTGTCCGCCATAATGGAGCCGTCATCTTGAAATTTTCAATTTCGACAAAAGAACCGGAATTATGGAAACCTGCCCAATTTCGAATCAATCGGACAATTAGAAGTGGTCTAAGAATTGGTTACAAGATTTGACCGTGACATTTTCACAGAGTGAGCTAACATAAGCGTGGTAAAATAATTACAAAACTCGTCCTCCATTTTGTTTTTTAATATAACAAAAATGTCGTATGGAATTGTCACCGGAATTATATATACCCGCCAAATTTTAAATCAATGGAACGATTAGAAGTGGTCTACAAATTGGTTACAAGATTTGATCGTGACATTTTTTTTTCAACAGAGTGAGTTAATGTAAGCGTGGTAATTACTGCTCATTAATGAAACACAAAAAAGAACAGGGGAACATTCTCCATTAAAATTGAAAAATTAAAACTGTGATTTATTTGTAACATCTAACAGAAAACAACTACTTCCCGGCACAAGCCACGCTGGACATTGAACTATATCTGATATATATTGTGAAACGACTCTAACTGAAAAGAAAAGAAAAAACCTGAAAGTGAAAATTCGAATTTTCATTCACAACAGAGTTTATGAATGTCCTATTCATATTTTCGAACTAAAAACAAAAAAGAACGGTTTTTAGGTTTATCTCGTTAATTTTGACGTATTGTTGAAAAATTATCAATAAAGTTTTATATATCTTTTTTCAGTTATCTACAACTTCTGTAACTCTTTCCGATACGGGCGATACGATGCATATTTCAGCCACAAATAATGAAAAAACAATATCCAACCCTCAAAACGTATGTTTAGCTACCCCCTCCCGGAACTTTTACTGAGTCGCCTCGATTTTTCCCAGATCACTTATAATTTTTTCCAGATCACTTATAATTTACCCCATATCACTTATAATTTACACTGAATTTTCCGACCACTCACTTAGTACTGAGAATTTTTCAGCCACTGCTCGGTGGCGTTGTAAGTGCACATCAGGTCTATGATATTTTCTGTATTTTGTCTAAAAGAGATTTGTTCTTATTTATGAAAATGTTAACCCTGTTATTTAACACGACGGTTAATTTCACGTTATCGTTATTTCAATTTATTATTATGACAGCATTAAGATATAAAACAAGCGAGAACATTATTTGATATGCGGTTGTTATTATTAGAGGTATTTCGTCTCTCTCTCTCTCATCCATTGGTTGGGTCAGTGAACTTAGTACATATACCCAAAATCAAGTTATATTTTTTGTCGAGGGGATGCAGCTGTCTTGCTCTGGGCAGTACTACATCGCTCACACAAAGACATCACAACATAAATCTCATTCATACAAGTGTTCTGGCAAGGCTTCGTTACTAACTCCATACACCACCTTAGGAGCAGCACTGTTAATTATTAACGCAACTGTGAATCGTGGAGGATTATCCCCAGCCAGGAACAAGATTCAATCACTCAGATTAACATCTGAAACTGAAAAAAATCATGCCCTGCCTGGGGATCGAGCCAGCGCTACACCACTGCGCCAATCCCCACCCGAGATAATTCCTATTTTATTTCAGGTGGTCCACAGCCAGCTGTATTGCAAGAGGTCAACATACCGATTTGGAACAATAGAGAATGCAAGGTCAAGTATGGCTCTGCCGCCCCCGGAGGTATTGTGGAACATATGCTATGTGCCGGACAAGCAAACAGAGATTCTTGCAGCGTAGGTTTTTTTTATAGAACAATCCTACAGTATTTTTGCAACCACAATGTATAACTGCTTCACACTGTTTTCTTTCAAATCATGGCACACCACCATACACCATAGGTGTGACACCAGTACACCTATGTCATGTAAAATTTGAAAACACCCACTCATTACCTGACTCACAATTTGTTACTTGGTAAAGATCCGAAAATTCGACTCTGGAAACGATATGCTAGATTATATTCTCCACTTTTTTATTATTGAAGATTGAAAAATCTACTTATTATATGGTCATCTACTACTAACATTAAGTGGAAGTTTCTCACTCCGACTGCTGAAAACCGAAAAGCAAAGCAAAGTAATACTCGAGGAGCCATGTACATTCTACCTGGACTCAATTCCGAAGTTAACGAAAATTTGTAGGATTATTCAGGGATGGAAGAAGGTGTGTTTGCTGAGATTTCGAACACGAGGACCCTGTGCTCTTTACAGGGGGGAGGGGGAAACGTGATTTTTTCCGGTTATTTGCCTATATCTTGTAAACTATGCTGTTTAGCGAAAATCCGGAAACACTACGTGAAAGAGCATTAGAGAATTAAATTTCGTCGTGGCCTCTTCGCGTCTTAGAGAAGCTGTATTCATTTTTTCATGGGTGTAATTTTTCCGACATAGTAAGTGAACAGTTACTGCTTAGTAAAGTAGCGATCCCTCTCTTCTTAACAACTACAGCTTCACATTCTTCTAAACTCCCCTCGCAAATGAAACACTGTTGAGGCTCTAACGAAAACGACATCTAAACTATATTACCATAAAAATAATATTGAATCACTTTGATAATGTTAAAGTAATGTAAAGTAAAGTAATAAAAAATTAATGTTTATAAAAATAAAATAATAATTAAATAATGTTATAGTAATTTACTAACACTTTACTTACAACTTATTTGCAACCTGTTACAATAGTAGGTACACAATTACTGATACCTTATTATTAGTCATACAGAACTGATTTTTGATAACGGAGAGCTTACGATTTACAATTGCCAAATGAACACTTCCAATTTCGTATTTATACCTATTTATTCATTAGGCCATAATGGAAAAGTGGTTTGGGGGTTAATACCTGGGTAACATACGAAACTCGCAGGAGGGTCACAAGAGGTTTTTTTTTCATCACTTCGACTTTAAAGTCGAAATTTCGAGAAAAAAGTCGAAATTTCGATTTTAATGTTGGACTTTTTTCTCAAAAATTTCAACTTTTTTTTAATTTCGAGTTTAATGTCGAAATTTCGACTTTTATGTCGAAATTTAATCACTTCGACTTTAAAGTCGGAATTTCGACAATAAAAAAAAACCTCTTGCGGTCCTCCTGCGCTTTCGTAGTAACATATTGTTGATGCACGAGGTTATTAACATCCAATAACTCACGTGATAGATATTTAATTTTATTTCTGACTAAATGCAATACGATTTTGATACAATACGATGTGTAATAATATATAGGTATGTGTAAAAATGTAATTTCATCAGCCCAAATTTTCTATTTTTTTGATTTTCTCACATTGTGAGAAATTTGACCTTCTTTTAAACTCCTGTATTTTGATTATTATTTTGTCAACAATACTTACGACCAATGAATTTTAAAGGAAATTTAATGCTCCACATCGTTTAAAAGATATGGACGAAAAACCGAAAAAAGTCCTGAAAATTCACGTTTCCCCCTCCCCTCTATAAAAAGCACAGGGTCCTCGTGTTCGAAAACTCAGAAAACACACCCTCTACTATCCCTTAACAATCACTCAAATTTTCGATAACTTCTGAATTGAGTCCAGCACATCCCGAATTATTTTACATGGCTCCTGGATTATAAATAGTACCTTACTTTGATATTCATAATGAAGATTTTTGGCTTGCTTTTCCCAAAAAATTATTGACAAAATATTTAGGAGTGGTTATAGGTATATGTTTCAATTCACGGAAATTCACGGAAAACGTTTGTTAGCATATGGGATCTTGAATTAAAGGACCTGCATAATACAGTTTTCATTATTATAATCAATAATGATCACCATTGCTCGGTAGGGAAGGTAACCAACAGCCAACTGCTATGAGATGGAAAGTGTTCGTTAGCACATGGGATCTTGAATCGAAGGATCTGCATAATACACTTTCCATTATTATAATCAATAATTATCACCATTGCTTGGTAGGGAAGGTGATCAACACCTGAGATCTGTGCCACCACCTACCCGACCGCAGGATGCTAAATCAAACGGGAAGAATAGGCTTTCCCTCAGGGAAAACAAAAGGTGATATTACACCAGACCACTCCGTACTAGGAGATCAGAGGACTGGTGGTGGGGAGCAACTCGATGATTGGTAAAGAGGTGACAGCAAAATCTCAGGAATTATAGGTATATCCCTTGTTGGAGGTTGAGGCTATGTTCTAGAGGATCATGAAGAATATCCAAAATTACGAACTCTAAATTCCAATCAAGGTATGCATGCTCAATATGAGGGTAATCAGAACCAAAGTACCAGATTAGGGAAGACCGGGGCTAGTTGTCACTAGCTTCCCATTCACATTTTTCTCAAGTTCAAATGGTAAAAGGGTTCAACATTCATCAGGATTTGGGTGACAACATGCCTCTAAATGGGGCAATTTGCCACAGTGCCTGGTGCAAATTGTCACATCATTACAAAAATAAAGTAAGTAAAAAATAAAACGTTTTATTCAAAGAAATACTTACAAATTTAGAGAGAAATACATATCGTCCTCCGAGTCATAATTGTATCACAAATAATAATAATATGGACTTCCATCGGATCAGTTTGTATATGCCTATTGTTTGCATGCTGTACACTGGATCCAACTTTCAATGGAATCACTATAAATCCACTCACAGCACGAGATGTTTGAAGATTAAAAATTTCACATGAGAAGCGTCAAAACACATTTACAAAAATAAGTGAAATAATTACTCTGAAATATTTTGTGTGGTATTGGTGATAAGTAAAACCTCTCGCATGTAGATGACGCAACGTGTTCTTCACAAATAGGGCAGAAATCGCCATTGTGACAACTAGCCCCAGTTTCCGCTATGGCTGATTTCATTCAAAAACATAAAATTGACATGATGCTCTTATTCGAGACGAAGACAGATATATGAACTGAAAATCAGGGGATTTCCCACCACCAGGGTGGTGGTGCCGTGGTGAGTCGCGATCATTGTGAGGACGAGTATACCACATATACCTTAACCACCGATCCGGGGAATCTCACTCTGCTCCCTGTTCTGGTGGGCCGAAAACTGCGGTCTGGTACACCACAGGTGATCGGCTCCAAGCTAGCAATTGATGGAATTGGCATCCAGGCAATTCACAACAATCCTACTTTTCAAAAGGCATGTGGTCGCATATCGATTCCGGTTATACTTTAGAAATGAAGCTAAGTAAGTTTGAGAAAAATTCCCTCGCACTCCGAGATTGAATCGACAATCGTTCGTTTCAAATAGCCAGCGCCTTAGACCGCTAAGCAACCGGCCACCCACGGACAGCGGTCCCCGAACACTTAACAGCATAAAATAAGCTACACAGGGCAGGCCTGAGCTGGTTTTTGCCCGCCCTCTGAAGCCTCAGATGAGCAGAACGCTGTATCAGGTCTCGCTTAGCTTCAGGGTTGGTGTGTTTAAGGGTCTTCAAGGCAGGACAACACTCTGCCATCCTGAGTGTCTATGATCCTCGGTCGCACTCTGTTTGCAAAAGAAAATAAACTGAATTTCCTGCATGAATGTCGTGTTAAAAGTTGACTAGCTGCTTTGTAGTCTTCCTTAGGAAAGAACACTGTCTAACGTCTAATCGAGTTTATTGCCTGCAACCGGCAGTCTTAATTATGTCTACATGACGTATGTAGAAGTTTGTTTGCAAATGGGCAGTCTCAGTTTGAAGTTGCCAGCATTAGGGCAGTCTTACTAAAGTCTGATGGTCCGAAGCTGCCAGCATTCGGGCAGCCTTAATAAGGTCAGATGTTCTGAATTTGCCAGTATTCGGGCAGTCTCATAACTGTATGGTCTTCTCACCTTACTATGTCTCTAGTGTCTACTTTCGAAAAGTTGTATGTGCTTCAGATTCACGACACCTTCATATGGATCTCTCGATCTCTTCGCATGAATGTCTTCTTTCACCCTGCAACGGTCGTGTGGCAAGACCTCAATCACTTTGAAAGGTCCCTCACGTTTCCTACTCTTATTCTTTCTAGGGATACCTGCAATTTTTGTGAGTATTAAGGTCTACTCGAGAGCCTTGGAATACCTTTCTCTTCTGGTTAAATCGTGCGTGTTGTTGTCTATTCTTTTCCAGGTTTTTGCTGGCGATTCGCCTCTATGTTGAGAAATCTATTTCACCATCACTGCCTATGAGCTCTAGGGACCGATCTCCATCCATTCTCAGTATCGTACCGAATAGCAGTGTAGCATGAGCAGCTCTAGTAGTCTTATGTTTGGTGCTGTTTATGTTTTGTTGAACGGCAGTTAGGTTACTATGTTACTGTCCCAAATGCCCCAGTCAATGTCCGCTCCCATTGTGGCTAATCCGCCAATGACTTCTGTTAACCTGATCGTTACCAGGAGTTATGAAAGCTGTCTTGTGAATTGTTTTATATACATCTTTTGAAGAGTTTTCTCTGATCATGTTAACATTTTCAACTCTTACAGGTTCGTTTTCATGTTTATTGCAATTTTTTTTTGGGCAGGCCGATTCAATGTGACCCACAGTTTTGAAATAATTGCAGACTTTGCGTCTTTAGGGACACTGTACCCTTCTGTGGTCCGGGTTCTTACAGGAGCTGCAATTATCGGTAGGTTTTGAAATTTGTTGTTATTAAGATTATCTTTGGTGTTTGTGTGAAATTCTATACAATTAGTAGGTCTACTCAGCTCCGGAAGTCCTTGCAGCATCCGGTATGAGTTTCATTATGTCAATAAGACGCTGAATAGTTGATATTTTTATCCGTAATTGACTTCAACACTAGAAATATTCTGTCACACTCATATAGGTTTAGTCTCAATTTATTTATCTTGGCTAAATGCAAAAACAAAAGTTTGTAATGAGACTGTTTCCTAACGGGCTTATGATTCATTGAATCTTGAAAGAGAAAATAAATGTCATATCTACTTTGAGATGTTTGTACCCATTTTTCTCTCCAACCGTTCCATGTATAGTGAGCCCAGTTGACATCAGTTGTCACTAATCTACGACGCCATATTTTCGCGGCACCTGTCAGTTCGCTTGTTATTTGGAAAGTGGTGTTGTCTTTTGAGCAACCATAAATACGTGCATTTTGTTCGATAACATCGACCCAATCCAAAATATTGTCTTTCAGAGGGTTGAATTCTGGATGACCACGGATATATTCAACTGTTGCACGGCCAAAAGGCACGATATCAATGAAAATTATCTCTTGTTGGTTTTGTCTTACGGTGTCTCTTTTTCGTCTTATGGCGTCTATTGAAAAATCCGAATCTGATGATGTGCATGTGGACGAGGAATTCTGTATCTTTCGTCTTGGCATGATCTCCTGATATTCACACCACAAAGAAAGAAAAAAATCACAACTTCTGATATTAGAGATAGAACTATCTCTGATCGAAAAGTAAATAAATAACCACGATTGCAAAGACACACCGATAAATAATATAATCTCCCTCTCATGGAAAATGAATAATAGCTGAATAAGTTCCTGTTGATTTTGATCTCATATCATTCCAGGCCCTCGCATAACGCAGAGGCAGGTCTCGCTTAGCTCCAGGGTTGGCGTGTATAAGGGACAGAACAATACAAGTCAGTGGCAAGGCGAGCGAAACGCATTGCTGAAAACTTAAGTTTCCGTGATAAACCTTTTATCTTATTCGCTACGTTATGGAAAAATTATCCAGTACCAACTACAATCTGATCCAAAGGCCAACTCTGTCTATTCGCTGCATGCATGTATTTATATATCCAATAGGGTTATCGAGGTTTCTTCAGATTTAAAACATCAAATCATTGATCGTTTAAATTCTGATTGGATTATTATGTGTTTTTTAGGAACAAGCCTACATATATGAAAAATAATAATTATATAGGTATTTCGAATGTTATCCAGTTGAAATCGTTCTCCTCACTTTTGCACTTTTCGAATTATATTTATATATAATTATATATCCCTAAATGGCAGATTCAGGGGAAGCTGAACAATTAGTGTCCGAATTGAATGAATTGAAAAAAGATATTTACCCTAATTGACATAATCGTGAAAAATAAAATACCAAGTAGTGTATCTACTGAACTGATAGTTAGTTTTGTGAACAAACTTAGCCAAAAAGTGAATAATGATAACTATTTTTGTGACACCCAGGAAACACTAACCTCAAAGAATCAACACAAACTGGAAGAACTCAAAGTTGGCCATGACGATTTAATTGATGAGATGAATGTTATTAGGAAACTCTCGTATCACTTGGAAAAGAGAGTCCAGGAACAAGGAAAGCTAATCTTTTTGTTGAAACAATTCAACAATAAATCTATTCATACTCTTAATGAGGAACAGTCAGCGTCACCTAGCGAGTAGGTACCAATCAATAAACTTTCCGGTAACCATACGGTACCTGCACCTGAAGAAATCTCTAAAAATGCGAATAAACCAGAGCGAAATCTACTCTGATATGGCAAAAAGCAGTAACATGACTCTATGCGACTCAGTTGCTGTTAGTAAAACAGTAAAAGCTCAGACACTCGCAAAAAACAGTCTATTGGAATCCAACAACAAACACAAACAAATATAAACCCATCATTGGAATGAGTGACAATAAAAAAACCGTTCCAATGAAAAAAAATGGTATTTGCATGCATTCAGATTCAAGAATGAAATGACAAGCGTTGAATTGTTCTCAATTTTCGAAAAAACCGCACTTTGAATACAATTCGACTGCGGAGAATAGCACCGTGGCGATTATTCGGTGTTCTATCATTTCCTATAAGTTCCGTAAAAGATGTCTATGATCCCAAAATTTGGCCGATGGAAGCCTCGGTAAGAAGGTTCAAATTTCCTGCAAACAAAATTTTCATGTGGAAGTACAAGCGGAAATGGAGAATCAGATGAAACAGGCGGATCTCTAAAACTAAACCTCTTTCACCTGAACATCCAATGCCTCGCAAATAAACTATATTCGAGCTGTATCTACGGAAGTTGAATATTTATTTTATAGCATTGGAAGAGCAATGGTTTAGTGAAGATATGCTAAAATTATTGAGTTTGGCGGGTTATAAAAGCATTTTCTAATTTTTCAGACCTCACACTGGTAGAAGTGAAAGTATTACTTATGGTGGATCAGTTATATTTGCAAATTGTGAAGTAATTGAGAAATTTTCCGAAATTAAGCATATTCGTGGTATAATAATAGTAATTTACATTGAAACTGCAGCCATTTTATATGACAAAAAAGTGTGTCTAATAGTGGTATATCGACCTCCTTTCGGATATTACAATGAATTCCTGAAAAAAACGTGAAGTGATTCTAGAGTATTCGGTGAGTGAGTTTTCTTTTACTCTTATATGTGGAGATTCAAATATTGATAAGTTCTGGAATAATCTACTATCCAAAAAAATTCCAGACCTATTTGATTCATTTCAGCTCGTTTCCCTATGAGAACAAAAAGTATTTTACTTTACTAAACTGTTTAGTAATCCTACTGATGAAGGTAACTTTGTTATCGAAATGCGCATCTAGGAATTAAATTACTTGTGTGGTGAAGGGGTAAAATACTTTTTGTTCTCATTGAGTGACACCACAGGCGTCCAATATCCCATTTTCGTTTCCCTAGTTGATCAACCCACACGGGTAATGACGAATAGAAATTGTGTCAACAACCAAACAGTACTGATGATGTCAGTAATAAAAACACTGACAGTATTTAAATCATTCTATGATACTTTTTATGGTGTTTTGAGGTAACACATCCCAAAGAACATAAATCACGCAAACAACAAAAGCGGAACTTTCAGGTCCCCGTTCCTCTTGAATTAATTCAAGAATCCACAAACTTCCAGGATCTCAAACGTTCGAGGAAAATTTGGAAAGACAAACTTCAGTCGCTATTTTTCATCGTCCAAGATAACCTCTTGGGAGGTATTCCTATTGTTTCCTGTTTCATTTCGTAATAATGTTCAAAATATTGCCAACTATATCAAACATTGTGATGTGCATCCGTACCCGAGAAGAAATAAAAATAAGATATAGTATAGTAGAAAACAACCATGATTACTTCAAGAAAACCCCGGAAGGAGACGGTATTCAGCTATACAATATGATACCCACGGACATTAAATCTATCGAGTCTACCTAACATTTTAAAAATAAACTCAAGACTTGTTTAATAGCGAACTGCTTTCATTACCTCACCGAATTCATTACTTACTGCAAATCTAACTAGATTTTATCTTTTTTTGGGATACTTGTGAAATTTTTAAAATGTTTTATGTTTTGTAAAGCTACTGACGACGCTTATCCTGTAATGGGCCTGTAGTTGATAAATGGATGAATGAATGAATGATACGCCTCACTCTGTACACTCACCAAATTGCCAAACAAATCAAATAACAGATAACATGGATTTTTGTGTTAACGAAAAGAAATGGACACACTTTATTGTGATTCGTGTTGCTAATCAGAAGCTCCTCCCGCAGAGTTAAAAAAATGAATATAATTGCAATCCATTTTAATTATTACAGACGTAACACTTTCAAATGAATTCGTATTATATTCTAGGGTGATAGTGGTGGTCCTTTGATGATCAATTCTGGAAAATGGATACAAGTTGGAATAGTCTCATGGGGAATAGGATGCGGACAAGGACAATACCCTGGAGTATACACACGAGTTACAAAGTTTTTACCATGGATTCAAAAAAATCTGAAATAATACTGGACAAATAGAGCAGTGCCAGAAAAATGAAACCTATCTTGAATATCAATATTCTGCCATATTTAATTAAACGTATTTTTATATGAGGACTATTTATTACATGAGAGTGAAACAAGAAAAAAAGCTGTTTCCAAATAAATTTCATTGAAAAACTGCATTTTGATTTTTTGAATTGAATTCTCATCATTGCTCGATTTTGAAAATGATATTTCTTTGTGTATTTTTCGTGAAAAATAGTATGGCGTGCACGATGTACTTTTGGAACGATTGCGTATCTTGTGTAATTTTCCTATTCAATTTATATTCTAGCAGCGGTGAAGATAAGCATATCTCCTGAACAGATCTGAAGGATTTCATTATGGCTTCGGGGCACCATCCCATAATCATGAGAATAATAGCAATATTGATACTTTACCTCATGAGGGTACCCAAATGCTTCAAAAGACATAGCCTCTGCGATTAGAGGAAGGCTCTTTCCAGAAGTGGCCAGCATGGACCTGCTGTTGAATATTCTGTCAAGCCTAGCACTAGGTACCGATAAGCCAATAAAGGAGGTATTCATAGCGTAGCCTGGTGAGTTACTTTTTCCCATGCAAAGACTCTGAAAACATATAGAGAAGTAATACTGACTTTAAACCAAATACAAACACATAACAAAAAAATAACAAACATCTTCAATAAGGGGTAATGTGCCTATCCACTATGTCTTTTGCAGATCTATTGTGTGTGCCCTCATGTTGTTAGAATTCCTTGTCTAAACCCGTCTTATTATTAGACTACATAGGCTAGATCTCAGGTCCCCCATGTATTGGGAGCGTTGTGGTTTTTTCCCCTATCGTCGAAAACCTTCGCCTATAGTTAGACCGCAGTAGCACAGTATCTCCGTTGTGTATTGTTGTGTCTGCCAATCCGATGTTGTTCATGTGCTCGTTGGGTTTACAGTGCCCTTTTAGGAGTTCAACCAGGATCCTAGTTGTTCGCCTGTTCTGGTTCAGTAAGTACTTCGTGAATTTTTGGCGATGGTTCTTTATTGAACTATTTGGCCTGTCTCATTACAGGTGCCTTGTTCTACCATTCTTGAGACTAATTTTTCACACAAGAATTGTTATTTGTTTTTTGCAGCGCTTTCGCTGTACCACAGAAAGGTTCTAGACCAACAGGAGCACGTCGTGCTCCTTCTCGGGCTAATTATTCTGTCACTTCATTGCCCTTGCAACCTGTGTGGCCTGGTACCCATGTTATGGAGGGTCTGCTTTGACTGCACAACTCTTCTAGGGTTTTCAAGCATCCCAAACGAGTTTTGGGTGCAAATACTTGCCTGGCTTGGAATCACAAGGACAACTGAATGAATACTAACTGCAGTCATAGAGACACTCCTGGGACTGTCCCTTGGCTAACTAATAAAAGGGAGGCAAGGCTTGATGCCTCCAGACTGCAGAATACACACAACAACTTGAACGTTGGAACAGGACATAGAGCATCGTTAGAATTGTGATCAGGGACGCGCTGGAAACGTGAAACGGTACTGCTTCAATAAATAATTTAGGGTGCTAATAAAGAACTGAGTGGGACGGCTCGTAGCTCAAGGACATTCTACAGGGGAATATTTGGTACATACATGGATCCAAGACTGGGAATGAAGCGGGCTCAAGAGTTTGCTCTGCACTGTTTGGAACCTTTGGTGAAGTAATGAACATACTGAAGTTTTTTCCCAACACCAAACCGCTATTTTTAACACGTTGACACGTGTTTCAATCACCTAGTGATCATCTTCAAGAATAAGATTGAACTTGCTTTATTCAATCTTTTGGTGTTTGGTGTTAGGACAAAATTCTAGTATATTCGGGCTCAAGAGTATTCTCCAGAACAATAGAAGAAACGTTGAAAATACGCAAAACAACATCCTGTGAATACCTCTCTATAAAAGATTCCCTCCACCTCAGCATAAAAAAAATAGTAATTTCTGAGTTCTCGACTGTTTCACAGCCACTGGGTCAGCATTTATGGCTCCTTGCAACACGTATGTATATCATCGTGGTCCTTGTTTGTTCAAATGGTGTCGAAAAACATGGTCAATTTTTAATCACAGTATTTGAAAATCGTCTATGCCCATACGGTCCGAAAGTGATAACCACCGTTTATAAAAAATCAGCCCAAACTGTGAGTTAATGCTCCACAAAATTTATGAATTAATTAAAATGGTTTGAGATAATTTTTTTTAAACAACTGCAGAGGCCAATTTTTTTTTATTGACAAATGTTAGAAATCATTAAATAATAATAATAATAATACTCCCTCATAAACACTCGTAGAGTGTACCCAAAGGCATGGCCTGTGCGGGTAGAGGACGGCTATCATTATTATTTGCCGTGGCGCTCCGGGGCGACTTACTGATTTTTGGTGGCGTATTTACTTTTCAGCTGCAGGAAAACCCGGAAAACCTACAGTACCACCTCGGGTGGCCGGCGTGCACTCCAAGCTAGCACTAGCCGAGATTGGCATCCAGACAACACACAATACACTTGCTTTCGACAAGGACTGTGGTCGTCTATCGATTCCGATATTGGGTACTTACATCGGGCTCGAACCGACTACCGTTATACTGAAGTTCTGAACGGCCTGCGCCTTAGACCGCCAGACCACCGACCACCACATTAAAGATGAGTTAACCTATTTTGTGTTGCCCAAACCAAAAGACCGATCATGTCATATTTAGTCTAGGCGCTAGCCCATATCACGTGTGTAGTCGTATGTCCCCTAAATTTTGTTGCGGGGCTTTATTGGACACTTATGAATAGAAGTATAGAAAAAATTGGTTACATGGTCCGAATCATGGAAGTTTGGTTGCCATATTTGAAAATGGCCGCCAAATTGCTAGATTTTTTTCAATTTCCATTTTTTAACATCATTCTACTCCTTCTTTGAAGGCAAACAAATCTTGTCATCAACTATTTTTGATAAATCCAATAGTTATGGTGTAGGTGTAGGTTTTCAATTTTGACAATTCGCGATGGAATTAAGAGAAAACTCATTTAGTTTTTATTGTAGTTATAATTAATAACAAACTTTTGTCATTTTTCATAAAAAGTAGTGAAATAAACTTTAAGATGAACAAGATGATAGTGACCCAGTGAATCTGGTCATTCCTCAGAAAAAACATAGAGACGACGAAAAAGACTTTAACTCGTGCTTTTTATGTAAAAGAAGCAAACGGTTCTTTGCAATTATGTTCAAATAAAAACGATAAAGAAAACATCAAAAGAACTTGTGTACTCATTGGGCATACGATGTGCTGCAAAGCATGAAAAATTGAAAAATATCACATATAGTCCGGAAGGGGGGGGGGGTAAAACCGGCACCTACGTCAAAGACAGAAAAGTAGATCTGGACCCAGAAGACGCGATCAAACAAATGTATGTAACCAATTGAAAGTAAAAGGAGACTTAAAACTGTACCGTATCTGTGGGAAGTTATTGGGAGCAGAGCAACTACTGAAAGCTCAGCGAGTAGTTACATTGGAAGACGTAGTGTTTCAGTTGCAAACGTCTCCTATCACAAGAACTGTATAAGGATAGTATATTCTGAAACAAACTCTGAGATTCCTTGCGACCTCCCAGAGTACATGGCAAAACGGGCTTCGTTGAGAGAAAATTAAGATCGGAATTCCGACACAACAAGAGTGGTTGTGTCTTGCCGACCAACAAGAGGAGAAGGGTGAGGTAACCAAAGCATTGGACAACCCCAAACTGAAACGCAAACAGAAGGGGATCAATCCCAATACGATAATGCTGGAGAAGGCAAACGCCAAATATCCGGTGAACTTTTAAATCTTACCCAACATAACCTCACCAGGCTTAATCTGAATAAAAAGGATTGTTTCAATCATAGTTTGATGGTTGTACATCGCGGAATAGTATATTCTGCAACAAATAATCAAAATTCGATTGGGAAGTTTCAAACGCCAGCTAAAGGCCAGCGTGAGAAACCACGAGCATCGTGAATTTTCATCTCCACCGAGTATCAAACTGTACTTTCAGCAGATGACAGGAGCCTCACCCATATTTCTCATATACCACTGACTTCAAGTATGAGCAATGTGGTTATCTATTCTACGGATACCGATGTTTTTATTAGTGCGCTTTATGACTGTCCACAGAAGTGATAAAAAGTTGATACTTGAAGAAATTTGGAATGCCTTCGGAGTAGGAAAACATTCCTTCGAAGGCGTAGTAGAACTTGGTATTCAAACAGCTTTGCCAGCTATTCTGCAACACTACAAACAATGTCAGTTCGAAGTTAGCAGCTTTGAAAGCAGCCTAATCATATGCGGAAGACCTCTTGTTAGACTGTGGTAAAGGATCTTTGGAACGTGCACTTGCATTACATTCGTATCAGTTCCGTCACAAAATATTACGAAACCTTCAAGATCTGGTTTCTATTTCAAGATCTAACCGGCTTCACATTGAATAAGCTACTTGCAATGATACAAAATGAATGGATTAATGCTTTGGAACTGTCTAAAAACTCAATTCGTTGGATTACAGGAAGACGAGACCATGTACTTCAACTCCACAAGTGACAAATGACCCAATGGGACCTGAAGACTTTTCTAAACGATGTAATTGTCAGAAATGCTTCAGAGAAACAGAATATCCATGTGGAAGATTGCATATATAACGTGCTGTGATTTTTGAAAATGTTAACCTGGTGTTTTACACCAATGCAATAACCATACATAGTTCTGTTGGAGTCTTTACCTCTGAAAGATTCGCAAAATTTATTCCAATTTCTTGGTTCTATCAGTATTATCAGTACTTCCAGTATTATCAGTATTATCCTTTACGACGTATCTGTTTAGAAGTACCTACTTAAGTAAATAAATTTTGTTCTATAGAAAAAACGGATTTGGCGGCCATTTTTAAATATGGCGACCAAACTACAATGATCTGGACCATGTGACCAATTTTTTCCTATACTCCTATAGGTGTTCTACAAAGCCCCGAAGCAAAACTGAGGGGGACATATAACTGCACACGTGACATGGGGTTGCGCCCGCACTATATATAATAAAAAAGTTGGTATGGACAACTGCTACGTCCTGTTTGAATGAGGGACTGAAATAAGTAATTCAGCTTCAATAGGCATAATCGATTATGCCTGCTTACCAAATATCTTTTTTTCAATATTTTTCTGACAAAGCCTTGGTTTCTTTGAACATTTGGTCGCACAAAGCGGACAGTCCGTCGACCGCCGCTTTTATCCAACCAGACTATTTTAATTAAATGGGACCGGTTTTCTTGAATCCGCTTAGCTGAGCAGGACTGCGGCAGTCTGCAGATTTGTGCAGTCTAGTCGGTTGATATCTGTTGAGTTTGATTGCAGCGGAAGCGCTGGCTTGTGCGGACGACCGACATTTCGGAATACAAATTAAATAACAAGCAAGTATTGAAAAAATTACTGGTGAATACACCACATGGTGGAAATATTTGGAAAGAAGGGAACTTCGATATTGTCGATTTTACTATTTCATTTATTTGATACTCTCCGGCAAAAATTCTTGAACTCTGTTCACTTCCTGGACTCTTTGCTACCGGGGACTGCTTTTTGGATCTTCCCTGCGATGCGACTGACTCTATTGTAAGTCGCTGCTTCATTTATGAGGAAGTATTAGTTTTACAGTGGATTATAATCCATTGGGCTGGGGCAGGACTACTCTAATGTTGTCCGACCTACGTCACTGATGTAAGAGCGTCGAAACGCATCTGCAGGTGGTTCCCCAGCCAAATGAAGGATAATCCACTATTTGATTACATTAAGCATGGTATTAACTAGGGAATTAGTTGTTTTCTGTCATGTTTGCCAGTTTCATCGCGCGAGACCAGAGCAACCAAATAATCGGAATGATGAGTTGATTCGAACAGGGAACAGATAGATACTCAATACAAAAAAATAGCTTTCGTCACACTGAAGAAGATTAACAATGTGTGACTTGTATGAAGCAAAAGAACTGAAATATCGAGTTAAACTCCAAACTTCCGACTTTCATGTCGGAAAAATAAAATTCCGACTTTAAACTCGGAAATTCCTTGTTTGATGTCGATATAGTTGAAAAAAAAACTATGTGGCCCTTAGACGCCTTTGTAGATAATAAAAAAAAACTTCCTAAATTTGGTTTCATTTCCAAAAAGCCTCCTCTATACGATGATATTAAAGGTACCTTCCGTATCGCGACACAAAAGCAACTTGTCCACTGGCTTATTGGAAACTTCAACGGTTGCCATTGCCAGTTCCTCTTCTTACAATAACAACTGAACCAATTCATTTGAGTCCATGTTTTAGTACCTTTCGTTTCTGTTCACGATACAAGCAGCACGCACATGGCCGACGCAAAAGGAACCAATTTTCTATACTTATTTCTACAAACCACCTCGGGCGAAAATTGTTATCCTCAGCGGTCGATGCTCGACGAACTGTACGATTTCCACGATCGAATGTCCAAAGAAACCAAGGCTTTAGATCTTGGAATTACGACTCAGTTGTCGGAATTTAACATTTATCACTGTTTCAAGGAGAAATAATACTAATAAGACTACGTAGAACATTCAAAATAATCCTTTCAGAAATGACCATAACTTTGTATAGATGTTGTGGCATACGTCTAACCGAAAACAACCACTTCTTATTTTAGCTGACCTATACCTCGACGAATATGGAATTATAATGGTTAGACATATTTGCAAAGATCCATACGTAACAATTTTGCAGATGCCCTCTGAGATAAATAGCAGGACTTTGCCTTATTCAAACGGAAAACCAACTGCAAATCGGTTTCTGAATTTATCTTCCTTATCTGCCTAGGTTATTACGGTTGTATACACGCGAGCATGGTTGTTCCGGATCAATATTGAATTATGCTCAAGTTAGCCACAAAATAGTGCCCGATTCTGCATTTTACCCCAGCTAACCCACATGCTATCGCACCTGTCTTAGGGTGAGTTCCCAACGTATCGTTTTTGCTTTTTGCGTTGCGCGTCAGTCAGGAATCCGAGTCCTTACGACGAATCTAAAAACATGATACTTTACGAGACAAGTCATTTTTCATTTCATTGGGCTATTTACTTGTCCATTTTATATAGTTACTTATAGTGAATTTAAGCAGTAGTTTTAACTGTTTCAAGTATTTCGATGAATATTTGAATATGGTCAACGGTTCTGTTGGAGATAAAATCTTCAAGTCTTCCAGAAATCAATGCTTAAAAGTTCTGATATATCTCTTCCTTTCTTCAATACTCAGATATAACTACAACTAATATAAAAATTTCGAAACGACGAAAATTTAAAAAATAAGTTATTTAAAATTTTAAATATGAAATATGTGTCAAATGTCAATTGTCAATAATATTGTCAATGTCACGTTTTGTGTCCTATCTGTCTTCAGCAAATATGACAAGTACTTCATATTCTGCTCCATATTTATCAGTCTTCTTCTCTTTATGTTTTCGTGTCTTCTTAAAATACTTTACGGATGTTATGTACGTCCATTGTACGTCCGGGTATGTACAATGATACGTCCAGAAAATGTCCGAACCTCACTGGATTTAACATCCTATGGATGTACATTCAGGATGTACAATAGACGTTCATACAAGATGTCCAATGGATGTACAAAAAGAACGTCCATTGGATGTACGGAAACGTATCAAATTCATGTCCATTGGACGTACAACATGGATCTTAAATACTTTCGAAATAAGCACATGTACGTCTGATGTATGTCCAATGGACATACACTGTGGATGTCCATGGATCTTAAATACGTCAGGAATTAGCCCATGTACTTCTAATATATGTCCAGTCGATTAACAGCATGAATATTCGAGTTTCTTCCTTAAATGTTCGGTGAAAGTCCACCAAATAATAGCTGTCGTAGTTCGCCAGGATTGAAGCTCAGAAATTCATTTATCCAGTCATTATAGAATTTTCATTTCAAATACTTATATAAGAAAAAAAAAGAATTCATGTCTTCAACGTGTATACAATGTATAATGATTAATAATAACTAATTATGGGATAACCGACAGAAAGTCAACATTTCCAACAAACATTGTTTTTGAATGCGGGTACAAAACTAAATTATCTCATTTTTAAAATATTTCAAAAATTAATAAAAATACAATTCTTTCAACAAAAATCAAAACATGTAATATGAACATCTGACCAAAATAAATTATTCAAAACAGAAGATATTTTCAACAAAAACTGAGTTTTTCAATGTACCTTTCGACTTCCCAACTATTTGAATATGGAATCTTCAGTCTCTTTTTGAGTAGTTGACACCTTTGATTGTTCTTCAGCTTCTGTAAAATTCAGTTTGAATCAAATTTTTTCATCGAGTCAGAAGTGTGCTGCAGAAATCAATACTGTACTATACTATAGTATACTTGATGTGAACATTACATTATTCAATTTCACATGTGTATGTTGAAAATGATTCCATACTGACCTAATATATGTTCCATTTCACCTTCACACACCTCGTCACTTCAATAAAGATTTAACAAGTAAAAATAATCAAATAACACACAGAACATGAGTATGCAAAAAAATATAATAATGGCGGACCAGCACCGAAATAAACAACAGCTAACTACATCACGATGACTATCCCCTTCATTCTAGTATGGAAAATGTTCGTAGCCAATGAATTGCTTGGCTATGGCGTACTCGACCGAACATATCCGAATGTAACGTACGCAGATCAAGTCCAGAATTCTTCATTCGGTGTACGTCTGTGAACGTACAATTATAGACATTTTCAAATGATCGAGTTTTCTACATTCGATGGCGGGTGTACAAAAACGTAACATATAGGACGTACAGATCAAGTCCATTATTCTACATTCGTTGTGCATCCGTAAATGTAAAATTATTGAAGTTTCCAATTGATCCAATTTTGTTCAGCCAATGGACTTACAATATAGTAACATATTGAACGTACAGATCAAGTCCAGTATTCAACACTCGAATCACATACAGTTGATTGCCGTAACAAACTGATCCAGAACTGTTCGTCCAATGGACGTACACATTCGATAACTATAAGATCGATCGAACACAACGTGTTTAAATTCGTCTCTCTGAAAATCTATCCTAAAGCAGTTAAATTAAACTCGATTATTACAATTTAGTGAAAATCAAGAGAAAGATAAACCAACTAGTTACATTGCAACCAGATACCTAAGAAAAGTTAGTGCAAGTGCAGTTCTAGTATGAAACACATTATAGCCTCTGAACGTGAGTACATAGTGTCTAGTATCGCTTAAAATCATCCTACTGATAAGAAAATTCAAGCCGAGATAAACCAGTATAGTTTTTATATCGGTGTGAACGAATTCGAACAATTCGAACATAGTGTTTTTTATACCTTAAAAAACACCTTTTGATAAATACTAATTCGTGATGTCAGTTTCCATCGATGATATATACAGGCTGATACAAAATGGAAATGAGGAAATAAAGCATGAAAAAAAGGCACTACGAAAAGACTATTCTACCCAAATTGAACAGTTGACACTGAAAAATATAGAGTTGGAAGCTGATAATCTGAAGCTACAAGAGAGAATTCTAAGCCTCGAGCGACGACAAAAAAAATATAATCTTATAATTTATGGCATTCCAGAATCCGACAACAATCCTGAGAACGATATCCTGAGTCTGACTAAGAACACTTTGGAAATCAACTGTACAAGTGCCGACTTCCGGGATATTTATAGAATTGGCAGGAAAAATGATGGCAAAGCTCGACCAATAGCCCTCGAAGTAGTGAATTATCGATTGAAAAATGACATCCTCAATGCAGCAAAGTTTAATCGAGAAACTATGAAACAATGCAAAATAAACATCGCACATGACCTTACCGCGGAAGACTATAAAGATAATAAATTCCTGTTAGCTTGTCTGAAGAAATCAAAAACACAAGACAGTACCTCGGAAGTTGATCTAAGGAAAAAGATACTCACCGCGAACGGAATTGAATACACTTACGCACAGTTGAAAGAAGCAGAGGAGGAATATTCCAATTTCCAATCCTTACCAGTTTAAGTTCCGATTCGGAAACAATTGAAGAAGAGAAGAAAAGGAAATCGGAGTTTTCACCATCTGATGATACAAATCGGCCACGTAAAATCAGCACCCGATCGCTATCACAAAGAACAAAGAATAACTGATCTGATTAAATAAGTCTTTTTGAATATTTGGGCATAATTATTTTCTTATCTGAACCTTTAGTCATACTTATTCAATCAATACATAATTCTGTAAAATACTGTATTATAAGTTTCTCTCCTCAAATAAATTTATTATAATCAGAATAAATAAAAAATTAACAAAATGAAAAAATCACTAAGGTTGGCACACTTGAATACCAGATCCCTTTTAGCTCATTTTAATGAATTCAAAATTTTTAACTCACACACAATACGACGTGATAGCAATTAGTGAAACCTGGCTGAATGTTAATGTATCAGACCACATGATTACATTTGCTGGCTATGAGATTTTCAGGAGAGACCGAATGGTAGGTAGAGGAGGAGGGGTTGCTCTGTACTTACGCTGTGAACTGCAAGCAAAAATTATCAATCTGCCTAACGAAAATACCACTGAGGAACTCTGGGTAACATTCAAATACAATAGGAAGTCCATTGCGCTTGGTGTTTTTTATAAACCTCCCACCACACCTAATGATTTGTTTTTGAATGATTTCGAGACATCCATTAGTGCTCTTGCTCCTAAGTATGACGCACTGATTTGCACAGGCGATGAAGAGGTTTATACAAAAAAATTCACAGACATAATGAGTTCGTATATGCTCGACCAAATCATTCAAGAACCAACCAGATGTGGTAAAACGAGTTTCAAACTTTTAGACCTCATTCTAGTAAATGAAGATTTTCCTGTTAGAAACATTTTAGTGAAACCTGCTCCAGAAATATCAGACCACTCTTTGATATCTTGCGTGTTCGGGACTGAAACTAATGAAAAAACTGAGCCTACTTTCTATACTTTTCGCGATTATAGACGATTCGATAATGACTGCTCCACAAATGACATCGACGAGAAATTAAATTATCTAAACAGCACTCTCATCACTTTATTTGATACTCATGCACGCATTAGAAGAGTAAAAATAACTCGCCCTAAGGCACCTTGGATCACCCCGACTATCAGAATGATGATGACTCTTCGTGATAGAGCTCTCATAAAATTCAAGAAAAGCAAGCTCGAGTGGCATTGGACATTTTACAAAGATCTTCGAAACCAAACAAGATATGTAATAGAAAGGGAAAAAAAGCCTACTTATGTTTCAAAATGAGAACTAACAAAAATAATAAAAACTTCTGGAAACAACTAAAAAATTTAAATGTATATTCTAATCAGGCAGCACATAAAATACCAGAGCACCTCAGGCGAGGGAAAGAAATATTTGCAAACTGGAGATCAGGATCAATGACGAACTAATCACAACAACAGAATGTACAAAAAACTTAGGTCTCCATATGAGTTCCTCACTCAAGTATAATGAGCACATTAATTGCATTATAAAACGGGCATTTTGTAACTTAAAATTGATTTACTCTAATAGGAGGATTTTGAACATGCTTTAGTACTCTCTCATCTCAATTACGGAGACGTCATTTACGGTCATGCCATATCTAAACTAAACCTGCGACGCCTCCAACTCATACAAAACTCTTGTGTCCGATTGATATGTGGATTGAGAAGAAGAGATCATATCACAGAATATTTGAAAGATATTGGCTGGCTCAACATACAAAAAAGGATTGTTTTACACTCCTGTAGTCTGTATCACAAAATAATCCAAACTAGAAAACCGGCATATCTGTACAATAAAATCACCTTTCGAACAGATGTTCATCACCTCAATGTGCGATTTAAGTCACGCTTAACTCCTCCTCTACATACCACAGCTCTATACCAGTCATCTTTTAGTTATATGATAACCAAGCTTTACAATAGGATTCCCGATGAAAACAAACGAAATAAGCTACCTTTATTAAAAAAAAAAAACTGAAAAATATACTTTTTACAGACTCCATTAGCTTTTGATGTAAAAATATCATATTATATGAAGCCCTATAAACATTTCATACCATTAGCTCATATTATTAGTTTATAGAATGTTTTTGTCGTGCAATTGTAACATTTTTCTTTCTTTGATTCAACTCTGTATATATTTTTAGTTCATATTTTTACTATACATATAGTGTATATTAACACATTATTGTGAGATTGTAGGTTGAGTGGAAGATAATGCTTACTTGGACTATCCAGGTAGTCGAGTAAGCGTTAACTCTGCCTTTTGACTGCATACTTGTGAAACAATTTGTATTTTTTGTTTGTTTGTTGTATTTGCAGCTGCAGTCAATAAAAGCATTTATTATTATTATTATTATTATTATTATTATTATAAGTAACATTCGGTTTATTGGTCCATTATTATACATTCAATGTACATCCAAAATCGTTCTCTTATTGATGTTTCATGATGGTCTAATATTGTACGTTCATTGATCATCCATCAGACGTACAATACGAATTGTACAAAACACATCCAGGATTAGAACATCCATTGGACGTCCATGTCGAGTCACTGGATGTTTGGATCAATCTTAGACCTAAACTGAACGTCCATTGGATGTCATGTGCTATATATGATTAGTTCATCTATTGGATATACATAGACGTACCAGTTCTCGACATCCTATAGACGTAGCAAAATGTACAATCACTGATAATTCAGGTTGATCCAATAAATTTTCTGAATGTACAAATTGGATTCGATCCTGTACACCCTATGGATGTTCAGAAATGTACATTTATTTTTGTTACATCATTGTACATCCAGTGGATATACAATAACGAACAATTTCTGGAAGTACAAATTAGATCCAGTTCTGTATATCCCAAAGACGTTCAATAACGCACATATATGGATGTCCAAAATTGCACATCCACTGTATGACAAAACATATTTAGGCAACCGGTTATTCATATAAAGTCACCCTAGTTTTCTACTTAACAATATTAAATACGTCTGTAACTTTCGCCTCTTATTATGAGATGGAGCCACTTATCTGATTTGAGTATTTTCAAATTGGAAATAATACACAGGATGTTTTTTCTGACATTTTTTAAATTGATGCTTTTTCTTTCTTTAACATTATTATCGTGAAACCGACACTTCTGAGTCAACTTTGGCAAGCTAAACTTGATAGAACCCTAGCGACTTAACGCAAATTCATTATAAATGTTTCCAAGTTATTGTTGGTTTTCATATTTTTAGGTAAGTAAAACCACTATAATTAATTAAAGATGTTTTATTGATAATGTCTGAAGCTTCCAAGTTTTTTTTCTGTCTTGTTAAAATATCAATTTGGATTATCTCTGTCTTTTGTTTTTGCACATAGTTCAAATTTTCATATTTTTAGCTAACACCATCGCTAATATAATCAAACCAAGCTGCAACGAGCAACAGTATTTTTTTTCTTCATCCACACCGGCCCTAACCCACGAATAAAATAAATTGCCGCCCCTGAGAACAAAAAAACGAGTTTCGGCTCATCTGTCGACCAACGTGGGCTGGTTTTCCATTGGTTTCTTCAACATGGTAGTTGAAAACACCCTATCCCAATTATATAATCTGAGATCCAGGAGGAATCTGGAGGATGCATTTGAGGGTATGCGCAATAATAATGGCAACACCCAACAACAGCCTGCCACACCACAGCAACAAAACCTGGAAAAACAAGGTAACACAGTTAACTTATTAAGTACTACTCGCATAGGGATGTCTCTACCAGTTGTTCAGGAAAGTCCACCTCCAATTCACCAAATTTCCAATAACCAACATACATTTGGCCATGTCTCTTGGCAGAGTGCACCAGGTCCAGTACGTAACTTGGGGGCTATTCCAAATATTTTTTCGGTACCGCCACCAAGAGCTCCCACACCGATCAGAACTCAAAATCCATCAATGTATCCATCAGTTTCACCTGAAGATATCGCAAATATAGTTTCTCAAGTGATTGAAAAAATAAAAAATAATGAAATTAGAAAATCTGATAGTAATATAAATTTAAGACAAATAAGAAACCCAAATATGTTCAACTTGGACGCTTTAGATTCAAATTTACCTACCGTCAGTGCCCCTATGGCAAGTTATAGCAATGATTTTGGCCTCATGACAAATTCAAATCAGTTTCCTGTTGTCACTGTAAAGAGTTTCAACTTAGATGAGACAAGTAAAATAATAAAAATTCGTACTAATTTTGATAATCAGGGTTCTTTGCACCCCTTAGATTTTTTAAAAATATTGGAGAACACTTTTGATGTGCATAATTATCCTTTTCATGAGATTAAAATGATTTTAAATAATTGCCTCAAAGACACAGCCAAAGTATGGTTCGATGCATTTTCTAAAAAAAGCATCAAAATTATTCCTCGTTTAAATATGCATTTGTAAAATACTTTTGGAATGAACAAACTCAAGATAATTACCGAACAAAAATCGAAAGTGACACATGCAAATATGGTGAAACTTATACTGACCATTTCACATATTGTGTTTCTTTGTCAAAATATCCAGAACCCCCATATTCAGATAAAAAATTAATTTCCAAAATTGGACGACATTTTCCACCAAGAGTTTCTGTAGTTTTGATAGGTGATGAAGATGATTGTAATTTTGATCATTCACTGTCAAATGATCGTTTACCAATGATTTTATTGAACATTTGTGGTTTTTCTTACCCAGCACTTATTGATAGTGGCAGCCAGATTTCAGCAATTTCTTCTGAAATTTGGACTCAACTATCAGACTTCCATAGCGAGATACCCCACTTCCCAGCAACTGGTATTAAAGTCGTGGGGGCGTTCAAAACAAAAATGCGAAGAGTCCTTTTACAGGCACAATTGAGTTTCTTTCCTGAAGGGGACCAATTTTTGCATGAATTTTTATTGATCAGTGATCTATCATACCCAATTATCCTCGGTATTGATTATTTAAGGTATTATAAGGTACTCATTAACCTGGAAGAAAAAAATTTATTCTGCACAGTGAATGATGAAACTAAGATTATTCCAGAAAAACATTTTCAACACTTTTTTCCCAACACAGATTCAGAAAACCTTTCAGCTGTCATCAAAAAAAGTGAGGTTAGGATCGAGAGACTGTTACATTTAGAAAAAGTCACTCCTCTTAATGATCCGACACCTGAATGGTTTGAACATAAATTTAAAAATTTATTTAAAATATATGAAAGCATCTTCTCAGATGTTCCTGGTCATGTTGTGGGGTATGAACATACTATAAAATTGGTGACCGAAAAACCTTTTTTTGTAAAACCCTATCCAATACCCCTGGCATATCGAGAAGCTGTCAATAGGGCAATTGTACAAATGCTGGAGTGGAAAGTCATTGAAAGGTGTGCCTCTCAATATATTTCCCCGATCATGACAACTGTAAAGCGTGATGGAAGTGTTCGCATTTTCTTAAATGCCCGGAGACTAAATTCAATTATGGAACCAGATTTCGAATTACCTCGCCCTATTGACGATATAATTAAATCCGTGGCAGGAAAAAGGATATACTCCAAGTTGGATTTAATAAACAGCTACTGGCAGATACCATTACGAGAGTCAGATAAAAACTATACAGGCTTTATGGTAGTTACCACCACTTATCAGTGGCGGGTTCTTCCTTTTGGCTTAAAAACAGCAGCCTCCTCATTTACAAGGTGTATTGACTCTATATTTGGTCCTTCTTTCGACTTTCTTATACCGTATGTCGATGACTTGCTGATTGTATCTGAAACTTATCAAGAACATCTAATGCATTTGGAGAAGGTATTTGCTAAACTGCATGAAGTAGGACTTACAGTGAAGCTCAGCAAATGTGCTTTTTCTTGCAGAAAATCGAGTTTTCTAGGTTGTCATCGATTCTGATAGTGTTGTACCCGATAATGAAAGAGTTCAAGCAATTCAATATTATGTCTGTCCCCGTAACGTCAAGGAGCTCCAAAGGTTTACAGGTATGTGTAATTATGATAGACAATTTTTTCCAAATTTCTCGACTGTTTCATCGCCCCTTACAACTCTACTCCGAAAAGGTGTTCCTTGAAAGTGGGATGATGAAAAAGAATGTGCATTCAAAAAGGTAAAAGAACTACTCAAGGACGCCACTCTACTTTACCATCCTGACCCTGAACTCCCCTGGCATGTCCAAACTGACTCAAGTGACGTAGGGCTGGGACAACGTCAGGTAGTAGCTTGGGCCAGCCGACTCTTGTTGGATAGGGAGAAACGTTATAGTTCTAACGAGAAAGAGGTGCTTGAAGTGGTTTTTGCGTTCACAAAATGGCATACATACTTGTTAGGTAGAGCTGTTACCGTCCACACTGATAACAAGGCCATCCTGTATCTGCAGACTGCTCGATTATTATCCCCTCGTGTTACTAGATGGGCTTTAGCTCTTCAGGAGTTTTTTTTCCAGGTGGTTCATATTTCTGGTAAGGAGAATGTCATTGCAGATGCCTTGTCTCGTCACGCTGGTATCCGTTTTGCCACTTCAACCGATAAATATTATCGTATCGCAACTTCTTCCTTACAGCTTCCAAAGGGTTTTGTTGACATTCTAAAAAACATAACCACTCATCAAAATTATGACGAAAAATTGACAGGTATCAAGAACTCACTGGCAAACAATGAGAAACTGAATCGTAATTTTGTCATACAAAATGGAGTGTTATACAAGAGAGGTTCAGATGGGCTCTCTCTATTTCTTTGTGTACCAAAAGTATTGATTAATGAATTCATTGAAGCTTTTCACTCAACTATGGGACATTTTGGTGTCTATAAGACTTGGGTTGCTTTGCGCAACGAAGTTTGGTGGAACAATATGCATAGGATGATAAAAAAAAGGGTACTTACTTGCAGTGTTTGTCAAAAATCCAAGTCTGCAGTAATGCCAAAACCTCCTCAGATGCAAATTATTCCTGCAGGTAAATCTGACATAATTGCCATGGATATATATGGTCCATTGGTGCGCAGTAGAGGAAGAGTTTGTTATATTTTTGTTATATTCAACCTTTTCACTAAGTATGTACCGTAAAACGGGGTTACTTCGACAGCGGGGGTAACTTCGACACGTATAATATCATGCATGTTTTTTGCATACAAATTGACTTTTTAGTGTTTTTTCGGTTATCCATTTATTGTTTATTGTTACGAGTATCACTATTATTATCATTATTACTATTTTTTTGTTTTTATTATTATTATTATTTCTAGTTTTGTTTTTCCTCGTTGTTTCAGGTAACACGTACCTAAGTTTTTTGTAAGATGCCGCGCACCTACGTCAAAAAGCTGGGAGGTAGACCGTACCTCAACTATAATAAGGAGAGCATGGAGAAAGCCATTGAAGCTGTGAAGAAAGGCATGTCCAAATCTAGAGCAAGTCTAAAGTTTAAGGTTCCAAGAACAACTTTGATCGATAAAATTAGTGGAACCCATCTTTTAAAACCGGGTCGTCCATGTGTACTGACTGTCGAGGAAGAACAGATGATAGCAAAAACCCTTGGTGCAGTTATCAACTGGGGCTTCCCACATGACGCACCAAGATATTCGCATAGTTGTGGCAAAGTTTGTAACGAAGCAAGGCAGGGATATTCCGGGATGGAAGAACAACGAACCAGGTTTGGATTTCATAAACAAATTTGCTGAAAGAAACAACCTGACAACCCGGTTGGCTTCAAATATCAAATGTCAGCGCTCTGCGGTGGGTAAACCGGAAATAAAAGAATTTTTCGACAACATTAAAGACAACTTGGAACATGCGTTACCGGAACATGTCTATAATTACGACGAAACTAACATCACTGATGATCCTGGTGCAAAAAAAGTATTGGTGCCCAGAGGAACTAAGAGAGTCGAGCGAGTTCAAGAGCACTCTAGGACATCGATCAGTATAATGATTTGCGGAACAGCTAAGGGCATCCTGCTTCCACCCATGGTGGTCTACAAAGCCCAACACTTATACGAAAATTGGACGACAGGAGGTCCTGCGGGCACAGTATATGAGGTCACGCCAAATGGTTGGTTTGATATGACAACATTTGAAAAATGGTTCTTCGATATTTTGATCCCTCACATAAACGCCAATAGCTCCCCAGAAGAAACAAAGGTTGTGATTGGAGATAACCTTGCGTCACATTTCTCTCCTCTTGTCGTCGAAGCAGCAATAGCGAATAATATCTACATGACGCCTCTGCCACCAAATTCGACACATCTGATGCAGCCTTTAGATGTGAGTTTTTTTGCGCCCATGAAGCGAAAATGGCGAGAAGTCTTAGATACGTGGAGGAAGGAGTGTCGTCGGAAAGGAAGCATTCCAAAAGAACAATTCCCCAACTTGCTGAATCGCTTGTGGTCTCATATAGCAGCAAACGCTTCCACAAACCTGCAATCTGGCTTTAGGGCAACAGGGATAAGCCCATTTGATCCAGAAAGAGTTTTCGCCAAACTTCCTGGCAACAAATTGAGTTCCGAGAGGGTGCTAGATTCGAGTTTACTAGAATTTCTAAAGGAATCTAGAGGATATTCTAATGCGCAGGCAACGCCTCGCAAAAGAGGAAAGAAAATAAAGAAAATAGCAACACGGCCAGGTCAACAAATGCAGATGCCAGTTGCAACAAGCACTCCATCCCGCTCGGAAGCAGCAATGGAACAAGTTGATTTACCAGAAATTGTTCATGTTGAAACAACTTCCATCACGCAAAACCCGAAGAAAAACTCAAAGGCAAGTCGCCCTAAACCACTGAAAATGAAAATCGTTGAACCTGATGCACCTGGACCATCGAGAAAGAGATCCACACAAAAAGTCACTGGTTCTGATTCTCTTTGCTCTGTATGCAAATGTTCTTACGCACACTATACTGTAGACAAAGACTGGATTTGTTGCATTTCGTGTTTGAAGTGGGTGTGCGGTATTTGCAATCTTGGCTCCAATGACCCTCAATATGAATGTCCTGCCTGCAATTGCTGTTCCATTTGTCTAATAGAGTTTTCCGAATACACGAACCAAAAAGCTTGGATTAAGTGTGTGACTTGTGGAAAGTGGGTTTGTGGACACTGCAACGGGGGTTCCAAGCAAGCGAGCTACGAATGTGCCTCATGTTTCGATGATGATTAAGCATTTGTCCCTGACTTGTTCCTATGTTCTTAGCATATTTAGATTTTTTTTTACTTGTGTTACCTACTTTATTTCAGAGTTTTTGTTTAGTTAAAAGGATGTTTTTTAGTTTAGATTTATATGCCAACTATGCCTTACCAAAGTTGCTAAATATATAAATGATTTTCTGCAAGTATTATTTTTAACAACCCATTTACTATTATTATTATTATTATTATTGTTATTATTATTATTATTATATATTTATTTTTACATTTTTCGGTGTCGAAGTTGCCCTGGGGAAAGCTAACTTCGATTTTATGCATAATTCTGCATGGTGTCGAAGTTACCCCCAACCCGGGGTAACTTCGACACCAAAAAGAAATTAAAAAAAAAAGGTGAAGGGGGGGTGGGGCCACAATAATTTTTTTAGTGAATAGAACCAAGGCTTCAATTGTTACAATGGAATAGGAGCCAAGGTTGTCAAGCGTTTAGTTTCCTTTACAGACAAAAACATGCCAAAAACCTGTCGAAGTAACCCCGTTTTACGGTACCACTTCACCCTCTGAAGAAAGCCACCGCAAGAGTTATGGTAAACAGGCTGGTGAATGACTATTTCACCACACATGGAATTTCTCGTCGAATCTTACACGACAATGGGTCACAGTTTACATCCCTGCTCTGGAAGAAAACGCTCCCAGATTGTGTAGTACAGTTAGTTTATTCTGCAGTACGGCACCCAGAATGCAACAGTTCTGAGCGGGTGATGAAGGAACTAGGACGTTTTTGTCGCTGTTTTTGCAGCGAAAATTATTCCAAGTGGGCGTGGGAGGTGCCACATTTCCAAAAATTTCTTAATTCTGTAGTCCATGAATCAACTAGCGTCACACCTGAAGAATTACAGTTTGGTTGTGAGCGATCCCGCCTCCTACCGAATACGTCCCTTCGTTCATCATCTGATGTCGAGGTCATTGAACCCACACACTCCGAAAAGTTATTTTTGGCTGAAGCATCCCTTAGAGGCAAAGCGGCCCGACGTACACTAGCTAATTCAGGAAGACCGGGGATATCTTTCGCCGTGGGCAATTTCGTCCTCCTCAAAGCAAATAATAAATCTTCCTCCCTTCGTGCTGAAACAAAGAAATTTCTCTTACTCTTCGAGGGGCCATATCGAATAAAAAAGCAAGTTAGCAACAATACTTACGTTTTGGAAGAATTGGAGACTTCCAAAGAAAGGGGTACTTTTCACTCCTCGCACCTACGGCTTTTGTGTGCCCAATAATTTTTTTTGAATGATATAATAATTGATGTATTATCTACGGTATTTTTTTTCTCTTCGCACCATTGTGTCTTGTGTAACAAAAAAAAAACTAAAAACAGTAGAAACTCAAATTTTGACTTTTGACAATAAAAAATAAATTTATTGTGCACAAAGAGAAAGGGGTTGTAGATATGACAAAACATATTTAGGCAACCGATTATTCATGTAAAGTCGACCTAGTTTTCTACTTAACAATATTAAGTACGTCTGTAACTTTCGCCTCTTATTATGAGATGGCGCCACTTATCTGATTTGAGTATTTTCAAACTGGAAATAATACACAGGATGTTTTTTCTGACATTTTTTAAATTAATGCTTTTCCTTTCTTCAACATTATTATCGTGAAACCAACACTTTTGAGTCAACTTTGGCAAGCTAAACTTGATAGAACCCTAGCGACGCAAATTCATTATAAATATTTTCAAGTTATTGTTGGTCTTCATATTTTTAGGTAAGTGAAACCACTATAATTAATCAAATATGTTTTATTGATAATGTCTGAAGCTTCCAAGTTTTTTTCTGTCTTGTTAAAATATCAATTTGGATTATCTCTGTCTCTTGATTTTGCACATAGTTCAAATCTTCATATTTTTAGCTAACACCATCGCCAATATAATTAAACCAAGCTGCAACGAGCAACAGTATTTTTTTTTATCCACACCAGCGCTAACCCACGAATAAAGTAAATTGCCCCCCCCTGAGAACAAAAAAAAACGAGTTTCGGCTCAACTGGACGTCCATATCAGGTCCATGGACGTTTGGACTTCATTTGGACCTGAAATGGACAAATTTGGCAAATTTTCCAATTGTGCTTGCGCGGTGCTCGGCGTAATCAAACAGTGCTGCATTTGCACAATTAAGCTACAAATCACAACCCTCCACGCGAGGTCTCGCTCTCATGCAGACCGTCAAGTATGGGATGGAGCGTTATTTACTGGCAATGTTACCAGATCTACTGAGGGAATATATTTTCAATAAAAAAATGTTCAGCCACATTTCCTGAAAGCAAAATACGTACTGCCGGAATATATCAAGAAAACACGATAAATATCAGTTACCCATGAAAATTATGATTCTTTTGAAGGAGGTATACAAAATACCCAAAACCAAATCTACCTGTATAGGGTTTAGTTGAGTATATCCGGAGGCCCACCAATATGACTAAACTAAATTTAGATAATACTCCGAATTATGAAAACTCTAAAAACCATTGCACTGATACAAAAATAAAAATACCATTGGAAAAATTAGACTGAGTTGTCCGAGGAAAAATTTTCAAATTTCTCTAGACCCCGTCGACAAGACAAAAAAAGAGACGCGCTGCTGCAAAAATAAAAATACAGTTAGAAAGAATTTTCTCAAACTAGGAAAATCCCAGAAAGAGACGCACTGCCGCAAAACTGAAAATACTGTTAGAAAGAGCAGATCGAGATGAGCATGGAACTTCTTTTCGATTATGAAGATTATGACTGAGAAAAAAAATTAAAATTTTCTCAGATTATAAAAATTCCTGAAAAAGACGCGCTGCCACAAAACAAAACATAGCGTTAGAAAGAGGATATCAAGATGTGTATTAACCTATTTTACCAAAAAACTTTTTTATGTCGATTTTAAACATTTTTAAACCTGTACTACTGACTTGCCAAAAACATAATTGTGACTGAGTCAAATAAATCTGTTCTATTCTATTCTATTCTATTCCAGATTCCTTTGGACTGTCGTCAATTTGACTGAAAAATAAATAAAATTAAGAATTTTCTCAGATTATGAAAATCCCATAAACTGCCGCAAAACAAAATATACCGTTAGAAAGAGGATATCGAATTGTGCATAAAACCTATTTCAGATTCCTTTGAACTCCCGTCACTATGACTGAAAAAAAAATAAAGAATTTTCTCAGAGCAATAAAATCCCAGAAACAGACGCGCTGCCGCAAAACTAAAAATACCACTACAAAGAGGAGATCGAGATTTGCATAATATCACTATCATATCCCTTTGGACTCCCGTTAATATAATTAAAAAAAATCAAAATTAAGAATTTTCTCAGAAAACGTAAATCCCAGAAAGAGAATGTGCGAATATGTGAAATGTGCATGAAACTTCTTTTCGATTCCTTTGAACTCCCGTGAATGTGACTTAAAAAAAAAAAAATCTCACACTATGAAAATACCAGAAAGAGACGCGCTGTCGAAGAAATAAAAATACCTTGAGAAAGAGGAGATCGAGATGTGCATAAAACTTATTTTTGAGTCCAAATGAATCGAAAAGAAGTTTTATGCACAACTTGATCGCCTCTTTCTCAAGGTATTTTTATTTTTGCGGCATCGCGTCTCATTCTGGGATTTTCTCTGTCTGAGAAAATTCTTAATATTTATTTTTTTCAGTCATATTGACGGGGGTCCAAAGGAACCTTAAATTGGTTTTATGTGAATCTCGATCTCATCTTTCTAACGGCATTTTTAGTTTTGCGGCAGCGCGTCTCTTTTTGGGATTTTCATGGTCTGAGAAAATTCTTTATTTTTTTTCAGTCATATTGCCGGGAGTCCAAAGGAATGTGAAAGTGGTTTCATGCAAATCTCGATCTCTTTTTTCTAACGGTATTTTTAGTTTTGCGGCAGCGCGTCTCTTTCTAGTATTTTCGTAGTCTGAGAAAAAAAAATTCAGTCGTATTGACGGGCGTCCAAAGGAATCGAAGAGAAGTTTTATGTACATCTCAATCTCCTCTTTCTCAATGTATTTTTATTTTTTAACAGCGCTTCTCTTTCTTCTACATCCATAGTCTGGAAAGATTCTTGTTGTAGCAGTGCGTCTGTTTCTGAAATTTTTGTAGTCTGGAAAAACACTTTAATTTTTTTTGTCTTGTCGACGGGAGTTTGAAGAAATCTGGAAATTGTTCCATGCGCAACTCAATCTCATTATTCCGATGTTATTTTTATTTTCGTATAAGCGCTATGCTTTCTAGAGTTTTCATAATTCGGAGTACTATCTGAATTTTGTTCAGTCATATCTGTGAGCGTCCAGATACACTTTTCTATTTTTTGGGTTTGGAATAGAATATTTTCTCTACCCCTTCAAATGATTCATAATTTCCATGGACAACGGATTTTTATCGTGTCTTCCTGATATATTCCGGCAATACGTATTTTGCTTCCAATCAGGAAGTTTCACTGAACATTTTTTATTGAAAACATATTCTTTCACTAGATCTGGCAGTATTGCGAGTAAATAACGCTCCATTCTCGACGGTCTACACGTCAGAATCAGAAACCGTGGCTGCTGTGGGATTATGAATGCTCAATCTGATCTAGTTTGACATATGTCATATGTCATATGATCATGAAAACTAATACAATTCAAAATATATTGCAACTTGAGTCGATATCAATGATATATATGGTAGATATAATTTCATTCTATCTCTGATCAGAGAAATTTCGTAACTACATCGTTCTAGCCTACGAATCGTGACAGCTTTCGTATCTAGTGTCTACCCTTGGAAAAGTGTGGCTAACTTCACATGAATGTAATTATTTGCGAGTGCTTAATGTCCGCAAACACGAACATCATTAGTAATTTACCCAGGACGTCGCAAAGTGTATATTTTAAATTTTTCACAGACAGTCAATGTTATTTCGCAAAGCATCGGTTTTTTGAAAGATTATAAATATACAAATGGGAAATAAATGCACCAACCATGGAGATTAAATTAATGTACACATTTGTAATGACTGCAGTAAACTTTATATATATATATATATATAGGAGAGAGGAAGTCTTTGCTGACCAGTTAAGATAAAGCTAGGAAAACTTGTTGGGTACGCATATATATATACATATATAATATAAGATATATTGGAAAAATTCTCGGATTGTTCGATTTTCTTTTTTGATGTGTCAATTATTGAAACACACCCAAAATAAATAGGGTTATTTGCATTTGAGTAAAAATTATACTTTGGTATTGATTGAAAGTTTGATTTTGTGGAGGAAATCCAGTTCTTGACATAATTTTTTGGCTTTATGACCTTCCACAATCTGAAAATGAAAAAATTTTTTAATCCAAAGAAATCTGTACAAGTGTAGAAGGGCAAATTAATAATACTTTGGTGGTCTTTTCAATGGGACATTTGGTTAGGAATCGTTTGAATCCAGTGACACCAGACAAAAACAAACAAAAATCTCACAACAGAAGAAAAATAAACCATTCTTTGCTTGCCATATCGCAGCTTCCTGAAATGAAGAGTTGCTGTGAAATTTGTGAAAAACATATTAGCACTTGCAATAGTTTCCTCCTGGATGAGTAGTATGGCAAAGTTCGTATGATAATCAAAATACACTAGATTTATCAATAGATTTCAAAATCTAGTGACAAATCTAGTGACTTTTGCGTTCCGCGGGGGCCCCATTGAGTTTTTGGCGCTGGGGGCCCCACCAAGGAACGTCCCCACAGAAGAGGGGGTGCGCTAGATTCTAAGGGGGCCGAGATTTCGTAAATTAAAATTATTGATTGTAAAACGAACGTAGAATTGGGTGTCTGGGATCGGCTGGGAAGAAGTGCGGGGGGCTGAGGGCGTTGACGAGAAATGTCCCCAGAGAAGATGGGGTGCGTGGGAGCGCCGGGGGCCGAGATATTTCGATTTTTATTTTATTTTTTTATTTTCCGTCGATTTTATAGTTGTTGACGCTGGCACTGGTGAGACGCCGCAACTGGACCGGCTCGCCGGTATTGTGCTTACAATTAGCGGCGGCGGAACATCAAAGAAAGGTTGTTTACGTTTAGAGGCAGCTCGTTGTGACGTCACACACGTGCACGTGTGTGTTACAGATGAATTTCTTGACAATAGCGTGAGAACCATAACGGAAACAACGCAGTATGTTGCAATATGTGCCATGGCAACGGGTATTCGTTTGATAAACATGAAATTCCAGGAACTGGTTGGGGACAAAGGGCAAAATATATTTTTATTTCGCTGAGAGCAAGGTTATTCGGTGGAACAAATATTTGTTGGAATTAAAATGAAATGCAATATTTTTTCAAGGTTATTTGTTTGTCTACGTGACAAACGAGAGAGTTGAATAAACAAACACAATTCCAAGAAGTGGTTCAGTGTGTGTTGTGTGTCGGAAATAAGGCATGTTTGGCATCTCACTCTAACTAATCGGTTTTTTTTCTGTCTTTGTCTTTGAGAATGACGCGGTTAGCTGCGGGCGGGGTGTGGAGGAGGAAGGGTATTCAAACGCTAGATATTGAATAAGCAAACAAATTTCACAGGAATCCAGCCTGTCTTTGTTCGTGTTGAGACTTGAAATAAAAATGCAAAAATATAGTGAAAAAAATCATTTATTTTTTTGCTCGAAAATTACACATCAGTACCATAAGCGATATATGTATTTTCATTTTCAGTGGCAATTGCGTATCTTTGCTTGATAAAAATGAGGAAATTGTAGAATGACTCGCCCAATTGGTAGATCAGCGCCAAACTCACAAAGAACATGAATCCGTCATAGACATCCTTTGGACAGGAACTCGTCCTCGTCGGCGTCATCGAAATCTGCATTCGGGGCACATTAGACGTCGTTTGAGTGGTCGTCGTCACCTCTGTCGGCGATGCTACTGGCATCATACGAGTTTCTTCGCAACTGTAGTTGCTGTTCATTAGTTCATGTGTTGATTGTTTCGATTGAAAAAAGAAACGAGAACATCGCCTGCCTCGTAAGGTGGGCTGTACAGTACGTTTGACAGGACAGATGTCAAAATTACATAGCCTGTCAACATGTCGGTAGTTTGGAGTACACTGATAAACATTCCGCATGTCACATGAATATATAGGAAAAATATGCATATATATTTATCAGTGTACAACTCACTTACACACCTTGAGAGTAAAGAAAATGGCGGTAGTTCGGAGTACACCGACAAACATTGCGCATTTCAATATATGGAAAAATATGCCCATATTTATCAGTGCCTACAACTCACCGACACACTCTCGAAATTTCTCGAAAGATATTTCGTGTGTGATTGAATCGTTCGAACAAACACACGAAATGGCTTTCTCGTTGTATATTTTTCGAACTTATTTAATTTTTGCGAGGAAAGGCGCGCACATTTCCCCGCAAAAATAAAATAAGATGAAAAGATATACTGTCTCTCTCTCTTTTTCTCTCTCTTTCTCTCTCTCTCTCTCTCACTCATTCATCCTACAAAATAAAATTCTAGAGAATTCGTTTATTAGATCCATTTATACATAATAATGATAATTATTACAATACATGTAAAAAAAATTAAATATCAATACGTCGTTATTCGGCGGCGGCGGCGGCGGTGATGAGCTGTCGTTTCGGCCCTCGAAACGTTTCGAGTTGGTGAAGACCTGCGCCCATTTGCCATCATCAATGTGTATGTTTTGGAAACGCTTGAAAGTCTTCATTTTGCGCTCGTATTCAGCCACTTGACACTTTAACATTCTTAGATTGTCTAGGTGACGCTGTATAGAGTCTCTGGGGGCACTGCTGCTGCTGCTGACGGAGTCCCTCACTACCATATCAATTGATTCGAAACCCATGACCACAACGTAAAGCAATGTCTTAGAGCACAGTGAACTCCGTTGGATACTGCAGCAGTATGCTGGAAGCACAGCGGAGACACTTTCTCAAATACTGGAACTTGCAGCGCTGTTAGTGGTGGCCCCAGTATCGACGATATGAAGTTTTTTTGAGGTTGATGTGTCCTCCACGTACCTCATGAGAAAATCCTATTTTTGGCTGCCTTTGTCATAAACCAAGTCGGCATCTGCGATGGGCTGGAGCACTTCGGTGAGGGACTCCGCCAAGTCGATACAGCGGAATATGGCATTCCGTGATTATTTATTTCGAGGTATCGCACTTGCTGTTTGTCGGCGGCACTCAGGGCTCGGAACGGCACGCTCGGTTCGAAAACGCAGTGATTCATGCACTGACCGCCGGTGATTGCCAGTTCTTTTGTCTGAAACTCGCCGGCTATGGTGAAACCTTGAATATCGCACGCTACAAGTTTCATCGTGGAAGTCTGACTGTGAACTGCGCCGGTGGCGATGGCAAACCTGTCTATGCTTGTGCGGAGAGAGGATTTCCCCACCACCCCTACTCTCGCTCTAGTTTGTTTTGGCTCTTGCTTCCTCTTAGGTGCATTTAGCCAGTGCTCCTCCACTCTACCGCCGATTTCGCTGGCAGATGACAGATGACGGCAAGTGTTTTGTGTCTTATGACAGACGACGTACGATCCCATTTGAAGGCAAGTGGTCTATGATAAAATCGTGCACTATTACACAATATGCACGACTATTAGCTGGAAACTCAACTGTAGCTTCTATGTAATGTTTGACATCGATGGTGGACGATTTCATTAATTCCGCTCTCCGTGAGCAATCGATTTCGAAGATGGCGGCTTGGTCCCTGAATGTATCGTTATCCAGCAGAGGGCGTTTCTGGGAACAATTCTCTTAGCTTAGGTAAAATTCCTTATAGGCATGATGAGCGTCCACAAAGTTGTTCCTGTTAAATTGCAAGCGCATGCGTTCATGCGGGTAATTGTCACTGTTCAACGTAAGACGTATGTCTCTGATGTCAACGTGGTCAAAGTAGCTGGAATCTCGTTCAATGTTGTCCATTGATTTGTTTGGGAGGCGACAATGACGAATCGAGGACTCTGCAATGCCGTACAAGTTTTGACAGGCCATATTCCTGTGGTGGAACCAGGCGTAAGTGCAGGCAGTTCGTGCATTTCGCACTTGCGGAATGAGATGACCACAGGTTTGTCAGTCATAATGGATTGCAGCAGCTGCAAGCGAATGTCGTCATTGGGAATGACGTTTTTCACTTGGGGCACGGTGCTATCGATCGTTAGGGCGGCTGTGATTGCGACTTGCGCATTGGCAACCTCTTCTATAACCATACAGTTGTGTCTGCTTCTCACCAAACGAATGCACTGTCGTCCGATTGTGACATATCTGTAGTCGTGGAATATGCCAAACAGATGTTCAAGTAGAATCCACATGGCGAACAAGCCGTCGTTGTCGTTGCGAATAGCTCCACCTGGATACATCCATCCGGCAGTGACTAAGTGTCGAGAATCGGCGTCTGCGTAACAAGTATAACCTCGAAGGGTGCTCACTATACCCGGCAAGCGAACAGAGTCGATCTCCTTGCCGTTGATTTCAGAGTACATTGATTCGAAGAAAAATGATCCAGCATTATTGACGAATCGCACATTGCTATCTCCTGCGGTTTTGACTAGAGTGCCCTCTATACAGACGATAGGGTCGTTCATCAGAATCCATGTGTCACTTTACTGAATGACGATTTCGACAATGTCATTATTTTGGAAGGATTTGACGTACGGGTGGTTCGTTCGAGTCTCCACTTTCTGGATGGATTTATCGAATTTTGGATGATTGTACACGTCAAACACTTGTTTTGACAACATGATGTCCTTGAGATATGAGAAATGGTATGCTCGAGAGTGAGAGAGCGTATGATTGGTGTGTGCTCTTGTTGACTGCGTCTGCGCGACTGAACTCACGCCTGCGCTCTCAGTACTTTTATGCTGTTGATCGTCGTTCAAATCAAATACCAACCCCATTTGACATCTTGCGCGTCGTACGATGATGGTTTCTCCACGGAAATTCACACTACGGAAGTCCTGATCGAGAATATATTATAAAGGTTATGTTGTGTATTTCCGTCTTGTTCACGGGCGGATAGATGATATTCAAGGGAGTTCCGTTGATGGCAAATCCGGGATCTTCTCGAACAGCAAACCCGTATATGTATGAGAGGGTCGGTTTTTGAAGAAAGCGCCCGATGTGACGTTACTGTCAATGTGAACTGTTCGCACTTCAACTATGTTGACGGGCAGGTCAGACACGTGAACGATTCCAGCTGGAAGTATTTGAGGTGAGAAACCCAACAGTCGTCCGATAGAGTCCTCTGGAGTGAACTCTATGGTGTGGTACCTACTATAAATTTTGCACTGTAGCGTATTGGTATTGGGTTTAAGAGATAACACTGCTGCCTTAGCATTGTTGTTGTCTCTCCCAATCTCCACTTCTCTCTTCTTCACATCTTTCGGTTTGACGATGTGTTAGTGAATAAACTTGGCGATATCGCTTATATCGTAACAACCAGTGGGTATGTCGATGGTGCTAAGAGATGGCGCTCTGTTGGCAAAGTGTTAGAATTTTCCTTTGGTAATGTTCGGTATGCTGTTGTAAGAATGGTAACCAATCAAAGCCAAGCCGTAGGTGCTGTCTTCGTCCAATTGAATTGGAGGAGCAAAGTCTGCAGACAGCGTATAAGTGTGACCTGTCAGGGTAAACAGCAAATGACTGACACTTTGGGGGTACTGCACTTTTATCTAAAGACTTCCACACTCGCCTCCTGTGTTCAACATCCAAAATGGGGTCAATTATGCAGGCAAGTTTGGAGATTTGTCTGACGAAACGAACACGATCATATAATGAACCGTATTGCGCTCTTCATTGAAGGTTATCGTCTTTTTGTTAGTTGTATCATCCATCGCTTGTTTGATCATAGAGGAATTTCAAACACAAATGGCCGCAATTGGCTTGATCTAATGTCTGATAGCGATCGTTATTGTAGTAGATTGTCATATTTTCCCCACCACCATTCAAATATCGTACGAGTTGCACTGGCGGTTTCAAATTGCCGAAACTGTTGTATTTCACACAAAGTTTACTTTTCACGCAAGCTACCCAATGCGTTCCACGATTTTTTATCGAGTCCAGATTGACAATGGCTCATTCTTTGTACATAAGCGAAGGATGAGGTAGGTTTTTGCGCATGAAAACCCCAATGAAATAAGGAATTTTCAGGCGTTTGGCATACTTGACCAAGTCCACATCGTACAAAGGTCGCTTGCTATTGGGCAGCTTTACTGGGAGTTTTTTGAAAACTTCTTGAGGAAAAGACCATATCCTCCGCGACTTGTTTTGCGTATAAACAAGCCAGATCCCTGCTTTCCGATGTTCTTCATCGCGGTATTGTGGCGCTTTTCTTCATCTTCTATTTTTCTGAGCGTTTTTTGAGGAGAAGATGGTCCCGGTTATGGTGCTGGCACCACCAGCCAAAGATCCCAGTGCCTCAAAAGCTGCGAAGATGGGAAGCAAAGGCAGCGAACCTCCACTTTTTGCTTCGAAAGGTATTATTCGAGGCACTTTGATGTTTTTGCGACCAAACAATTTTTTGACTAGGGCATGGGCTGCACGCAGTGCTACCAACAACGATTTTTGCAGAGCCTTTACACTCATATCTTTCAGTTGGTCAGGTTTCAGTGTCTTCCGCAGATGATTGGCGATTTTCAATACCACGTCCTTCTTGTTGTGGTGACTAGCCAAGCTGCAGCTTTCTCGCCAACTTTCGCGTCTTCTGACTTGCAGCCAGTCAGCCTTGTGTCTGTCGTCCAGAGACTTGCTTTGCGAATATGCGATATCGTGGGATCTGCAAGCAGCGTCTAGGGGGATCACACCAGCGTCTCGGCGTGCCAACCTCTTGCGCAAATTGGTACCAGGTTCGCAGTATTGGTATCCGGGTAGATGTAGTTCGAACGGCAGACGATTTATCACAGAGTTCACCACTCCACGACCTTCGTGTTCGATGGTTAGTATAACAATGACGCGACTGGCGTTGCGCTCTTACTTACATAGCCGCGCTCAAGCACTCAAACTGTCAGTCGAACGCCGGATGTGAGCGCGGTCACATGTATAACGCATAGCCGGCTCTCGAAATAGTCAATTTGAATTTCGTTGGTATAAATGGCTTCAATGGTGTACTACGCAAACACGGTCCCCTGCTACCGAATTCATCGAGAGCGATATTTTGTGGCCCCAGCAGATGTGGCAAGACCAACGATGTACTGAGTTTGTTATTCAGCCTGAACAGAGCACGCTTCGAGAATGTTTACGTATATTCAAAATTGCTGTGCCAACCAAAATATCAGCTGTTGCACGATATGCTGAAATGGTGTCAATGGAGTGGGCTACTTTCCATACAGGAACAATGACGAGATCATCGAGCCGTCAATGACAGAAGAGCACTCAATTTTCATATTCGACGATGTATTGTGCGACAAACGAGACAAAATCAGAGAGTATTATGCCATTAGACGTCATAAATCCATGGACGTTGCATATTTATGTATAACATACTCGAAAATACCCAAACAGTTGATCAGAGACAATTGCAACATTACAGTGCTATTTCGGCAAGATGATGCAAATCTGAAGCACGCCTTCGACGAGCACGTCTCTCCGAATTACACCTTTGATGAATTTCGTCGCATGTGGGCCACCTGTTGGAAGGAAAAATCCGGATGTTTGGTCATAGCCAGAGACTTTGATGTGTCCAAAGGGCGCTATCGTCTGGGTTTTGACAGATATACTCAAATGTAATGCCTCAAGTGTGTCATTCTGTGTGTAGCAATGGCGCCGACTACATCACGTGTCGACTCCGTAATTGCGAAAGCCGAACGGAAACGCCAAGTCAGTCAGTTGGCGAAAGTTGTTCGAAAAAAATATTTGACTTCGAAACTAAATAAACTATTCAAATCCATCACGGTGCCGCTGAAGAGACTGAATGCAGCATTCGAACCGCCATCTGCTAAGCGACAGCTGAAGATGAAAAATGAAGATAAACCAGGGCCACCATCACCATCACAGAGGACCCCTTTCCGCACCATCACTGTCGTGAAGAAAGAAGAAGACGAGGAGAGCTATCACACAGATGACTATGACGAATCTGACGTGGATGACGGATAATTGCTCAAAGTTTACCCCGAAGTAGCATTCAAATTCGTGAATGAACATCGTGCGAAATCCGGCAAAATTATGTGACCTACGGCCTCATTTACGACAGACCCAGAGCGCAATGGATACTTGGCACCAAGTTGATGGACTTGGACAATGATACGGGGGACATTTGCATTGATGGTGAAACATACCAGGGTACTCCGAGACTATATAGTTTGATTTTCTACAAGAATCCCAAATACCATAGACCCGACTTGGTGGCATACAAGCAAATTTTGTTGAGTATATGTGCTCATTTAGATGCGAAAGGTAGGCTGAATCCGTCTCAGACATACAAATACAAGAATTTCATTGGCCCACTGTTGAAAGACCCCTATCCAACTCAATCGAAAATGGGCGACAGTATCCCAGATCAATTGAAATATAATACGAAGTCTGTAGAATACGTGTAGTGGGACGACGTCAATGAGCTAGTTGACGGATATGGGTTACTCGTCGCAGCCAAAGATGCTGGCAGCACCTCTACCGACAACGAGATTGTGGCCATCATCAATGAGCTGAGAGAAGCAGGCTATATTCAATGAATACAGTTCCATCATGAGCATCAACAAGTTTGGTCAAATTTCCTCAGCTTGCCGCGCTCAGCAGCAGCCTTATCATTTCCTTGGTGTCATACTCAACTATACGGCAAACGGGGACATTGACGCTGAACATGTGAAAATATGCAATGTCGAAACGTCAACTACCCCGAATGATGTTGTCAACAAAAGCTAAGTTGATGACGTTAGAGTGAAGCTCAGAGCGCAATTGTATGCGCAGAAACACGCTCACGAAGCCTTGGACATTCGAGTTATGAAATTCATGAACCTTTCGTTGAAAACCCACGATACTTTGTAAAGTCAGATTGGAGAAATGTGGGGAACGCCAACGATTCTGGACTTCAGTTCAGACTATAACAATGGAGCTGCACATTAGCATTGCGCAGTCGTTTGGGAGAAATGGCGTCGTCCGCAGCCAAAAAACAATTGGTTGATGAGCTCCATGTTCCGAACACAAGAAGATTTCCCCGCAGAAGTACCATCATCAAAGGAATCGATGATCTGTGGCAAATGGACTTGGCCGACCTTCAAAAATACTCGAAAGTCAATATAAACTACAATTATTATATTCCCGTGGTGATCGATATCATGAAATTACACACGTATGGAGAGAGTGCCACAGTGCGAGTTTCCGAAGATTACTACACCTACTTCTACTTGACGAAGCTGGAAATTCAGGAAATCCTGCATTTGGATGCCACAGTGTTGGCAGGAAGATTTGAATATTAATTGAATATTAATTGAATATTAACTTTTGTCAATATTATCATGATATATTAGCTAGTGACAAAGTTCTTGCTAGAAATAACGATTTGACATCTGACGAGGCTATAAATTTGTGTACTATATCGTCCAAAGATGATAAACATGTATGTTTCCGAGAATGTCTCTTTTATATGAGAGACAAAGTGTTGTTCGACTATGAATCGAAATAAATGTATTTATGGAACACCAGTGGCATTTTTATTTCAGTATGCATAGAGAGATGCAGAAGTACGAAGCAAGACTCGAGACGTTTCGAGGCTGGATTTCATCATTTTCGCCGAGTGCGTTGGCCAGAGCTGGTTTCACGTACACTGGATTGAATTATGTTGTCTTGTGTCGCGTGTGTGGTGTTGAAAGTTTCCAATGGCAGCCCAATAACGATCCAATGATTGACCATCACGATTGGAGTCCAAACTGTGAGTTTGTTCGAAATTATCGCCAGAACAACAATCAGATATCAGTGGCGGCGGTAGAACTGGCAGATGGCGTTGATATACCTCCAGAACGAAGACCGGTGACAGATGACACTTCGGCGACAGTTGGCGCTTATATTGCAGTACGACGAGTGACAGATGACGGCAAGCTCATGGATGACAGTAAACCCATAGATGATGGCAAAGTAGACTCACCACAGAACACAATGATGTGTCGTGTTTGTTTTATGAATGAGCACTCTGTGTTGTTTCTACACATGCGCAGTATGTAGAGCACCAATTTGGAATTTATTGAAAATATACGTATCATTGCTAATTATCGTTTTATTTTTCCATTCGGAAATCGAGCTTTTTAGCCTCAAAAATAGATCGATTTTGATAGTGAAAAAGTGCTCATTTTCAGGCTTGAAAATTATGCTCTCTTTGAGTGAAAGAAGTGCTCATTTTTAGACTCAAGACGATGATCTTTTTGAGTGAAAAAAACACACACCAAAATTGACATGGTGGCATTGCGTTTTTTCAGTGGCTAAGTGGCGGAGTTTCAGTTGAGTGCCACTGAATTCAGTGACTGAAATTTGACTGAAATTCACTGAATTATCAGGCCCCATAAGAAAAGCATGAGAAATTTGAGTTGAGTGAAAAGTTACAGTCGCTGAGTCTCACTGAATTCAGTGACTGAACTATCACTGAATTTCACTGAAATTTTCACTCGTTTCGACAACCATGTCAAATTTGGGATCTTTTTTTTATCAAAAAATGCTATTTTTTTACTCAAAAATTAGTATTTTTATAGAAAAACGTGCTGTTTTTTGACTCAAAAAGGGTATTTTTTTCGATCGAAAAACGTGCTGTATTTTGGGCTGAAAATGGGTATTTTATGATCGAAAAAAAGGATAATTTCCACTATCAAAAAATCATTGATTTTTTCAATTGAAAAATGAACACACTCTCTCATTCGTTCAGCAAAAGAAAAAGTCGAGAAAATTTATTTTAAACATTTATTGATACATAATAATCACAATATAATAATAATAATGATATATTTATAGTTTTCCACAATTCCATCATTTATTTTTCGCATATTTTGGTATATTTTTGCATTGATTCAATCAAGATCAGAATCCTCATCGTCAGAGCCAATGAAGCGGTTATATGGAGAAGGCGTTTCGAAACGACGACCTTTGTAATCGTATGAATTAAGTCATTATGACATGAATCGCTTGTTTTTAGCGTGAATAGTACCTCGTCAAATCTGGTGTGACACCATGATGAAGGATTTCGATACAATAGGCTCAAGTTATTCGAATTGTACACGATGTGTTTGGGGTCTCTGATATTGTGAAATGTATTGTGTTGAATGGCCTTTCTGAAGGCTTTGAAACAAGTATAACACAGACGTAATCCGTAGTTCAGAATATAGTACTGATTCAACCATACGCAATAGACATCTTCAGTGAAATGTATAAACCAGTCTTCGGTGGAGAGAGCGTCTTTTCTGTCTGTGGCATCAAGTTCTCGTGTGTACTCCAAGTGCGCCGAACCGTAAAAAGGTCGATCGCCCCAAACCTAGTGTACTAATTCTCCCCATTTTTCGGTGAGCCATATTTTGACAATATTCTCCGTGATAGACCACGGCAAATGTGAAGGCTCAATAAATTGTACCAATGATAATGCGGCTCTGATGATTTTCTAATAACTCAAATTTTGCAAGGGGTGTGCCATGGCGGCTGAAAAATTACATATTCATAAAACTATAATGCCCCTATGGCAGAGTATCATGAGAGCCAGCAATCAAACACCGTTTGTCGTCATGTGGGCTTGAAACGATTTTTGTTTCCTCAACACTAAAAACGTTGTGCACAAAAGAGCGAATACAGCGTTGAGATGTGACTTTCTCACGCTGATTTTCCAAATATTCTACATAGTCGTCAAAAGTGATTTTATTTCGGACAACGCTGTATTCCACTCCTTTGGATTTTTTGACGCATTTTCCACCCTGTATCTTATAGGTGTACAGCTTTGAACGGATTCCCACGAAATCCGTCATAATTTGGCCATTCGCTCCGTATTTTATCAAGCCTGGGACTTTTTTGTTTGCAAGGGGAATGCCATAAGGGTTGTTGGTATCGAATTTTCCAATGTTTGATTTTAATAAATTCTGATGAATGTCATCGGATTTGATCTCGTAAATCACCGAAACAGTATCCGTGTACATCAACTTGCACTGATCGCTCGCGTATTTTTCCATCTGATGGAAATCATACACGCATACCTTGGAAATGTCAAGTATCGACATTCCGAAGTACAGGGGCTTATTGAACAACAAATCCGTCTTTGCCATCTTGATAGCGACGAGGTCCTCATCGAAAATGGTGCGATTCTTGGAATTCGCGCTAGAAATTAAAATTTTCGCGCCATAGCGCCCCTCCCATTTCGAGACCATTTTCACTACACGATGTTTCCGTATGTCTTCCATAGTTTTCCCCGATTACTGCGTTATTGGCTGATTGGTAGTTATTTTTGCCGAAAGTGGTTCTGCCTCTGCGTAATCTCCTATTTAATTCAATGTATGGTATGAGCCAGGCTGATTGGTCGAATTGCAGCACTTTGTGAGTTTTTCTAAGTATAAGTCCGTGCGTCAGTGCTTGTTTCAACACCCTGTAGTGTACAACATAATTTTCCTTGTTGTACAGGGTGGTCATTAATTTGGGTAATTTCGAGCCTGGCGGAATACGGTGTTGGGCGCACAATGGAAAATCTTTGTGTTTGTCATGTAACTGTTCAGGGTACTCCAAATCGACTTCGAGAATATAAATTATTCACATCGAGATATAGCAAATAAGTGGAGGGCTGATTGATGTCATACCTGTCACCCATGTATCTATTATTTGCCATGGAGCGCCTGTTGCAGCACTGACTGATGCCTCTGCAAATTCCTCGCTCGATGAATATGAGCATGTCGACGTCCTTCAAAATCTGCAATTTGCACTGGGTGTACTTCAACATGCACGACCACATATAGCCGGATAGGGTGCAATACCACGCGTGGTCCAGGCAATACGTCTCGTGACCGATATTTCGAAAATTCTCGAAAATATCCGCCAAGAGCAACATGTGTGTTTTCATGTACAAGTTGAAGTACTTGCCCAGTATTTTCAAGTTGAACGTTTGCCACACGTTCTGCGCATGTTCGTATTCTGTTTTGCTGATGTGACAATTGTTCAACTTGTTGTAGAAATGATGGAGTGCCGGCAAACATCCAACTTCAAACTTTTTCATCAAATCGATGAAATCGTATAGGAATACGCCCTTTCAAGGGAGCAATTCGTACTGGGCGGCTGTCAGATGTGCAAATTCGCGTTTGGATATTTTCAAATCGTGCACTGTCAAAGTCTGAACCAAATGGTCCAAACTCATGCCCATGAAACGGAACAAATCGATGAATCTGAATTGTCTGTACTGTCTGTATTGATGTCTGTATTGTCGTCATACTGGGTGAAAGATATGTATTTTTCTTTGTTTACAGGCAACAAACTGACTCGCTCCCTCTTTGCTTTATCTCGAATAATAAAATGGCTGTCCTATCCGGAAAGACTTTTTGTATGACAAGTTGCACTGCGCATGCGTATATCCGCGAAAGGTACCAGCGTAGTGATTATGGTCTTTCACAGTTTTGTTGCCAGATTTCCATGATTTTTCGCAAATGTGGCAACATGGCGCGTTCACTCATCAAGTTTTTGCTTCGACAATTTTGGCTATGTTCTCCATTCGCTGCGCAAACCAATCCATCGAATCCAAACCTCGATGGCTATCGTAAAATGACAATGTGTCGTCATATAATAATACTCCCTCATAAACACTCGTAGAGTGTACCCAAAGGCATGGCCTGTGCGGGTAGAGGACGGCTATTATTATTATTTACCGTGGCGCTCCGGGGCGACTTACTGATTTTTCGTGGCGTATTCACTTTTCAGCTGCAGGAAAACCTACAGCACCACCTCATGTGGCCGGCGTGCACTCCAAGCTAGCACTAGCCGAGATTGGCATCTAGACAACTTACAATACACTGGCTTTCAACAAGGACTGTGGTCGTCTATCGATTCCGATATTGGGTACTTGAGAAAAATTCCCTTGTACCTACATCGGGCTCGAACCGACTACCGCTATACTGAAGTTCTGAACGGCCTGCGCCTTAGACCGCCAGACCACCGACCACCACACTTTAATAAATTCCGGCACTGAACGGAATATGTTTTTGGTACTTTTCCGTTTGTGGAGTGCACCCGGCGGCGGCATCTTCGAACGGTTCCAGAATCGACTCGAAATCCGCATAAAATACAAAGGGTACCTTTTCTTTATGTACAAAGTCCCGAAATTCCACGTGATCGTAGTGGGGAAACAAAATTTTACAGGTGTCTGTTTTTTGGCAATCAACCGTATGACTGCTCAATTTCTCTTCACTTTTGAAATAATTCAAACACCTGTCGCAAATGATTTTTTTATTATGGTTTTCACTTAGTTGTTTACTCAACAACCTGGATAAATCTTTGATGTAACATAAGTGATAGCGAATATCACTTTCGTCGTCTAGATCTGGCACCGCTTCGAAATCAACTGTGACGAAAAATGCCTCTTTGTCCGGCTTGGGCTGGATTAATTCCAAATTGTACTGTAATAGGATGGTCCTTTGGTATCCTATTTCCCTTCTAATAATACGCAGGACATTATTTATTACTACATTTATTGTATCGAAAATGCCTTCGGTACAGTACTACTTTCAAGCTCGTTGTCTTGATCTATTCTAACTAAAACTAGGACAAAACTCACTATGTAATATTTCAAACAATATCATCCTTAACCTACTTAATTGTAAAACATAATATTCAATATGTTATGATAACTATTTCTATTTATCAATACACTACACCTTCCCCGGGCAAAGAAAAAAATATAAACATTGGCTAATTTTATTATTTTTTTTTTTTTTTTTTTTTTTTTTTTTTTTCTTCTACTCAAATATTTGGTAACTTATGAATTGCCTAATTAAAATAAGGCTTTACTCTATTTTTATGTACCTTAATTAACTTATCTTCGATTTTTATTACTAAATTCGGACTTATTTCCTCTTGAACCTCGAATGGTCCATTGAATAAGGGCTCTAATTTCTCAGAAGGATTATTATTTTTAATCAATACCTTATCACCTTTTTTATAACTAACTATTCTACTATTTACATCCCATGTTTCTTTTCTCTTAGTTTTTGATTTCAGTAGATTATTTTTAGCATCATCCCATGCTTTTTGTAACCTGTACTTTAACTCTATTGGATAGTTCTCAAAATTATATACGGGGTCAATTACGTTTGTTATATTTGAAGGTAGTTGACAACTCTTTCCAAAAACCAGTTCATACGGTGTGTAATGTGTTTCAGTGTGTACCGTGTTATTGTAAGAAAATGACCAATAGGGCACCCAAGAGCTCCAACTGTCTGGGTGTTTTGCCACTTGAATACGCAAATATGCACCTAAGTTTTTATGGGTATTCTCTAGTGCTCCCAGAGTTTCGTGGTGATATGCAGTAGATTTGAGAGAAGTTATTCCTAACAATTTACAAGATTCCTGAAGGGTGGAAGCCAGGAATTCAGTTCCTTGATCGGTTCCTATTGTTTTAGGTATACCAAATCTCAGAACGTAGTTTTCTACGAAAGCCTTCGCAACTGTGACCGCTTCTTTGTTCGGTATAGGATAACCTTCAACAAATTTGGAAAGTTCACATTGTAAGGTGAGAATATATCGATTATTGCTCTCATCTGGTTTCAGAGGACCTACGAGATCGAGATAAATCTTTTGCAAGGCTGTTTCCGCCGTAGTAGTGACTGTCATCGGTTCTTTATTCGGCCTTGAATGCTTATACCTCTGACAATCATCACAACGCTTCACAAACCTTCCAACATGATTTTTCAACCCAGGCCAGAAATAGTATTTCTTTATATTGTTGTACATTCTATTAATACCTGTATGCCCTCCTGTTGGTAACATGTGAAAATCATTCATTATTAAATTTCTGGTTTCTTTATCATCAATTACTTGTACGTCCTTTATTATAGAGATTTTTATATCTGCATTTTTCAATTCGTCTTTAATTTTTATTATATTTTTTATCAGTTCTTTAGCTTTTTCGTTATTAACAATACATAATTCAGGAATTTTGTGTTTTTCGCAAAGTTTTTTCAGTTCCCTCAGTGACGCACCAAATGCTGACACTGATTGAGATAACTGTTTTATATAGATAGTTCCTGAATTGACATCATATTTTAAATTATCAGTAAAAAATCCTTCGTTTCCCTTTATTTTTGAAATCTTTTCGAAATTATTATTAAGAATTGGTCTGAGTTCAACCGATTCTACAGGGCGTTTCAGTAATTCTACCACTCCAGGGTGATCAATCCTGCGGTATGTAGAAATAATTTCATCCCCTTTTCTAATACTTTCTTCCTTTGCTTGAGCTCGTGTCATAACGAACATATCAGAAACTTTTTCACCTATAGATTTGAGTTCGTCCGACTCAATCTGAATTCTTGAAAGAGCATCAGCAACAACATTTTCGGTACCTTTTAGGTACGTTACTGTGAAGTCATACTCTTCTAATGCTAGTCTGAACTTGGTTAGGCGACTAGATGGATTAGTCATACCGAATAAATATACTAATGGTCTATGATCTGTGAAAATATCAAATTTTCGACAATACAGATAGGGCCTAAAGTGTCGAACAGCAAATACAATGGCCAGAAGCTCTTTTTCTATCGTACAGTAATTTTTCTCTGCCTTATTTAATGAACGGCTTGCATACGCTACTGGTTGGTCATTTGAATTTGACAACACGGCCCCAACAGCACATTTTGATGCATCCGTCCTCAGTATGAATCTGTTATTTTCTGAAAAATTTGGGTATTGTAACAAAGGTGGATTAGAAAGCGACGTTTTCAGATTGTCAAATGAATTTTGACATTCTTCTGTCCAATTAAATTCTGCGCTTTTGTGGGTCAGTTTGTTCAGAGGATAGACAATGTGGGCAAAGTTTTTTATGAATTTCCGGTAATAATTGGCAAATGCTACGAATCGTTTCGTTTCACTGGAATCTTTGGGTACTGGATAGTTTTTTATAGATTCAATCTTTTCAGGATCAGGCGATATACCTTCGGACGAAATTATATGCCCTAAGTATAAAATTTCTTTTTTTAGAAATTCGCATTTAATGGGGTTGAGTTTGAGATTCACAGATCTCAAACGATCCAAAACTTTGATAAGATTGATGTTATGATTCACCAAGTTATTACCAAAACAAATCAAGTCGTCTAAATATATGAAACATGATTCATAATTCAAACCTGACATAGCTATTGTCATCACTCTAGAAAACACACTCGGACTTACTTTGAGACCCATTGGAAGCCTTTTCATTTGATATTGGCCACGATCAGTAGTAAACGCTGTATATGGTCTGCTACTAGGGTGCAACTCTACTTGGTAGTACCCTTGCGACAGATCTAAGTGGGAAAAATAAACAGCACCTGATAACGAATCTAATATTTCTGTTATACAGGGTAATGGAAATTTATCATCTTCTATTCTTTGATTAAGAAGCCTGTAATCAATTACAACCCTCCATTTTTTATTGCCTTCCTTATCTGCCTTTTTTGGCACTATCAACAATGGAGAGGACCATTCTGATTTAGCCTCCTCTATAATTCCATCGTGAAGCATTTTTTCAACTTGTTCATGTATATTTGCCTTTTGAGCATGCGGTAACCTATAGGGCTTCACATATACAGGTTTTGCATTCGGCTGTAACTGTATTTTATGTGTACAAACATTAGTTACCGTAAGGTAGTCATTTTCTAAATAAAAAACATCAGCATATTTAGCACAAATTTTTTCTATAGACACTTTCTCTTCCTTATTTAATGACTCTGTATCAATAAGGTCTAACAGTCTATCCACTCGTGCAACAGACATTTCATCATTTCCAAACTTACAATACTCGAAATCCGAAAGCTTTTCACTCTTTGGCCTAAAATTCCGAAGTTTTATCTCCTTATCTTGGACATTGAGTATCCGTACGGGAATCATATTATTATCTGGTCTAGCGATAACACTTGCTGTGAATACACCCTCAGTCAACTGTTCACCCAAAACAACACAATCCTCATTACTATTCACCCAACAATACTTAACAATTTCACACCTCGGAGGAATGGTAGTATAACAATCATATTTCGATTGCAATGGGACGGTTATTTTTCTGTCATCCTTCACAAAGGAAAAACTAAATTTCTCAAAATCTATGGTAGCTGAATATTTGGTTAGAAAATCAGCACCTAATACTCCATCTATATCATTCGTAAACTCATTCATAACCAAAAATGAATGTGAAACGTTCATACCATCTGTTTTCAATGAAATATTCACCGATCCCAATGAGTACGTGGAACCAGCTATTCCATTTATTCTTATTTTCTTTGAACTGTCAATGTTTTCAAACTGATTCACATACTTTGAGAAAATTACACTAATAGTAGCACCCGTATCAATTAAGAATTTCAAATTATTACCTACATACTGCATACATACAAAATTCATTCCATTCATACTCAAAATCACATTATTTATTGTATTATCATTATTGGGGGGCACGAAAAAATCGCTCATTTACAAATGATGAGTGGTTTATTTCATTTCCAGCGACATTATTAGAATTTGCTTCTTCCGCAAAATAAGCTCTGTGAGTACGATTTCTGTTATTATTGTTGTTGAAAATACCTCGATCTCTCATATTTCCGCGGCCTCGTGACCGATTGCCATTATAATTATTTTGCTGATTATTAAAATTCCGTCCGTGACCTTGTCGAAAGTTTTGGCTCTGGTTACTATATTTATAATTACGATTCATTGTGTTGTTGTTATTGTTTTTAGAATATCCGCGCCATGAATTATTTTTACCACGCATATGAAATATTTGTGAATTGCTACTGGACACTTTCGATTTTTCTTCATCCGTAGCTCCTACAATTGCATCTCGTAGTTTATCATAATTTCTAGCTTTAATTATTGTTCGTAATTCGTGGCTCTTCAACCCATTTGCAAAAGCATTAATCGAAATCTTCTCATTAACTCCTCTAAGAACTCTAGCTGCATTATCGTCTCCGTTTGCTTGAGATATTGTTAAATTAACCATCATCTCTTCTATAGTTCTACCAAACTCATCAATAGATTTTCCATCCTGTTTGCTATTATGCAACTCTACTGACAGAGCAGCGGTAGACCTAATAGAGAGTAAATGCAATTTTATATCTCTTATCAGATTGTCCACGGTGGCATAAGTTCTATCTAATCTCAGTTTAGCATTTTGTGTTAACCTGGTTTTTAGAACATAAGTTATCAATAGTTTTTTTCCCTCAGCATCTAAAAGTTCACTATATAATTCAATTGCGTCAATTAACTGTTTAGTTGTATTTTCAGAACCATCCATAAGAGGCAACAGGGATGAAGCTGTTCGTAAATCAAATTTTTCAGACATATTGACTAGTTTAGATGTTTGTTTTATTTTATGTAATCTATTCAATAATGTTTCACGAGCATCACTAATATTGTTATTTATATCCCTAGCATAAGTTTTGATTAATTTTACTTCATCTTCATTTTTATTCACTAGTTTATTATAAGTATCCTTCAAATGAGTGAATGTAGCTTCAAAGACGTTCAATTCCACAAGTTTTTTGTTGACTTTCTCAAAATTCTCACGCCTTTGCAAACTATCTTTAGATATATTACGTTTAAACAAACAAACCTCTTGTAAAAGCTTTTCAAATTCAATCATTTGTAGGTTCCTAACAACATTACTGCTATTTTAAGTTAATCTAGACTTATCTGATCATTCGTCTGAACTGCTGGCCCTTCCTGGTATTCAATAACCATTTATGCGTAATTGTTCTTATATTTTCTTCACCATTCATCACCTACAGTCTAAACACCAACAATCTGTCTTATTCAATGACTAGTTCTTTGCTTCTAGAAATTTCTCTTCTTATCTTCTTTTCCAACGCCTTTCGTGATTTTTGCCACAAACATAATGCAATTCCTAGCAACACCAAGATGCCCATAACAACTGCAACAACTTCAAGGAGAGAGTACTTATTTCCACTATTTGTTCCAGCAGTAGTTCCACCACTGATTCCTGATTGCGTGATAATCACCTCTTCCTTGGAATTTTCACTACCCATTTTCAGTTATTCGTCGATATTCATAGCATTTTTCATTCTAATGATTCTCAGCTCTAGTATCGGCTGGCAGGATCGCCATGTAATAGGATGGTCCTTTGGTATCCTATTTCCCTTCTAATAATACGCAGGACATTATTTATTACTACATTTATTGTATCGAAAATGCCTTCGGTACAGTACTACTTTCAAGCTCGTTGTCTTGATCTATTCTAACTAAAACTAGGACAAAACTCACTATGTAATATTTCAAACAATATCATCCTTAACCTACTTAATTGTAAAACATAATATTCAATATGTTATGATAACTATTTCTATTTATCAATACACTACAGTACACATTCACAGAAATGTTGTTGTTGTTGATTTCTCGAATTTGGCAATTTGCCTAAGTTTCATTGGAAATTCGATACCTGTCAAATTTAGAATATTTGAATAGTGGGGATAAGATGATGTTATACCTATATTTATTTGTGCCGGATACAATGCCGAAACTATGGCCAAACAAAACATGCATCATTCGTCATCATTTTTGATGTTGATGCAAGCTCTTTTTTGGGCAATAGATTTTGGCAACTCGATGAAAGACGAACCGTTGCCGATGCCGGATATGTTGGTATTTATTTTTAAACTGACGATTTTTTGGAGACTCCAGCCGCTCTTTTTTTTGGCGAAATCGGATAATTTATTTTGCGTTTTTGAGGAACCACCCTTTACCCCTATCAATCACAGAGTTTTAAGTGATGAAATATTTGAAGTCGACTTTTACATCTTGATTCAAACTACTTTTGACAAATTCCCCACAGAATGAAAAGGGGAACATTCTCCATGAAAATTGAAAAATGAAAAATGTGATTTATTTGTAATATCTAACAGAAAACAACTACTTCCTCGGCACAAGCCGCACTGGACAGAATATTGCATCAACTTTAATCATATCCTGTTTTTTCAATAAATTTTTTACTAGTCGTTTGAATAAGGTCTTCATGGACCAAATTTATGATTATACCTGTACGCAAACGAGAAGCAAATGCAGGCTTCAAATCCTCCCACCTGACTCGTGACGATAGTTTGGATTTAACCCCTTCGCCCACATGACGAGCTCCCAAATTTTTCATGGAATTACGAATAACTTTCAAATGTCCCGCCAATATGGCACTAGTCAAAAGACAAGCAGGTTTTTTGCAATGTGCCAGCCATGTTTTTTGTTCATCGGCGGTGAATTTTTCTAACAAAATTCGTACCGCCCTCCTCAAAGTTTTAATCATATCAGCTATTGCCAATTTGTTGGCAATAGCATCGGAATTCATCTTTATTCAAAAAATACAACAACACACAAAATTGATGAAAAATCAAGAAAACTCATTTTATGTGCGTGGAAAAGGAGCACTACGCCTTAGATATCTCGAACAGTTGGTGCGGGTGCTAATGAAGGCTGAACTTGTGTTCGTAGATGAGTACGTGCTGAGATTCTGTCAAATTCTTCAAGTTGCTCTTGAGGGCAGCGGTGGCTCTGTTTGGCAGGAATACTTTGAAATCTGCCAACTAAACGAGGATTGCCTCTCCGAATCTAGTGGTTTTTCACCTCCGCGTCTAATATCAATTGGGGCTCGTCCAACGGTAACTCGGCCAACTTCTTCAACTCCTTCCTGCAGGCCAAACCAACCTTGTTGATTTAATCAATGTGAGACATCTGCGAAAGACCGAAATACTTCACTCAAATATTCAAATAACATAATTTCACTAGATTTTGAAATCTAATGTAATCCAATTTTAATTGTCCTACGAACTTTGCCATACTACTCAGATGTAATTCAATGTAAGAGGACTCCAAAAAAAATCTAGCTAACGCTCTACGCTACTGTCTCCCAATAATGAAGAGCAATATGTATTCGAAAGTTGTATTGATTTATTCGACAGTAAAAACTCAAGATTTATTGTTTGTTGGGTAAATTTCTTCTTTCAATGAAATAATTTTGTAAATCTGAATGTCACGAGAAAAACTGACATGAAAAATTTGCGAGACTATAAATCGTAGGCCGTAGGTAGAGAAATAAATGTTGATTTTGGCAAGATAAATCAACGACAATGTATAAATGAACCATAATATCAATCACCTTTATTGAAATAATTATTTGAAGGAGCAGTTATTAAAACACAATTATTTTGTGTTCTTTAATTTGTTCAAACGGAATTTCTCCAAAACGAGTTATATTTTATCAACAATCTGGCCTTTACTAGATGAAGTTTGGTTTTGAGGAGTGAGGAGGCATTTTTATCGCAATGTACCTTTTTTACTGCTGTCAAAATTAGTAAATGGCCATTATTGAATGAGATATTACTTTTCACTCAAAGTTTTATTATTTCTCATCGAACACGAATATAATTTCATATAATATGATAACAAAGACAAGAACGTTTCTCACTCACCCTAAAAACATAATTGGAACAGGACACTTCTTCCAAATATTCAACACAATAGTTTAATATAAGAACAAGAACCACGTAACCTTGAAAGAACAAAACAAATTCCGAAGAGCAGAGTTCGAATACTTACAAAATACATAATGAACACGTTTAAAGTTTTAACAACAAACAAGAGACAACGTACCATGTATATGGGACGTAGGACTTGGACGTACTACTACTACGAAAATCAAGATGTCTGCTCGTGGTTTTCCCCCGTCCGTTGTCGTTCCATCATAATTCATAAAACTTCTTGTAGACATTATCAAAAGTTCAATAAATATCACACAATGAACGTTAATAAAAAATAGTCATAGATATGTGGCATGGTGATAACATTGTGCAGATCATAAGCACTTCTCTAAAATGCTTTTATTTGAATTCACAGGGTTAACATTATGGTCATACTATTGTCCCCAAAGCAAAGTCGCTGGAACTTTCATGTAACATCGAAATGATGATGGTGTGGAGTTATGCCTTTGAATAAATCATAGGTTGATAACGGGTAATGAACTAGTGGGAGAAAAATGCACTGTATGAGGAATTGGAAAAAATGAAAATGACACAAACATTAACCGAGCTCAGATCTTACCTCATGTACTGCCGTAGTCCGTCTTCGGGGAGTCCTTAGTCGGCCGACTGATGCAGGTTGAAGTCAAGAGCTGAACTGCACTTCATTTTTTAAATGTTCACACGAAAAATTGGTGTTCGCGTTGATGGATGACAGCGTGATAGCAACCATGCTGGTGGTAAATTGGTAACGTCGTACATACGTTTTTGTGAAGGTATAGGGTGTACCAAGAAAAGTAGGGTCGATAATGCGGAATTAAATGAAGATTGATTCGGACTAAAACGTATCAGTCTGATAGATAAATGAAAAATAATAAATAATAAAGAATAAAAAAGGAACAATAAAGACATCACACTAAAGCGGGACGCGACATGCCCCCCAACAAAAAAAATGATAATCATTTTTTTTTTAAGTTATATTATCGATAGGAAGCGGACACAATTTTACTAGTGGCCGTCTGACTACTCCAGTCGCCGTGGCAACAGATGCCACACGAACCCTACCATCAGCTCCTGGAAAAACTTGAGTTACACGACCCATAGGCCAATGCAGTGGAGGGGAGTTGTCATTTTTGATGAGAACTAAAGTACCAGATTTGATTGGGACAGAGTCATTGGTCCATTTAGCACGCTGATGTAGAGTGTGTAGGTACTCCTTCGACCACCGCTGCCAAAAGTGCTGTTGCATTTGCTGCAACAGTTGCCACCGTGTAAGTCAGTTGAGGGGTATGTCTAACACCTCTGGTTCTGGGATGGCAGAAAGTGGTGCCAAAGTAAGGAAATGCCCTGGGGTTAGGACACTCAAATCTGTTGGATCGCTACTGAGTGGAGTTAACGGACGAGAATTAAGAATAGCTTCTATTTGTGTCAAGACAGTAAGAAGTTCCTCATAGGTTAGGAATTGGTCACCAACCACTCGGAGGAGATGAGTTTTCACTGACTTAACACCGCTTTCCCATAAACCACCAAAGTGAGGGGCAGCGGGGGGATTGAAATGCCATGGGATGGTTTCTTTGGAAGCAGATTCTTGTAGGTAAGTCAAAAGTTGGTTGTAAGCCCCAACATAGTTGGTTCCGCAGTCACTATACAAGTGTTCACATCGACCTCGCCGGGCAATAAATCGGCGGAGGGCGGCTAAAAGCGCTTTCCTAGACAGATCAGATGCAAGTTCAAGATGAACTGCTTTGGTGACGAAGCACACGAACAAACAAAGGTAAGCCTTACTGGTTTTGGCACCTCGGGTTTTGCTCATGGTGATGCGGAATGGGCCAGCGTAATCGGTGCCAGCATGGAGAAAAGGTTTACATTGACTGATGCGTGGACGGGGAAGATTGGCCATAACTGGCTGGGGAGACGTGGGTGTGTTTTCCAACAACGTATGCATTTGGATAGAATACGCCTAATAGAACGCCGTGCTGAAACTATCCAAAATTGTTGAGCAATCAGGAAGTTAACCGTTTGGGTTCCAGCATGTAAATATTTGAGATGAAACTGTTCAATAATGAGATCCGTCAAACGACTGCAGCTGGGAAGAAGAGCAGGGAAGCGCTGATCATATTGCAAGGGAGCATGAGTCAATCGGCCACCCACTCTTAAAATTCCTCGCTCATCAAGGAATGGGGATAACTTTCGCAGAAGTTTTGGAACCTGACGACCCTTCTGGATCATAAGGATCTCGTCATAAAAGGCGATGGATTGGGTATTCTTGACCAAAACTAATAAAGCTTGGTGTAATTCAAGTGAGGTGAGACAACCCTTTTTACGTTCTAACGGTTGGCGAGTATTGAACGTGAATCGTAAAATAAACCCAAGAATTCGTATAATGGTTGTCAAGGAAGAGCGTTGTTCTAACAGGGTATCGAGAAGGCGCGGAGAATGAATATTGTTGAGTACAATAATGCGTTCTTCAGCGAGAGCTTCAGGTGAAGCTTGAGGAGGATCAGAAGAGGTTTTCCAACGGCGGGTGGCATCTTGAAGAAAAGATGGTCCCCACCACCATAAGGTACATTCGAGTAACTCAGATGGGAGAAGACCTCTCGAACCCACATCCGCCGGATTGCAGTTGGACGGAATGTGAAACCAGCTGATCGAAGGTTTGGTGTTTTGTATGAACGATACTCTGTTAGCAACGTAGGTTTTCCATCGATGAGATGGAGAATGAAGCCATGCCAGTACCACAGTACTGTCCGACCAACAATTAAGTCCAGTAAAATTAATTTTGCTAGCATAAACCTTGTAAATGAATAAAACTAGCCGTGTTGCCAGTACGGCGGCACAAAGTTCGAGTTTCGGAATAGAAATACTTTTCAGTGGAGCAACTTTTGATTTTGAACAAACAAAAGTAGTGGTGGCTGTGCCATCAGGGTGATGTAAAAGGAAATATAGAACAGCACAATAACCTTTTTGGGAAGCGTCTCCAAAACAATGAATTTCACAAGCCAAGGTTTCACGAAAACCTAGGTGATGTGGCATTTCGAACTTTGTGAGTGAACAAATATCTGAAATGTACCTATTCCAAAGACGCAGTATATCGTGAGGGGGTGTTTGATCCCAATCTAACTTATGATTCCAAAGAAGCTGAATGAGATGTTTAATTAGGAAAGTCACTGGGGACAAAAATCCAAGTGGATCAAATATTCGTGCAAGATTGCTCAGAAGGTTGCGCTTCGTGCATTCGATAGACACCGGCTGAACTGCAAAGCGAAAACTATCTGAGGAAGGCAACCACTGTAACCCCAAAATTTTCAGGGGTGAATCCAAGTCTGAGTCAAACGAGACATTTACATGAGCGGCAGGAAGATGAGCTAATAAAGATGGCTCATTACTAGACCATTTTCTCAGCTCGAATCCGCCTTTTTTCAGCAAATTAATTAATTGCAGTTGGAGTTGGTGGGCCATGGCTAGCGTGGGAATTGAGGTGACTACATCATCCATGTAGGCATTGTTTAGTAACACCTTGGTTGCCAGAGGAAATGATTTTCCCTCATCAGACACCAGTTGCTGTATAGTTCTGGTAGCCATAAATGGGGCCGACGAAAATCCATAAGTGAGGGTGCGAAGTCGGAAATCTTGAATCGGTTCGGATGTGTTGAAACGCCAAAGAATACGCTGGTATTCTTGATGAGCACGGGTAATCAATATCTGACGATACATCATTTTGACGTCACTTATCAAAACAATAGGGTGTAGTCGAAAATTGCACAGAATTGTAACAATGTCTGCTTGCAATTTTGGTCCTGTGAACAAGTGATCATTTAAGGAAGGGTGGTTTGGGAGCTTGGCGGATGCGTTGAACACAACCCTGAGCTTAGTGGTCGTACTGTCAGGTTTGGATATGCCATGATGAGGAATATAAAAACAATCTGAGGAGAATTTGGGCTGTACCGACTCCATGTGACCCAAATCTAAATACTCTTTCATGAAAGAAGAGTATTCAGCGTAAAGAAGTGGTTGTTTCAACAGTCGCCTTTCCAAATTATAAAATCGGCTCAGGGCAAGAGCACGACTGTCGGGAAAACTGTGATTAGGAAGCTTGAATGGCAAAGATAAAGTGTATCTGCCAGATACATCTCGCGTATGTGACTGAGCAAATACATGTTCGCATTTCACATCTTCTGATGAGCTACAAGGGGTTGATGGAACTTCTTCCACCTCCCAAAACCGTTGCAAAGTTTTCTCCAAGGAGAGAGATTCCCCAACAGTACAACATAAAGATGTGACCTGAGATGAGGCCGGAAAGGTTACTTTTCCAGTCAGGACGTATCCAAATACGGTGTTGAGTGCGCCAAGTCCACTATTCTACTCTGGATATGACCATCTAATAAAAGCTGCGGGAAAACATCGGCACCTAATAAAATATCGATATTTCCTGGTCTGTCAAAATTCGGATCTGCTAGTTGAATATTTAACGTATGCGGCCAGGTAACTCCTGACATAGGAATTGTTGGCAAATCTCCACAAATGCGCTGCAAAATAATAGCATCTGTCATAAAGACCGGTTTCTGCTTGTTAACAGGTCTGAAAGAAATTGTTACTCCTCCAAGGTTGGAGCGAGATTGCATGGATCCAAGTCCGTTCAGGTTCAAGGTCAAGTTAGTTTTGGGTAACCCTAAGAGTGTAGCATTTTTTTGGGTGATAAAGGATACCATGCTCCCTGAGTCGAGGAGACATCTCAATGTACGGTAAGTACCCTGATTATCCAACACCTCGACCAGAGATGTAGATAGCAATACACTTGAATTAGATGTCAAAAATGCTGCTTGAATAGAAGACTGCGCTTGCGGACTCGAAACGCCGAGCGAGGATTGAGAAGAGCTGCTGACAGGACCGGCTTCAGCCGAAGTGCTAGCTTGAGAATTTTCTTCAAAGTGCAACAAGGTATGGTGAAATTGATTGCATCGATGGCATCGTATAGAACTTGAACAATGCTGAGTTGGGTGAGAATTACTAAGGCAGTTGACACATAATTAGTGACCTTTGACCATTTGGTATCGAGCAGATGCCGATTTCGTCAAAAAATCAGGACATTTGTAGAGAATGTGTCCCTTATTACAAAAGGCACACTTAGAAACAGAGGATTGAGCCTGAACGATCAATGACGTGGTAGAACGGGAGTGGGGAACTGATGAGAATTTTGTAAACAGCTTGGTTTGTTTTGGCTTGGCTTCCGCCTGGCCAGACAACGTGAGATTGTCGAGGGCGTTACAATGTTGATTCAAAAATTCGGTAAGTTTTGAATACTTAGGAATGCTGTCCGAATTATGATGTAACTTGAACCTAGTTACGACTGACAGTGGTAGTCTTTTCAAAATCATTTGTGCTAAAATATAATCCCACTCATCAACGGGCAAAGGTACTTGCTTCAGCGCAGATAAATTGTCCTGAAAAACATCCAACATATTGCGTAGCGCAACGGGATCATCGGAGTTAACGCTTTTAGTGCCTTCAATATTTGACCAATGAGCTGCCGCAATCAATCTGGTATTTTTAAATCGCTTCACGAGTGAATCATATGCGATTTTGAAATTGCCAGCCGTCATAGTCAAATGTTGGACAAGAGTTAAAGCTTGACCCTTCAGTGAAGAAAGTAGATAATTAAATTTTTCTACATCCGTTAATTTATCATTATTCAAAATAACCGCATTGAACATATCGATAAATGAAGGAAATGCAGTTATGTCACCACCAAAAGTTGGTAGATGAAGTTTGGGCAATGAAATATTTGAAGACGTCCCTGTAGGGTCATCGGATATTACCCCTGGAGAATATAATTTAGAATAAATGGATCTAATGGCATAATAGGCCCCATCAAACGATTGCCTAATCTTATTCTCAGCATCGAAGCTATCATCACCTTCTCCAGAAATCATACCAATGATGGAATTATGATTTTTTGAAAATTCTTGAGAGATATTATCGATATTCTCATATCGAATTTTGAAAAGTAATTTCAAATGAGAGTCCAACTCGGCAGCTTTCGCAGCGTCGTGTAACTCATTGAGGCGTTTGATTTCAGTTTGTCTATATGCTTTGAACTTTTTTAGTTTCGCTTTATCTATTTCTGAAAGCGCCATTGCAAATTATTTCGATTGGAATTAATATTCCTGACCATAAACCAATCTCACCGCCGCTACCAAATTTGTTTGTATTCGTAGTTGAAACTCCCAGCACAGCCGGCTGATCAGCGACCAACTACGAATGAACCGATGAGCGATGGTAAAGGTTCGGACAATCGCAATGCTGCGACGGCGACGCCGACGGTAGGTGAGGTGTTGAGTTCACGCGACAGTGCTCCCGAGAGAATGAATTGAATGATAACACTGCGCAGGTTCTGACGTCAGGATCTGACGTTCACAGAAACAGACTGAATACTTTTTTACCAAAGTCACTACTGATAAGGAATCGGCAATTATTTGAATGAAATATAGGTAGCTTTGAATTGAATTGAATTATGAAATTGAAAATGAAAATGTTTTTTCGCGGTAATCGCGGTTCGAAGGACCAAAATGGTGTGGAGTTATGCCTTGGAATAAATCATAGGTTGATAACGGGTAATGAACTAGTGGGAGAAAAATGCACTGTATGAGGAATTGGAAAAAATGAAAATGACACAAACATTAACCGAGCTCAGATCTTACCTCATGTACTGCCGTAGTCCGTCTTCGGGGAGTCCTTAGTCGGCCGACTGATGCAGGTTGAAGTCAAGAGCTGAACTGCACTTCACTTTTTAAATGTTCACACGAAAAATTGGTGTTCGCATTGATGGATGACAGCGTGATAGCAACCATGCTGGTGGTAAATTGGTAACGTCGTACATACGTTTTTTCTTCCGTGGTACTACTCGACGTATTGGCTCGATCTGGCTATAGGTTTTTGTGGGAGTGTGAAGGTATAGGGTGTACCAAGAAAAGTAGGGTCGATAATGCGGAATTAAATGAAGATTGATTCGGACTAAAACGTATCAGTCTGATAGATAAATGAAAAATAATAAATAATAAAGAATAAAAAAGGAACAATAAAGACATCACACTAAAGCGGGACGCGACAGATGATGTATAATGATATATTAAATGGAATTCCCTGCAACTTACTGCGACTTCGCTGGTTGGCCGGGTAATTATTATTGAGTTTCCCGTAACTGTACATTTGAATAAAGAACACTGATACGTTTTTATTTCGAAATATTGAAAATTGAACCAAGGAAAGCAAAAGTTAAAAAGGCACTTGATTAGTGTCGCCCTCTCACAGACCCTTTCACATAAAGATGGATGCATTGCTGTTTGCAATCGCCATGGCAAATAATCCAAGGGCATGCGGCTTATTTTTAGGAAATGTTTTTTTTTTATTGCTTTTTAGGTATTTGCAGCAATAGCTCATTATATTATGAAGTATGAATGAGTAATTATGGTTCGGTTCTACCTATTGGTGTATATTTAGGTATATGATGATATTGAAGAACTTCTTATGACATGAAATAGTTACCTGTTCTCGTATAAATTTGCTTTCGGTATGTATGTTTGTTTGTTTATTGTTAGTTCGGTCTAGTTCGAATTGAGTGCTATTGTGTGATTTTAAACCATGGGAAAATTAAAACAAATGAAGGGTGCTGAGAAAAGAAAACATTTGTATCCAAGTGAAAGAAGACGTAGCCGTAGGAAAGCCCTGAAGGAGACATTATTACTGAAAAGGTGAGTTGTGTATGAATTATATTTTGTTAAGAGAATTCCATGCCGGCCTGGAACTATTCTACTTCTAGTTAATCAATCATCCGATTTTCATACAATACTCTTCGCGTAGAGGTGATTTTTTGTTTCTTCATTATCCACCCAAAAAAAATATGTTGAAGGATCAACTGGATTCTATTTTGGGTATTTTTAATGAAATACTGGAAAATCCTTTGACTTGTTTTATTTGAATAAGCCTTACAGAGAACTGTCTATAACAACAACAAAATCTGTCATAGTGACAATTGTAGCATCGAAACTTCAAAATTATGTGGACCGTATCTGCCCGATTGGAATACATAGAAGAACAAAAAACATCAGTCCTAATATGCCGCCCCCCTTGAAAGCTCTAGCTTTCAACAATCTTGATAGTTTATCAAATTACACCAATTTTTTTTTATTCATTTTCTATTGGCAACACACATAAACGAGACGTGGGTCTTTTGAACGAACCCTTCGAAGTACGTACTGTCACTACCCGATCATACCATCTTCACCAAAATGGAGCTCTGTGATTTTGGCTAAGTCCCATTTTTGTGGTGGTGAGTTATCCTCCTTGATGACAACCATGGTACCGACTTGTACCTTTGAATTATTTGACGCGGAATGCCATTTAACACGTCCCTGTAGACTTGACAAGTACTCCCTGGACCACCTGCTCCAAAAATGTTGAACTATTTGCGATAAGTGGAAATATTTCTTGATCCGATTTGCATTTTTATATTGCAAATCTTCCTGTGGAACGGCTAGTAGAGTTGAGCCGATGAGGAAATGTCCTGGCGTGAGTGCACTAAGGTCCATAGGATCATCGGAAAGGGGTGTCAAAGGGCGAGAATTCAGACACGCCTCTACTTGCACAATGACTGTGTGAAACTCATCGAAAGTTAATTTTTCGTTACCCAATACCCTTTTTTATGTGAAATTTCGCAGATTTAACTGCCGCCTCCCAAAGTCCTCCAAAATTGGCTGCACGTGGTGGTATGAAATGCCATTTTATCATATTTTGACTGAAGTACTCAGCGAATTTACATTGTGATTCTTTAGATTTCAAAAAATCAAAAAGTCCTTTCAATTCTCTATGTGCACCAACACAATTGGTCCCATTATCAGAATAGATATTCCGAATCAACCCTCTCCTGGCTATAAATCTTTTAAAACAATTCATAAACGACTCTGTGCCCAAATCAATAGCCAGCTCTAGATGAACTGCCTTAGTGGAAAAACAAATAAATAAGCATAGATATGCCTTCACATATCTCTGACCTCTAAGTTTATGTACCTTAATATCAAATGGTCCCGCAAAATCTACTCCGCAGTTTGAGAATGGCCGACTAGGAGTTATCCTAGGTTCCGGACGGTCACCCATAATGTACTGAAAACTCTTAGGTTTTGCGCGAAAACAAGTTATGCATTTATGTATTATTCTCCTAACAGTGCTGCGTCCAGACATTATCCAATATTTTAGTCTAATTAGAGAAAGAAGCGCCTGTGTTCTCAAGTGAAAGTGTTTTAAATGCTCATTTTTGATTATTAGGTCTGTGATGATATGCCTCAGTGGAAGCATTAATGGATGCTTTTGCTCAAAATTAATATTTGCCTTTCTCAAGCGTCCACCGACCCTAATTATTTCATCTTCATCCAGAAATGGATTCAAAGATGCAAGTCTACTAGATTTCGGAAGTGATTTATTACTTTTTCAAGCACTTATTTCCATTTTGAAGATTTGACCTTGTGCCAACTTGATCAAACTATTTGAAGAATTTTCAAGTTCTTCTGCTGTAAGAAATCCTTTCAACCGTGTGACAGATTTAGACTTACAGTTCTTAATGAAACGTAAACAATAAGCCCACACCCTTTGCAATTTCGAAAAGCTTGAAAATCTGTTAAATATATCCAGTGAAAATTCAACAAAAAACGTATGTTTAATAACTTTTCTGTCAGGAACTACCTCGATATTGCAATCTTCAGTGCCTTTCCAAAATTCCTCATCTAAAGCCAACCAGCTTGGACCGTGCCATCATACTTTCAGTAATTTCAATTTTCCTGGATCTACACCCCTTAAAATTAAATCAGCGGGGTTGTCTTCTGAAACGACATGAAACCATTGAAAACTTTTAGTAGTTTCCTGAATTTCTGAAGTTCTGTTCGCTACGAATGTTTTCCACTGACTTGATTCCCCCTTGATCCACGATAAAGCTATTCTAGAATCTGACCAAAACTGAACCTTGCTGAAATGCATGCCAATAGACTTTCTAATCTCTCTTACCAACCTAGCTGACAAAAATGCTGCGCAAAGCTCCAACCTAGGAAGAGAAATTATCTTCAATGGTGCTACCCTTGATTTTGCGCATAACATACGAACATGATGACGGCGTTCAGGGTCTGTAGATCGAAGAAAAATTGCTGTACCATACGCAACTTCAGATGCATCCGCGAAACTGTGTAACTGAATTTCAACAGGATGTTCACAAATGTCCTGCCTACTTATAGTGATTTTACCCAACTCTGGAATTTCATCCCTGAACCGAACCCATGATGTGTGTAGATCTAAAGAAAGCGACTCGTCCCAGTCCACCTTGCTTTTCCAAAGTTGTTGCATAATAATTTTTGCTCTTATTATTGCCGGACCTACAAGACCTAAAGGATCGAAAATCTGTGAAATAACAGAGAGAATTGTCCGTTTAGTAATTCTTGTCTGATTTTTGTCCAAAATAATTTTATAATGCAGGAAATCCTCGTCCGAATTTCACCATAAGCCCAGTGCTTTCGTTGTGCTGCTCTCTGAAATAAAATGATCAATTTCCATGTTGTTATCCGATTCATCATGAAGAACCTCCTTCTGGTTGGATGTCCATTTCCTAAGAATGAAACCAGCACCCTTCAGAATTTCAGCCACCTGTCTCTTTAGCAGCCTAGCTTTTTTAACGGATGTCGTCCCTGTCAACAAATCGTCCATGTAGAAATACTTCAGAATCGCATGACTGGCCTCAGGAAAACGCTCTTTGTGATCCCAACCCAATTGCTGCAAACACCTTACCGCGAGAAAACTTGCAGGACCTGTACTGTAACTCACCGTGTTGAGTCTGTATGAATCAACTGGTTGTTCAACAGAAAAACGCCACAGAATTCGCTGTAAATCTCGATGATCATCCCTTACTAGAATCTGCTGAACATTTTTACGACGTCTGCCGAAATAACCACGTTATGCTTACGAAATCTCAAGGAAATGCTGAAAATTGTATCCTGCAATTGCGGCCCTACCATGAGAACGTCGTTCAGTGAAACTCCTGTACTCGTTGCTGCTGAACCGTCGAAAACCACCCTTCATTTCGTTGTTATAGATTCTTCCTTGTACACACTGTGATGAGGTAAATAATAAATCCTTTTTTCATTACATACCAACCCATCGTCCAGTATTTTTGTTATGTGACCCATTTCGATATATTCTTTCATGAATTGATTATATTTAATTTTAATATTTGAATCTTTACCCAACTTTCGTTCCGTTTGTAACAACCGTTTGTATGCTATATTGAAAGATTCACCTAACTCATTTACGTTTGACTTAAGAGGAAGCTCCACTACAAACCTACCTTCTTCATTTCTGACTGTAGTTTCTTTGAATATTTTCTCGCATAGAGCTTCTTCACTTGAAATCCTTCTTACTTGACTATATTCCTCTATCGCCCAAAACCTTTCAATTTGTCTTTCTATTAAATTATTTGTTGAGAAATTGCAAAACTTTCGTTCATTTTTTAAATTGTTTCTTTTGTTACTGACTTCCCCTGCAACTATCCATCCCAGCATTGTTTTTTGTAAAATTGGTTGTCCTTTACCTAAATGAATCTGACCTGCACAAATCAAATTCCAGAAAATAGCCACACCTAAAATACTATCGATTCCTTTCGGTTCTGAAAAACCCTCATCTGCCAAATTGATATTGTTTGGAATGTCTATATGACTTGTATTGCTTTTGTTATTGGAATACTATCCGAAATCGTGTCAATCACTAGAAAGGTTGAGTTGAATTTAAAATCCTTGAATTTTGAATGGACTATTATACTTACCGAATGTTTTATGTCAAAAATTCCGTTCCCAATGCCAACAACTGGTATGTTTACTACAATTAATGGAAGTTGTAATTTTTCACTAAATTCCCTTGTTATGAAATTCGACTGACTACCAGAGTCTAATAACATTCTACACCTTTGCAGATCACCATGAATGTCCGCTGTATAAACTATTACCGTGGATAATAAAATGTTAGCTTTGCGGTTCAAAGCGTAACTGTGTGTTGGTACTTCCCTATAAATTTGAGTGCTGTCATTTTTGAAACCTGTGATGTTTGTATCGTTTGTTGGGATTGCGTTTTCCTGACTGATTGTACCACCCTGTGTAAGTGAATGTTTCGAATTATTTTCTATGCATGAGTAGCTTTTTGAGGCACCCTGTGTGATTGGGTCTGAAGTCCCTTGTGAGGAAATATTTCCATTTCCTTGCATGTTGTTTTCCTGTCCAACATGTAATAATGTATTGTGCTTTTTTCCACAGTGCTTGCAACCCTTTAATGTACATTGCTGCACCCGATGGCCTTGTCTAAGGCAGTTCCAGCAAGCATTAGAACGTTTTATTTCATCACGTCGGCGTCGTCCGTTAGTTGATAAACTCAAAACCCTTTTACAAATAAACAGTGGATGTTTTTCCTTACAAATAGAGCAAGCCTTTATGGAACTCATGAATGTATTTGACGATTTATCAAACCTAGACTTACCAGTTTTTTCTCCAGTTTTATTGGCCCCGGAGCGCCACGGCAAATAATAATAATAGCCGTCCTCTACCCGCACAGGCCATGCCTTTGGGTACACTCTACGAGTGTTTATGAGGGAGTATTATTATTATTATTATTTGGCTCAATGGTTTCGAGAAGTAAGCACCTCTCTTCCAAAAAAGTTAAAAATTCTGTCATGGTTGCGAATTTACTTAACTTTCCCATTTTTTGCCACTCCCTTTTAGTAATCGTATCCAATTTCATTTCTAAAATGAATATTAACAATGTATCCCAAGAATCTACAGGATGCCCTAATGACTTAAGAGCTCTCAAATCCTTTCTAATCTCATCCAAAAACTTTCTAATATGAGTAAATGATTCCTTCGTAATTGGTGTGAAATTATATAAGGATTCTATATGACTGAGAACAATAATTTTTTTATTTTCAAACCTGGATTTCAAAACGACCATGCTTCCTTATAATTATCTGCAGAAACCTCTAGCGAACGAATTACCTCAAACGCATCCCCTTTTAAAGAGTTTTTCAAATAATAAAACTTCTGAATATCAGTAAGAGTACTATTTGAATGAATTAAAGTATTGAAAGTGTCAGAAAATTCCAACCAATCCTTATAAGACCCTTGGAAAGTCGGAATTTCCATTGTTGGCAATTTAACATTCTTTTCCGCTATGACTGTTGAACCAGAGCTGACTGAGTTTTGAGTTTGTGCTGAATGTGCAATTTTAGTTTCTGCGAGAGCAATTGATTCGAAATATGAATTCTCAAACGAACTTCGTTCTTGTTCTTGCAAATCATTGAATTGATGATTTATATCAATCTCTTCAATTTCTACTTGCAAAATGTTAAATTCATTCCACCACTCCTTGCACTTTTCAATACGTCCCGGTAACTGCCCTATTTTATCTGGTGTTATTGATTTCAAAAAGTTTCAAATCGTGTCAATTGCCCCTTGATTATACCTCGTTTTCTGACAAGCTCATTCAAATCTGCCATTTTATAAAGTTCACTTGTGATGAAAAGCCAAAAATATCGATGAAATTCACCCAGCCAAAACACAACCAGATCGTGTCAAATTCACATGGAAAAGTTAAGGAAAATGCACTCACAGCCTGCCGTAAAATGTAATGTATGGTACCTCCAACCAAAAATGCCAATAAATCCTTATGAATCAGCTGCCCAGTTCCCCCGTGGAACTCTTTGGTGCTGCTCAATTCAACCTCTCCAATTGCCTATCGTCATTTACTTTTTCGTGTAATTACTTGGACCGTCTGCCGTTGATTCAATTCTTGGATAGAACGTCCGACTCGAAGGACCAAATTTTATGTTGATTGATCAACTGGATTCTATTTTGGGTATTTTTAATGAAATGCTGGAGAATCCTTTGACTTGTTTTATTTGAATAAGCCTTACAGAGAATTGTCTATAACAACAACAAAATCTGTCATAGTGACAATTGTAGCATCGAAACTTCAAAATTATGTGGACCGTATCTGCCCGATTGGAATACATAGAAGAACAAAAAACATCAATCCTAACAAAATATCTATAATAAACTGTTTTGGAGTCACGGAAAATGGGAATTGCCCCTAAGTGAATACAAGTTTTTGAACGACATCATTATGATTCAAGGTTCTCTATGGTTTCATAGTGAACAACTATGGCTAGCGTAGATTCATTGGAATTCAATTTCGCATGCAATTTTTATTTTGAATGACAAAACTAGTATTGATGTCCGATTCTGGCGATTCTACATTCATAGAAGAAGAAAAAATCGCGTCATTCTGTCTTTTATACAGCGAATTATGATGAAATTATCGAATATTAATAATAACAATTCTTCGTAATTCAATGATACATGTATAAAAGCAAAAAATATATACCCATTTCTCAACATCTGTATCAAATGTATGCCTCTAGATCTACCTTATACATATATTTTCTAGGAGGTCATAGACCAAGAATTATTTCGTTTTCTTTAGGACAAAGTCAGCCACTGCCGACAGCGAAGAGTCCATGTCCACTTTTCCAACTGCATCTGTTCAAGTTTCGAAAAGGTAATCCATTATTTCATGAAACATACTCACTAGTATTTTTTTGAGGATACGTTAGCATACGAACCAGAAGATAAATCTAACATTTTCATTGACAATTTCGGTGATGATGTTCATCCAATGTGTAGCAAAGATGTCCCTGTCGTTCAAAATGTGGAAACGGCTGACAATATTTCTCAGAGGTAGAAATTTATTCGTTTTGATATTTCTTGTATGAACCTAGATGTTATTCTTTTTTTTCAGTAACCTCAATACTGGCATATCTCTTCAGGGACGACGTTTGGTAGATATCGGATATTTATTGAAGCAATTAGCAGAAATATCCAAGCACCCACTATTCGATTGTACATTCAGTGATATGTATCCAAATACTATAAAAATGGGTTTGAAAACCAAAATTATTTTGGTATGCAAAATTTGCAATATCGAAAAAAACATTAAACTTATAGAAGAATGCGACGGAGAAATGGACATAAAGTGGCCACTCTATAGTAAACGAAATTCTCTTTGTTTTGAATGTACCGTTCATGAGTAACTCTACCTATCTAGCATCAGTATTCATCAAAAACTTCTGAAAGCTTGACCTTATGGATCACTTCTGATACAAAAAATTGAATGTGAGTGTCGTAATCACATGATGAGGAATTATTCAAAGAAGATGGGGAATATTATAATGTTTTTGGAAGAAGCAAATTTCATTTTTCTACCAAAAGACTTGTAGAAAAGATCAAAAGGAGTCGTGAACTTCAGAAAATAATGAGACGCAAGAATAAAGCTCTTCCACCGAAATCTAGTCAGAAATATACTCTGCCGGATTATGGCCCAGATGCTATCCCTAAATCTAATTCATCTACTGATCAGTTCGAGCGAAAGAAAGAAGATTTTCTCAATTCATTGAAAAAAAAAACTCCAGAATGAAGCAAACCCACGAGCAAAATAAAATCACTTTCAACAAATAAATCATACAAATTATTTTGTACAACATTTACTTCCTTTAAGAAAAAAGCAATAAAATAATTATAAGATCCATAATGATCCAAACACACGATCTTTGGATTACAAAGCAGACTGGCAGATGCTCCAAATAGTAAACCCCAACGCACTTTATTATGGATGTCATCATTTGTCAGTGATGAAGGACCTTCTACAGTTGGAATGAATACTACTTCGTTTGTAACTTCAAATGGAATCAGTATTACCAATTGCACAAACGGCCAAATACATGTGTGAGTAGGTGTTCTGATTATAATATTTGATTGAAGTGTTTCTATTAGAGAGATCTAAATTACTGAGTATCCATCATTTCATCTGTCATTTTACTTTCAACTCTAATGTTAAAAGTATTTTTAACACTAGCGTTGAAAGTGATTTTGTGAAAACGTTAGTTCTTAATTCATATGTCAATGAATTATCATTTTAATCATCTTTAATGACAATTGACAGTACAAAAGATATATTTTTTTTGTGTCAATTTGAAACAAAACTCGTATTTAGTAACCCCACTCCGGTTAACTTTTGAACGGATCGAAATTATTCTTCGTAATTCTATTCTGTCGAATGATAGTTCATATACAGTATCGGAAACTTTTCATCTGAAAGAAATCTACGCGAGCGATAAGGAACGCAATGATATGATAATACCACATAAATACGAATGACGCACTACTGTGTGCTTATCCTGTTACCCCACCCGACGAATTAACAACTCACGTCGATATCCCTTCCTCGAGCGAGTAGAGGAGAAATTGTAATGCTCTCTCCACATATAGCAAGCTATTCTTTACGCTCTCATGAAACCACCATACCCAAGATGAAAACTTTCCGATGCTGTATACTTTTTCTACAAACTTCAAAAAATGACAAGGTTCGCGCATTGATAACAATATGCGAACAATTGTTTCAGTTTCCTTCGTTTTCATGACGTGTGCAAAGTAGTGTACATGTAAACTATATAGGAGTTTTATATTTTAAACTTTATGGTCCTCAATCAAGCAAACATCTAAAAAATAAATTATTTCTTAATGTTTAACAATAATTAAGGCTTTTTAACACTTTTCAAATCGTGACAAAATTTCACACTACCTATTTTATTTTTCTATATTAGGATAAGCATATTTTACTTATTGAAGAACAATATTTTCTGACGTTGGTAGAAAAAAATATTGTTAGCATGTCGTGATCGAGAACTGATTTTTTAAAGAGGCGTAGCCGAGTTAAAAAAATAGCGCACTAGATATAAAAATAACTATTTTACAATAAAAAAATGCCGACTTCGAAACGTTTTTTTGAAATCGCATCGGGGATCGAATGATAACTCATTTGATTCGTCTTTCGAGGGCCAAGTAGCTCAGTGGTTGAGACTGTAGCGTTCATTATCTGTGAAATGTAATTTTTGAATTTATAATAGAAACCTTATTTATTTATTATTTATTAAAAACCATTGACTGCTGGTCGGCTAGGTTCGAATCCTAGCGACTTCAGATTTTTATCTGATGGCCCGAGAAAGTGCTAGGAACCGCACGTTAAAAAATCAGACCTCGTTAATCCTTGGCTGGCACAAGTTTCGACTTTTGAGGGCTGCCGTTCGTAAGGGGACCACAGCTGGTTAACGGAAAAAACAATTTTAACAATACGACACCTGGTTAACGGAAAAAACAAATTTAACAATACGACAGCTGGTTAACGAAAAAAAACAATTTTACCAATTTTTTCCGGTACATAACGCTATGAGGAGCCTTTCGAATCCGAACAAAAGTTTCAGTAAAATTATCAAATCTTTCAAGGTACCCTTCTACAAAAGTTCTCTGTTCGTGAAAATTACTTATTATTATCAGCAGACAGATAACAATGCAAACTAATAATATTAAATGGTTATCATACCAAAACTCTTCCATTATATATCGCTATTTTGTTTTGGATGAAAATTTTTGTCTGAAATTTTGTTATCGTATAAAAAATTGAAAGACGATTCAATTGAGATATCATTTGGCCCAAAATGTGATTTCAAAAATTTTTTCAAAATGACGGAACGACACCATAGACATTTTTTTGTTGTCAAAAAGTAGTTTATGAACTATCGTTGAACCGCCGAATAAAATTTAATTTTTTTTTGTTCTGGAAGAATATTGTTTGAAATTTTGCTGTCATATAGATAATTGAAATATGTTCAGAATGAGGTATCACTCGACCCACCATGATATTTAAAAAAATCTTTCTGTTTTATCCCGACATTAGTATTTACAAATATAAATTATTACTGATACAAATTAATACATGCATAATAATATTCTCAGAGTCAATGAATTTTCTTCAGTTTTTTAGAATCGACCAATCAACTCTCATTTCGAGCGATATGTACAAATATTCCTTGCTTTCATAATAACCAGATGAATATGCACCTTGATCATGTGATCGATCTTGCCGTGAGAGGTAGTGTTGAAATTTCTACCTTCAACCTATTATTACACTTTCAGGTTATTTCATTATTATTCGTTACAATAATTAAAAAATATTGAAAAAATTATAGCTTCGTATTAATCTTTGTAAATAGATTCCAGATCATATTTTTTATAAGTACGTTAAAAATTTTTGTCTTCAGAAAAATAAATATCTTATATAATTCTCGACTGTTTGCCATGACGATACAATTTCCATGCATGTATTCATCGATAGAAATGTGATTCCCTAGGTAGGTATTTACAGCAATAAAATAAAAACCCCCGATGATCGCCAATGTGCCATCATTGTGGAATGGAACGATAAGGCAAATATTGCTCTACGACGTGCTCGTCCTTCTGCGTTGTGAATCTCGTCAGGAAATTGGAAAATGCTATCCGAATAGTTAGTCTTCGATCATCACTCTGGCATAAATTGGGACACGCCTACAGACTCGCTCAAAATTTGGAGGTTAATGCGTTTTCAGAATAATGTGGATAATTCTTGAATTATTCAGTTCATATTAAATTTTGAAATGAGCGAAGCTCGGACTGCTTGGTCATCTGAGATGTGATGTGAGACATGAAAAGGTGCTGCGCACTTGTCGAACAACGGAATATAGTTTGTAATATATCCAGTGAAAAGACACATAAACATACCTCAGAGTAATAAAAGACAATAGAGTGGCCTTTTTTATCTTTGTTTTGAAGGAAACATAACTTCGTTTGTTTACAAGCGAGGGCCTTATACATGTTAAGTCCGTATTCAATCGGGTGGCTTCGTGTATGCCCGATCATTTCATTTGGATCAACTGGTAATTCTTCGTTTGTATAAGGTCCTATACTTACCTACTCTACCCCCTGGGCAACAAATTGTATGGAAAAGGATAGTTAATGTTCACATGTTCACTTCAAAACCGGTATTTGTGTAGAGATAGGCATGGCAACTCTATGTCTTCTATTCCTCTGAGGAACATACATGCGTAATTTAAAATGTCTGGCTAGATTGGTTTCACTGTACTTCATCTATTTATATGAACATTGTCTTGCCATATTATGCTGTAATGCAACACCCTTTGTTAGAAATGCAATATTAGATTGGAGGAACTCATGAGCTACGTAAGATGTGATAATGAATTCATTTTTAAAAAAGTTCAGTTTCGAATTAGATCACAAAAATCAAATCGATGCATACTTATATAGTATCCAAAATAGCAAAAGTCGAATTTTTGACACCCTGTAGCTCGAAAAATTGTCATAGTATCGATCTGTTTCTACAAAATATCAAAATTTCAGCAATATTTTTATTTAAGTGCCCTTTAATTATGTTACCAATTATTTCATTTGGAATCTGCGACATTAAGTTCATTTCTGAACCTAAAAAACTAATAGGTATTTGAAATTCGAAGCTGAACACAAATCAATTTCTAGTATTCGTCCTTCCTCCTGTATTCCAACGAACACAACGTAAATAATTGATAGCGACGGATTATTTTTAAGCCAATTAGAACGAAAAGAATGATAATTGGTATAAATGGTGCGTTGTATATTTTCACGTCAACTGAGAACGAATAGGGCGGTAATGTGATACAGTGCCAACACAGCTCAATCAATGTGTCTTTGTTTGTGTGAGCTGTGAATTGTCAGTGGGAGTAGCTTATTCAAATTACAATATATTTGACATGCTTACAGAATGGACAAAAAAAATCAGGTCAACTGCTTTATTATAGATTATTGGTTGAAGAATTTTTTCCTATAAAATGTTATGCTCACAAATCCATAATTCGTACTTCATACTGATTTTAGTACCTCTTACTAGGTATTTTTGAAAATTTCAAGCAAAAATTCTAGAACTTATAATATAACTTTATTCATGAACAAAATACATAAGACCCAACAATTAAGAAGAATAAAGTCAGAGAACGAAAAGTGCTATTGCACTGACTTGTTACGTTTGAAATCAATGAAATGCAATGGGTATAGGTGAATGTTATGTTAAATATAATTGAAATGTTGTAGGTATAGCTAAAATATGGATTCGGTAAAATACACTGAGTGTAGATAAAAGTAATATAAAGTAAATACAAAAATAAAATGTGATATTTACATATACAATACAATTTGTAGCTGAAATATGAGAAGGGTAAAATACAGTGGGTAAGACTAGCTAAAATTAAAAAAAAAAGAAAGGTTGGGTTTCAATTAGTTCGGTCTAATTTTCAAAATAACTCGAGATCATGCTTCTTGGATTGCAAAGAATGAATTCTTTAAATTTTTTCTTAAATACTTTTACATTTTTTATATTTTCTGGTATCATATTGTATAGTTTTGGTGCGAAAAAGGAGTATGATCTTTGTAAAGCCATTTTCAACATCAGCAGTGTAACGTATTGATGCTTTCGACGAGTAGCACAATCATGACGTGGAAGTTGTGAGTGATTTTTGGTGATATGATATTCATTGATGGAGCAGAGAAAGTATAGTTGCCTTAAGTCAAGTATTCGTGATTTTTTATATAGGGTCATCTGATGGGTACCTTGACTTTTTGTTATATATTACCTTCAGAAATCTCGTTTGTGTGACTTCTAAAGAGTGAAGGTGCGATTTCAAACATGCGATCGTTGTCCTGGGGACAACGATCGCATATCTGAGATGACTTTCAACTTAAGAAAAATATATACAGTCCTCAGGTAGTCCAAGGGTAATATGTTTTTCAATTGTCTAAATGTAAATAAAATACTTCTCTATTTGTTTGTCACATAGGTTATGTGGAGGTTCCATTTCATGTGAGGATCAACTATGACTCCCAAGTATTTGACTTTTTCCTTTGGCGAAATGTATATGGAGTCTGCTCCAACCTTGATTTCAAGTTTGTCGAAGGAAGGAGTATCAAATGAAGTATAGCTGTGGTACGTAATTTGTTTTCTCGAAATTCACTGTCAAAAGCTTTCTATCTAGATATTTTTTGATATTTGAAAAGTCTTGCTCTGATTTAGATTTTAATTCCATCCAGCTTTCAGCACTATAGAAAATAGCTTTGTCATCTGCAAAACCGATGATGCTACCTTGTGTTTCTAGTGAGAACATATCATTTACATATATATTGAATAGTATAGGGCCTAGTATAGATCCTTGCGGAACTCCGTATTCGATCGTTTTCGCATTACTGCATACACCATCCACCCTCACAGCCTGCAGTCTATTTGTCAGATAGCTTTCGGATAATTTTAAACAATTTCCTCGAATACCAATATCTTCCAGAGCTTGCAAGAGTAAACGGTGACTGACGGTATCGAAGGTTTTCGACAAGTCAATGAATATAGATAAGCACGGTTTGCTAATATTTAATGATTCTGTGATCTTCGAAGTTAGGCTAAGGATGGCATCCTCAGTTAATTTTCCTTCCCTAAATCCGTACTGTTGGTTTGATAGGATATTGTATTTTTTCAGGTATGACTGTAATAGATTTTTTATTATTTTCTCAAATATTTTTGATAAGTGATATGGGCCCATAATTGATTGTTTCTGTTATATCACCTCGTTTGAACAGTGGGGTAATTATGGAGTATTTGAATGCTGTGAGGAAAACTGCCTTATCAACACACATGTTTATAATATGAGTTAGTGGTTCCAGAATATAGGGAGTTATTAATTTGATAGTTTCAGCTTCCAAATCAAAATTACCAACCAAGGTCCTTTATTGCATTTTCGATTTATTTTTTATCAACACGATCAAATACAAATGAGTTGACCATAGTAACTCTGGAATATAGGGTCAATTTTTATTTTTTTGGCCAAGTTTTTTCCCATATCAATGTACGTCCTGTTAAATTCATTTGCTATATCATATTTTTTTGTTAATAATTCACCAGACACTTCTGATTTTATTTATCTTAGTATTTCCTTTTTTTCTTTTACTTATGTCTTCTATTACTTTCCATAGGTTTTTTGAACTATTTTTGTTACAGTAAATTTTTTTTTATAGTAATTATTTTTAGTTTTCATTATTAGTGCGTTCAGTTTGTTTCTATAAATGTTGAAGTCCCTCCTCAGTTCTAGGTTGCCAGGTTCTTTTTGAGTATTCAGGAACATTTTATTTTTTTCATTAACAGAGTTTAACAGGCCATTGGTCATCCTGGGTGCAATGTTGTCATGCTTTCTTCGGAAAAGACGCTTTTCTGTACATTGTTCAAGACTTTTTTGATTAATATCTATTAACGTATTGGTTATAGTGTCTGGATTATTCGAATTGTACACTGGGAGCCATGACATTTGTTCAAATATATTATTCATTTTGTTTTTGTTTGTTTGTGTTTGTTTGTATTTAGGTATTTTGCTTTCCACTTCTTATCCCATCATGACTTGCATAATTGTAGTGAAGTGGTCTGTTATTTGCGTTTTCCGAACTAAAGGAATTGTATATTCTTTCAAGATTTCATCAGTTTTGATGAAAATATGATCTAAATATGATATGCTATTACCCTGGACTCTAGTTGTAACATTTATTGCAGACTGGTGGCCAAACTCATTCGAAATATTCAAATATTCTACAGTATTTCTATCATCTGGTATTAGCAAATCAATGTTTATATCACCTATGAATATGCAAAGATTCTTTTTACCATTATTATTATCTTCAAGAAACCTAGCCATTCCTATATTGAAATCCTGGATACTTGAATTTGGCGACCTATATGAATTTTTAGTCGAATATAGGCTACTACTCCATCATTTTGGTTGTATTTGCTTTCATTGTATATCACGTTATATCCGTTGATGTGAAAGAGGCTCAGATTAGTTATTTCTCTAGTTTCAGTCAGAACTATACAATCGAAATCAAATGCCATGTTCTGCAAGAGAATTTTTAATTCATCCAGATTTTTGTTGAAGCTGCGTATATTCATATGCATTATTTTAAAGTTATTGCTTTTCTCATTTATCAGTAAAATTTCTGAACATTCATCAATTTTGTCAATACAATATGTCTGAATTGATTGTGTTTCGAAATCACGTATGTATTAATCCACGATGAACAATAATTCAATTCAGTACTATTTCAATGTTGGACTATTTACATTGCCACTTTATAGAATAGGGTTGTTACAATTCGATAATGAAATATTCAATAATAATGTTATGATTTGAGTTATTAAATGTCTATATAAATGAATTGGTTAATAAATAAATTAGTGAGTAAGTGAGTAAATCAGAACTTATAGGTAATTAAAACTTATGTTGAAAACTACGGAAAATTTGTTGAGACTGGAAAATACGATATAGGTTATTTATTTTTTTTTACTCTCATAACTAATATAACATTTAGCGTACCGACATGTACCGAGTTAAATGATGGATTAATCACAGATTCACAATATATCTTTAAATTTTTAAAAACATAGCAGTGGCAACTCCATTCTTTAAATACATCACTCCAGTTACAGTTTGGCAAACATAGCTGCAGGTGTGAAATTTCCACGTCATGCGCGAACAATCACATGATGTAATGGGCCTTGTCACTAGATAGTTCATCGTACAACTGAAGCGCATCATGGGCGTGCATATTTTTACACGTGCAGCTATGTTTTTCAAACTGTACTGCTTGATTTCAGTAGTTAAACTCCCGCCTGTCAGACTAGGCGGTTTTGATCTGACAATTGAAACTGTCACGATGTATAGGATAACGGCAATGGGCTATCCTGGTATGGCAGGACATCTAGTTTTTAACTTGATAAGCTCATTGTTAAATAATAGATTCCTTCATCTGTAACTTCAAACAAAACAATTTTGTTTCCTTGAAGTTAGTAGAAATAATACGGTATTTAGGTAACGAGTTTATAAACTAGGTAGGGGAACCTGTTTTGTACCTCGACCAACGGTACCTGGAACATATCATGAAAATTCAAACTTAGCGGTAACAACTGATAGTGTAAACACCTCAGAGTAACGAAAGACATAGAGATGCCCTGCCTATACCTACACAAATAGCTATTTTGAAGTGGACATCCTTTTCTATAAAATCTGTAAGCGAGAGGCGTGACGGGTTGTGAAACGGTATGGACAGTTTGTTCACACTTAGAGCACAGCTTAATAAAGACACAGCTAGGAAACTCATTCTAATTCATGAAGTCGTCGGGAGTAACCTTGAAGATGTCATTCGGGTGTAAAAGCCAGGGCAGGTTTAGAAATATTTGTAGGGAAACAGACAGGACCGTACTTGTAGAATTTTAATAACTCGTCGAATAATTTAATTAAACGAAAATCACTTACCTAATACCATTAGTTGTCAACAAAAACCGTCGAAGAGTTATATTCGGTCGTATTACGGTATACCGTGAATTATTTATGGCAAATTGAAAATCTAAAATTATCAACAAACGTCACTTTAGAGCGAACTTAAAAAATGGTTTTTATTGGAGCTTTATATTTCAAGCTCAAGTCGCAGATTTCAAATAAGTGTTGTTGCCAAAATGTAGAAATGTTTCCTCAGGTGAATGCGCAGTCGAATGAAATTACACTTTTATTAGGTTGGATAAATATACATTACTGAAACGTCAGTGGAATTGAACTGTATTATAACACTTTTACGCCAGCACGTTTACCAAATACGAATTAAACAAGAGTATTTATTTACAGAACGGTGGATCATTTTCTAAATGAGATATTTTAGGAATTTATCATTTTTTTCAAGTTGAAATGATGTGCTTATATTGGCATTTTTTCTACGTTCATGCAAAAAGCAAGAAATGATTTATTGAGGTCCTATAATAGGTGTAGAAAAATGAATAGTGCAACTTAGATAGATAGATAGATAGATAGATAATTTATTCATCATTGAAGTTTTACACATTGGTAGTACAAAACTTATCAGACTAGTCAAACAGGAATCAGACATACACATGTCCTAATGACGAAATAAATAAAATAAAACAAAATAGGTAGAACGAGACATTAAAAATTACATTCACAATTAGTCACCTTACGGTGTTAACAATCCAAGAATTCATTCATTGAATAAAAAGCATTAGCACTCAAATAATTGAGAAGTCTTGATTTAAACAAATTAAAATTACTAGTATTTCCAAGAATACCAACAGCATGGTTGTAACATATTACACCTTGGTGAAAGTGTGAATTTTGTGAGACACCAAGTCGTGAAAATGGCATGCGGAGATCATTTCTTCGACGGGTATCATAGTTATGAACCATATTGTTTCTTAACAAATTTGATTCTTCTTTTTTTATGTTCAGTATCAATAAAAATATGTATAGACATGGTATGGTGAGAAGTGATAGGTCAATAAAGATTTGTCGACAGCTTTGACGAGGGTGGGCACCCACCAGGCATCTGACTATCTTTTTTTGCATGGTAAAAGCCCTAGAGGCATGACTTGAGTTTCCCCAGAAAATCAGACCATAGGTTAATACAGATTGCACTAACCCATGATTGCACTTAAATGCGTATTTATTATTACTATCGATTTGCATTGAAACAGATCACTATCATCTATTTTTCCATGTATAATATTCATTTTAAAACTTTTAATTCTGTCATTGTCAGAATTGATTTTTGACTGACGTTTCTATAACCACAGTGGCATTATAAAAATCAAAATCGTAGTGGCCGTGAGCGCGTATGTTATCACGAGTGCAATAAAGAACTTCTTCTTCCACTAAATATAGTTCAATAAAGTTTTGCTTCTTGCATAAATGTAGAAAAAAGAAAAAAAGTTTATTGAGAAAATGTACCTGAAACAGATCACTACAGGTTATGCAATATAATCAATTTATTTTTGAAATTTTCTTGGCCCCTTAAGTCCCTATTAATGTTTTTCAATGTTTATCAATGTAATCAAACCCATATGAGGCTATAACATCAACCTTAGAAATTCGAAACTTGAAAGGCGGGCATATTCTTCTTACCAAAAACCCTTTTCTACATGTGAAAGCAAAGTTTCAGATTATCCCAGGTAATTGCCTCACCAAATTTATTCAGTAAATTACCTCCGCCCTGAAATATTCTTGTTCCATACACCTAATTATTTCGAATTCTCGTTTTGTACACCGACCACTGCAATGCTCGTTCTAGTTAGACCAGACTGAACAATTAATTCTTGCATAATGTATGTATTCAATTTCCACGCACTGAAATGTAAAAATATAAATTGATGAACCTGTAAGATTAACAACGACACATTTTAGAGATGAAAGAAAAGTTTAAATTTTCAATGTATTGATCACAGTCGTAACAATAATCAAATCAATGACAACTTGTTCCGAATGAAATGAGCTGGCATACACGAAACTACCCAATTGAATACGGACTTAACATGTATAAGGCCCTCGCTGGTAAACAAACAAAGTTATGCTGCCTTCAAGACAAGGATGAAAAAGGCCACTCTATTGTCTTTTATTACTCTGAGGTAAACACCATTTTGACCATCTGCTTACTAAAGTAGATTGATGATGAAGAGATCTGCATTTTTTTTTTTTCGTTGAAAATGTAAGTTATTTCTCAATTAATTTTTCGCAAATATATCTTGTGTTTAAAGATATCATGTCAATTTTGTAGTTAACATTTATTTCGTGTATTTTGAACCGCTATATTTCTAATAGCAAATTTGTTGTGAATTTGTTTGGCGTTCTTACACGATGTTGTACTTAGAACAGGTAGAATAGGTTTAAGATACATCGTGATTTCATAAAGTATATAAAGCATGTTTTTAAATTATATTTTTTTAACGTTCATCGTTTGGCGGTCCTATTACAACAAAATCTGTCCTGGAGCAAAACAGGAATAAAAATGGAGCGGCCAGACTCGGAAAAGTTAAGAATGGCAATAAAATTAATAAGAGAAAGAAGACTTACACTATACAGTGCAGCAAATATATCGGCTTAGCAAGAAGCACAATTCGTAGATATATGAAAAACTTTAAAGGGACAGGTAAAGAAGACTAACAACCTTCTGCATGAAAATTGCAGCACAAAGAAAGTTTTTAATCGGGAAGAAGAAAATATGATCGTAGAATATATAAAAGAGGCAGCAACTTTAGAATAATAATATAAAGAAATGTTCGAGAACTAGCGTCAATTTCAAAGATTTCATGATAACTGGAACTATTAGTGGTACTAACCTTTCGGGTTGGTCCAATGAAACATGGTTTATTCAATTTTTCAAGGATTTTATTCAATACGTAAAGCCGCCAAAAGATTCACCTCTTAGTATGTTGATGGACAATCATGAGAGCCACATATCACCCTGTGATTCAATTAGCTAAAGCTAAATGAAGTGATCTTAGTGACATTTTACCAACATACAAGTCACAAAATGCAACTGTTAGACATATATGGTGCTTTTAAAACTTATTATAATACTGCAATGAATGAACACATCACCAGGCAATATTGGGAGACCAGTCTCAATTTATGACTTTACTCAACTTGTAGGAAAAGCTTTTCATTTGGCTTTTATACCAAATTATATTACAAATTTATTCCTCTGAATGAAAATATTTTCCAAGATTTTGAATATTCACCATCGAATGTGACTGATCCTCCTGATCCAGCTGCAGCTGTTGACTATGTTACTGAATCAAATTCTCAGTTGCCCAATAATATTTCATCAACTTCAAGTGGCCTTACCTCGACAGAGGCATCTGTAAGTAAAGAAGACGTCCAGGCTGAACCTCGGCCGTCAACATCGGTTGTTGCGTTCTTCCTTGATTAGGTCACATCCGAAAGCTGCTCCTCGTGAAAACACCCGAAAGGGGCGAGAAAAGGGAAGGCCGCGCATATTGACCGACACCCCAGAAAAAAATATAATTGAGAAACAAAAACAAGCAAAAGCAAGTAAGACTAAGGTACCCACTCAACTTAAAAACACTAAACGTAACCCTACAAATATAGAAATAGTTTGGCGAAAAGTACTGACAGATTCTGATTCTGTTCCAGAAAAAATGGTGATTGAGGAACAAAAACAAACAAAATAAAGTGAGACTGTAAGAAAGTACTGGAAGATTCTGATCTTTATCAGAAACTTCTGCTTCAAAAGAAATTTCTCTACGAGATTCTGATGATTCTTACAGCTCTCTTCATTACTCGGAATCAAATGCGGACATGACAGCAGACGAACTTGATGGAAGATCCTGTCTGGATACTACTTCAAAGTCTCAAGCTTTTTCGGTAGTAAGTGCAATGCAGAAAACATTCAATTATAGGAAATGGCCAGGGCGAATCGAGTCGATGTTTCATCTTTGGCAAGACATCCTGGAACATATTTATCAACCCAGTGGAGAGAGTGTGGAGTGTGGAGAGAGTGTTTTCAATTTAATTCTGAGAGTTCCACCATCTGACGACGACGTCGTTTCGTTGTTTACAACTCATCAGGACAGCTTTATGGAACTCCCGAAATCAAAACGAAATCACTCTGAATTGATACCTTACGGCAAATACAATGATAATGAAGAATAACTTGTGACATCTACAGTCACTCGTTGAAACTTGATTTGAAACGAACCACGGAATCCAAAGTTAGAAATTTTTCCACTAATTGGCATGCAGTAAAAAATTTTGTTATTCTGGCCAATCAAAAGTTCAAATAAGTTGCTCATGCGTTCCCTAAATGGAAAAGTTATTGGGTATAACCCTCAGATATATATATATATATATATATATATATATATTTATATATATATATATATACCTATATATATATATATATACCTATATGAGGTTTGTTTTAGACACATAGGTCCGAGGAACAACAGGATCCCCGTTCTCTAAACACTAGTTTCGTTTTCTATCACGTAAAATAATTTATAATCTACTTTCATTTCATGGTACTCAAAATATTCGTTACAAAAAGGACATTATTCAATTCTTTACATGATATACTATTATGATATTCGTTACCTTTTTTCTGAACTTTTTTGTTTCATAAAGAACTGAATAATATAATTCCTGGTGGAGGATATGCAGACCGTGTTACAGAAAATTTGGTAATGAACTCTTTAAATTATCGACCTGAGTACATATAATAAAATAATGTATCATTCCTGAACTTTTCTGAATAAATTATACAGTTTGGGCCGCATGATGCCAAAAATGCTTATTATCAGAGTTACAAAAAACACTTCATAGGGAATTGTGACCACAAATATGGCGGCAATTTTGAAAAATGAATTTCGAATAGGCAAAAGTAGTTATTTTTGAAAATAGCGAAAAGTTATTTGAAAAAATAGTTGACAATTCAATTATAGGCCCACATACAAAATTTTACATATCCACCTGAAAATTGTGATTTTCTTCTCAACATTCTAATGTTGAATAAAAAACGTCGTTTTTTTGGTTTTAATTAACTATAAGTAATCATTATAAACTTATGCAATCAATATAATAGAATTCTTAGGTTTGTTTCTAAATGCTAGTGCCAAATTTAATAAAACAATAAAAAATAATAAGAGACAAGGTTTCATTCCAATGTGTAATGTACGTTATTCTGTTTATTAGAGATTCAAAAACTTGCCATGCAAAGTTTTCACTTCCAATACTAAAGTGGCCAGCTTTCGAATCTGTAACATACAGAATAACCTACTTACATCACACATCTGAAGAAATAATTTTGTATATTTAAGAGAATTTGAATAAAAGAATTTTTTTTATTATTTCATTTTGTGCCTTTTAATTATGGTTATTATTGTTACAAGGCCTGTTTCCTGTGAGTTTGACCTATCTAGATCTTCAATGAGGAGGCCATCTGAATATTAACTCGTGCGCCGTACTATAGAAGCCATCTTGGATTTTTGAATTTTAACAAAACATGTATGATCTTAAACCCCATTATTCACAAAAATCGTCCGCCATCTCGAATTTATGAATTTCGATAAAAAATGCATAATCTGTGACATCAAAAACCCTAACATATCAAATTTAAATGGAATCGAACCATAATCTCAACAATCGCCGCCATGTTTGAATTATAATTGTTGACAAAAAATTCATAATCTCCGAGATAATCTCCATACCAAATTTGAATGGAATCGGACCACACCGAGAAAAACTTTGGTAACTATTATTAAAACTTCAATATTGGCTACTTACTATCAAATGAAGTACTTATTTCAATGACATAAAGTTATTGGCCCTCAATAAATATTTTAATTGTTATTGTCGATTTTATTTGGTATAAGAAAAAAGGTATTTGGATCGTGAACTAAGTATATGATGGAATTCCCGAAATTACTGGAAGCTTGGGGATCATCAACATTTTATAGTTTCAAAAGTGAGTACAAGTTATTGTATTGAAGAAGTTTCGATCAAACTTTATAGGCTTGAAATCTCTCATGCATATAAAATATTTATCTTAGTATATAAATTAACAAAATAGTATATGATTTTCTATATGGAATATCTCATTTCAGGTATAAAATACTGATAAAAAAGTACAAGTGCGCATTTGAATTTTCTTATTTGATAGAATTCTGTTACACGGAATCACACCGCTTGGCGCTGGCTGGAATGATTGGAAGATGCGCGTTGCAATCATAATAGGTAATCCTGTTCCAAGAAAATTCAAATGCGCACTTGTACTTGTAATATCAGTATTTTATAATTGAAATAATATATATATATATATATAGAAAAGGGTACTCTTGTTTGCTAACTAGTTAGGAAATGCACTTGTGCATTAGAGTGCATTATATATATATATATATATATTTCACATAAATGAAATCATAGAATTGGAAAACTGATAATATCAGAAATATTTTATGTGTATAAATGATAGCAGGTAAGTCTAAACTTCGTCAGAAACTTCCCTGATGAAATAATTTGTACTCACCTTTGAAACTATCGTAAAATGTTGATAATCCCAAGTTTCCAGTAATTTCGGAGATTTTATCATATAGTTCTCGATACTCAAAATTCACCAGGAATACATATATTCGAGGAATAGACGCGTCGTTTCGTATTTGTCTGTACGACGCAAACATACATCTTCACACTCTGAAGTATCAACCAACAATGATGTATCATGTAAAATGCAACCAGCCACTTTATGCTGATATAAAACGAAGAGTAATATTAACTAACACTCCGTTACTCCAAAAATATATCTTTGATTAAGACAGAGAGCAAGATATTTGTACTTAGTACGGCCGTTGTTTGAAGTATGGAAACTTCGATATCAGTAAATACTTTATTGTTAGGGTTCCTTTTTTTGGGCGGGCGTATTATCCTCACCAAAAACCATTTTCTACCTGTAAAAGCAAGGGTGTACGATAATCCTATAGGTAACCTCCTCACCAAACTTATCTGGGAAATTTCCTGCGCCTTGAAATATTCTTGTTTCGTACACCCATTTAAAATATATTTATTAAATTTTCACGCACTCAAATATCTACGCAAGGTTAGTTCGTTTTGGTTATATCAGAATAAATAATTACTCCTCGCAAAATGTAAATATTCAATTCTCATGCACTCGAATGTCAACGTAAGGTTAGCTCGTTCTAGTTAAATCAGACTAAATAAGTACTCCTCACAAAATGCATTGTAACAAGAACGAAATATAACTTTTGGATGTCAAAGTCCTTTTTTAAAAACTAATTCTTATTTACAAAATAGGTCTGAACAGTAAAAGAGCAAAAATATAACTGAATTCTAAAATGAATCTTCCCATAAAGATTAAGATGCTTGCACATCAGTTTCCCGGAAACGCGAGATCCTGCATCAGCTTGGTCAGCGATTCACATGGGACCGGGCGATATAATTCCTCCCCCTGAAGATTCAAAGTAGGAGGTTTAGCGAGGAAGTTGAACCCTTGACATCTCGGTTTCCTGTTGTTGTTCGTTTGGTGTCTTGGTTCCGCATCCCCTGAAGCCTATCTTCTGGTGGACCATGTATACGAAGACTGATATTAGGACCAGGTAGATGAACATCGTCCAAAAACTTGGGATATGTGCTACGTCTTTGAAGGATATTATCGGTTCATTCTCCGTTATGGCTGTCTGTATTGAGTGGAGTTCGTCCAGTTTCAAGTCATCAAGTTGGATACCTATACTTGATTTGGGTGGATCTGACTTCCTTTCATCTAGGTCTGGTAGGATGATTGGTTCGCTATTGGTGACCTGGTGGTCATTGATTATAATTTGGTCGCCACAGGATAACTGGCATCCAATTGGAATGTCGAAAAGGTACCTTCCAGGTGGCAGGTTTTCGATCTCGTTTCGGCTTTCACACTTAACCGTGGTCGTTTGTTGGGACGGCAGAAGTTTGTTTGAGTCGTGCAGTTGCCTGATGGCCGGTCTTGATAGATGGATGGTAGTTCCCTTGCATGTGGAGGTGTTTTGGACATTGAGTACCTGGATTTTGCATGGATTATCGTCTGTGAGCTCTCTGATGTCAGTGGACGGGTAGATATAGGTTTGATGAGAGATCTCCAAACAGGGGTCGCTCAAAAATGCATACAATTTCTCGTTTTTTGTTAAATACTTATTTTGAGGTACGACTGCCTTGAACTGACCCTTAGTTAATATTGGAATAGAGAAAAGATGATAATAATCAAATTTTGAGGAGTGGGTGATGGGAATATGTAAAATATAGGTTATTCTGAAGTTTGAGATATAGCTTTCGAGACTCATAATTTTTTCAAATAGCAAAGTATTTTCGAAACTTATTTCAATTGGTAATTGGTCTTCGTTAAAAATGTTCTTTAATTTTTGTAGTTCGTTGAACAAATCTTTCAGTTTTTATTATACTTGGATGAAGAATGTTTAGTCTGGAAAATTGTATAGAATTTTCGACATCTTGTAAAATTGAGTTTATGATCTCGTATGTGTTGATTATCTGGTTCATAATATCTTTGATGAACATAGAATTTTCTTATGTTTCACTGAATTGTACTATTGAACTGATTGATTAATGATATTGAAAGTGAATTTTGCCTTTTGATATTCGTTACTAGATTATTTTGATTATTTTGCAATTCTTTAATCAGACGATCATATTTTTCCCCGTCACTGGAATCTAAATTTCCTGTGATTGATTTGAAAATTGATCCAATTCCTCCCAGAAGGTTTTTGTATCCTTAGTATGGATTTCAACACGGGATGAAGCATCGGCGTTGGTGTTCAATTTGACTTTTTTGTATAGTATGTTGTAATCGTATTCGTCTAGTTTGATCCGCCATCTCAACAATTTTGAGTTGGGGTCATTCAGGGAGAATAACCACTGAAGAGGTTTGTGATTAGTAATGATTATACTTGGTAGACCATACGATGGCAAGCAGCTCTTTCTCAATTACTGAGTAATTTTGCTCAGAGTCATTCAGGGTCCGAGATGCGTATGCAACTGGCAAATCTTGGCCAATAGGACCTTGGGAGAGAACAGCTCCCAGGGCAAATTTACTTGCGTCCGTGGTGAGGTTAAAAGGTTTTGAAAAGTCGGGGTACTGCAGAATTGGGTCGTTGATCAAAAGGTTCTTGCAAGTATTGAAACATTCCAAAAACTCTGCGTTATGCTCGATTTTTGCGCCCTTCTTCAGGCATTTAGTTAGTGGTTTAGTTAATCTAGCAAAATTATTTATAAAGCGTCGATAATAGCCTAACAGACCTAAGAATCCTTTTGATGGCAATGATTTTATCTGGATTTGGCTTGACACCTTCAGGGGTCACGACGTGGCCCAGATAAGCTACTTCCTTTCGTAGGAATTCTGACTTATCCAGCTGAATTTTAAAATTTGAACTCCTCAACCGATTGAAGACGGCTTTGAGACTCTCGAGATGTTCTTGCAGGTACGTTGAAAAGATGATAATATCGTCGAGGTACACCAAATATTTTTCGTTTTGGATACCACGAAGAATATTATCCATTAGGCGCTGGAATGTTGTAGGCGCGTTCTTCAACCCGAATGGCATTCTGAGGTACTCGTAATGCCCATGTTCCGTATTGAAAGCTGTTTTTTCAATATCGTCCTGTTCCATCTCAATTTGGTGGAAACCACTAGCTAGGTCGAGGGTCGTGAAATACTGGCATTTTCCCAGTTTGTCCAAAAGATCGGTGATGTTCGGTAAGGGGTACTTGTCATCTATCGTCCTCTCATTGAGCTTACGATAGTCAACGACCACCTTCCATTTTTGTTTCCCAGAAGCATCCACCTTTTTGGGAACCACCCAAATTGGCGATGACCAAGGAGAATTGCTTGGCCTAATTATTCTCTGATCGAGCATTTTTTTGATCTGATCTTCGACTTCTTGCTTGTGAATGAATGGATACCTGTATGATTTGTTATATACTGGTACCTCATCAGATGTTCGAATTTGGTGTTTAACGCGGCTTGTAAAAGTCAGTGGAGTATCTTCATAGTAAAAAATATCCGAATATTCTTTGCACAATGAAAGTATTTTGGATTTTTCCTCGTCATTCAAATGAACACAACGAATTTTTGAAGAATCTAAATTTTGTTTTGGTGAATCGTCAAAATTATGAAAATCAATTTTTTGAACTTCGTTCTTATCGAATTGTTCAAGAGTGATCGGTTCAGAAAAATTTAAGGTTACTGGTTTTGTGGTATTGTTCAAAAATGTAGTGAGAGCTTTGCCTTTCTTTGCGATAGTAAGACACTCTGGAACTTTTATGGAAACGTTGGTGAGGTATTATTATTTCACCATTCTGGATTGATGTTTTGACTTGTATCACTTGCTCGGATCTTGGAGCAATCGTAATTAAATTGAGATTCTTTTTTGTTTCCTGAAACCTAAGTTTTATTTTCGCGTAAGGAGTAATAAGAGCCGTTACCAAAATCTAGGTTAGCTTGTAAAAGTTTTAAGTTGTCAAGACATGTACATTAATATAATTACACAGAAGGTTCAATATATTTTATTTATTTATTTTTTATTTTCACAAACAGGAATACAAACAGGACGAACCCAGAAACAGTATTCACATGTAAAACTTAATATGTTACAAAAATAGAAAATACAGTAGAAAACTTTCATGTATAAAATATCGAAATTCTTATCTATTAGAAGATGGAACAAAGTATTTCTTAAGTTTATTCACAAAGGTAGTCAAAGAGTCAGAAAAAATATCAATCTCCACTATGTTTGAGATGGAGTTATAACTTTTCAAGCATCGATGTAAAGGGGAGTTCAAATAGTAATTTAAACACCTATCATAGAACTATTGAGGCTCTTCGCTAGGGGCTTGCCTGAGCATAACCATATCTCTGTTCAGGCAAGTTTCTTGTTAATGTGTCCTTAAGTTCTTGCCAATTTGAAACATTTTGTATGTTGGCTACTATTTTTGCATTACCAGATAATTTAGAAATGAGACAGTTCAGCAAATAAACATTTTGAAAGTTTGCCGGTTCGGCAGCATTATAAAAATTGGTAATTATTGAATCACAAACTGATAAATCTCTATTTAGATCATTAGGATTGCCATCAAATTCTGGCACAACTTAAGGTATTGAGGATTGAATGTATTAGCCATTTTCTTGTTTAAATTATTAGAAGTACTAGGCAAAGAAACTATAGGATGAGCTGAAGGGTTTTCGTTATCAAGACTTAAATTTCCTAGAATTTGTGTCAAACTATCAATGTTCATTTAAAAATAACTTACATTAAAACTGTAAGAACTTTGAGCATCCTTTGATAAGGTAGACGACTGGTTCCTCGATTTTTGATTTCCAGAAGACTTCCTTGCGAGACTGGACGATTTTGTTCCACTCCCCGATGATCTGCCTGTTGAGGATAGCTAGGGATCCTCGATGGACTGGGTTTCTTAATTTTTGAAGAGCCGCTCCTTCACAAACACCACCACAGAACAAAACAACAAGTTCGATACTCGATTAATCGTGGATACGAAAACAGCACGTTCGATACGTTCAATTTCGAGTATCCTACCGACTGCGCCAAATATAACTTTCGGATGTCAAAGTCCTTTTTTAAAAACTAATTTTTATTAACAAAATAGGTCTGAACAGTACAAGAGCAAAAATATAACTGAATTCTAAAATGAATCTTCCCATAAAGATTAAGATGCTTGCACATCAGTTTCCCGGAATCGCGAGATCCTGCATCAGCTTGGTCAGCGTTTCACACGAGAACGGGCGATATAATTAACGCTACCCTGTACTTTCTCACTCTGCGATGAATCAATTCCATATGAATCATCATATTGAAATCGACAGCTGTAAAATGTATCTATAAAAATGGGATGTTGATGTCACCGCGGTCACGGGCCGACTGGAATATTTCTATTCGATATATTCTACTTTGATCGAGATGTTCTACTTCAATCGGGAACACATTGGCTCGCATATATTATTATAAATATGGTTTACGAGTACGAGATTTGTTGTACATAAATTAGAATAGTTAGTTTGAAACCTCTTGGAGAAATTGTATTAAAATAAATTATTTATATACCTAGTGGCAAGGTGTTTATTTGTAACATTGGTGATCAGACTTGAATGGACTTCAAGATCAAGAAACCAGAGAAGCATTGACACCAGCTCATCCAGCACATGTCGTGGATGCACTGGTACACGCATTGTAATTTGAGGCTGCAAAACAATGTTGCAAGAGCCAGAGTGCGTTCCGGATGATAGAAGGTCTACAGGAGCCTGCTACACTAGAAGCTGCCATGAGAAAAGTAATGGAGGAAGTGTTGCCCAAGAAGAGACTGGTAAGATGCCGTAACTGAAGGAAACTAGGTCACATGCCTAGCCAATGTCTAACTTTCAAAAGGTCGAGACTCACGAAGGCTGTTGAGAAGGGGCAATCGTCGACCTATACTAAGCAAGCCCTGGTTAACAACGCATATATCACTGTCCTCCAACGACAAAACAAAGGAGCCTTCGTAAACGGTTTCATAAACAACAAGCCTTGTCCCATGATACTATATACAGGTGCGACTAGGGCCATTCTTGGATCTTCATTTGCTTAAACATCGGTAAGAATTGAACCGTCGACTTGGAAGTTACGCACAGCAACAGGGTATAATGAACTACTGATGGAGCTGAATCTAGGTAGCACTAAACTGGAGTATCGGGCGTTGGTAGCTGATATTGAGGACGATGCAATCATCGGAATGGACATGATGAATTCAAAAAGTTTTGAGCTGAATTTCAAAGATGGCGTCCTGTGTGTGAACGGAGAAGAGCTGGTACTCCATGAAAGAAGTGAAGGAATGATTCGTGTCCTGTTGGCGTACCTGAGAGGGCTGAAACCATTCTGGAAGCTCGCATGGATGACGGAGCGAGCCGTGGGAGCGTGGTAATGTTCGAGCCTAGCTTCATGATGAGAAAATTGGACAAGGAATTGCACTAGGAAAGACCTGTTAGTGAATTTGTGCCAGTAAGGGTAATGAATGTCAACTATTATCCAGTGACCTTGATGAGGGAAACTCTTTTGGGGCACTGATCGTCTATTTTCTTCGTGGTCCAGAGTGTACGCGGTACAGTTAGCCAAGACAGCAACTTGCCAGCAGAATTGGACAAGTTAGTCACCACTTCATCGAAGGACATAGGACCAGCTCAGCAGTCCAAACTGAGGGATTCAGTCAAAGAGTATCAGGACATCTTCGATACCGGACAAGGAAAAGGTGGTAGAACAAAGTTTCTCCAGCACAAAATTGATACTGGTGATGCTCGACCAATCCGTCAACCAGCCAGAAGACTCCCTCTTGCCAAAAAGGAAGTGGCTGACAAAATTGTCAACGTTATGGGAAAAGAAGAAATAATTCAACTGTCCGACAGCCCCCAGTCATCTCCAGTTGTACTCTTAAAGAAAAAAGACGGATGGACACGCTTCTTTGTAGACTATCCTCAACTTCATAACGTGACGAAGAGGGACAGTTACCCTCTCCCGAGAATAGACGATATTCTAGACACCTTGGCCGGCTCAACAGTTTTCTCAACTCTAGATTTGAAGAGCGTATATTGACGGGTAGAACTAGCCCCAAAAGACAGACAGAAAACAGCTTTCTCTATCGGCTCAGGATTGTGGCAGTTCACAGTTATGCCATTCCGCCTTTGTAACGCTTTAGCCACCTTTGAGAAATTGATGGAGACTGTGTTGAATGGGCTCTCATGAAAAACGTACCTGGTATACCTCGACGACATCATCGTAGTTGGCAGATCGTTCGAAGATCATGTCAAAAATCTAGGGGAGGTATTCCTGCGCCTGAGGAACTCTGGGCTGAAACTGAGCACTAAGAAATGCCATCTGTTCCAGAAGGAAGACCATTTCCTTGACCACGTTGTCTCTGGGAAAGGAGTAGCAGTGGACGACCAGAAAATCAAAGCTGCTCTCAGAGACTGGCGTATTCCGAAAGATATTCACCAGCTTCTGAGTATTTTGGCCTGTGCACCTACTACCGTCGATACGTGCTAGGATTTGCCAACATCGCCAAACCACTAAACAGATTGACCGAAGGACAAACTCATTACCAGTGGTCTACGTAATGTCAAGATTCATTCAAGGAGCATTGATAAAATCACTGATATCCTTTACCCGATGGAAAATTCATTTTGGACTTCGACGCCAGTAACGTAGGGCTTGGAGTCGTCCTTTCCCAAATCCAGGAAGGACAAGAGAAGGTTATTGGGTATTTCAGCAAAACTCTCAGCAAACCGGAGCGCAATTATTGTGTCAACTGTTGGCTGTAGTAAAAAGGGTAGAACAATTTTACAAATACGTCTACAGAAGAAGATTCCTGATGAGGACTGACCATGCAGCCCTCAAATGGCTTTTACGGTTTAAAAACCCCGAAGGACAGGTAGCGCACTGGATCGAGCGACTTCAAGAATTTGATATGGACATCGGACATCTAGCAGGAAGCAGTCACAAGAACGCCGATGCACTATGGCGGAGACCATGTCCAGAAAACTGCTCACACTGTCGTCGAGCCGAGGAGAAGGACGCAGTCGTTTGTAGGATCACGGTGGTTGATGATGACTAAAAATATGACCAATTCCAAAGAGGCAAAGAGAAAGATCGAGAGTTTCATCTAGTCATCGACTAGAAAAAGCGCAACCAAAGATCATCATGGCAGGAAGTCGCACGCTATTCTCCAGCAGTTAAATCATACTAGGCTCAATGGAATTTCCTTACGTTGGATAATGGGGTCTTGAAACGCGTGTTGGAGTCCGAAGATGGCAGAGCGCAAAAATGTCAGGAGACAGGAAGTGCTTCGAGAAGAGCACGACGGAATCACCGGAGGATATCTAGGAGTGACGAAGACCCTGCAGAAATTGAGGCAACGGTTCTCTTGTGCCAATTGTCAATCCGACGGTAAGGACTGGTACCGTATGCGCTGCCAGCAATGGGCCCCGAACTCGACCTGAGGCCCCGATGCGTCAGTAATACGTTTGCAGTCCATTTGAATGGATTGCAATAGATATCGCTCGCCCATTTTCCGAATCTGAACATGAAAACAAATACATCCTCGTGGCAATGGACTATTCCAGCCATTACCGTCGCAGATCAAGGAGTGGATATGCCGATTCGGCGTCCCATTGAAGCTGAATTCGCACCAAGGTAGAAACTTCGAATCCCATTTTTTCCAGGAAATGTGCAAAATGTTGGATAGTCGAAAAACCAGAACAACAGCTCTACATTCACAATCCGATGGAATGGTACAACGAATAAATAGGACAATAATCCGCCACCTGTCCAACGTAGTCACTGTCTTATGACTTGATGTTTGGAACGACCATCACAAGCGAGTCCGTTTGAATATCGAGAGTGCCAGCAACCATATGAAGAGGACCTATGACATCAACGCAGATGCTGGAACATTCAAGACCGGTGACCTAGTCTGTCTATACAACCCCAAGCGTCGCTGTGGCTTCTCACCGAAATTGCATAGTTCGTGGGAAGGTCTGTTAAAAATAAAAATAACAGATACACTCGTTTACCGGATTCAAAAGCCACCCCGAGGAACACCTCGAGTCGTCCATTTCAATAGGTTGGCTTCTTATGACGGAAATCAAGTTCGTACCCCCAGACCACAAGAGGATGAGATGGTCTTCCACCAGTTCATGGCATTATACGCAAATGAGCAGAAAGTTTCACATGGGGTAACTCGAGAGAAGTCATAAGACCTTTTCTAGGCACCTATTTACCACACGCTAGTGCACTGCGAGGCAGAAGAACTCCGAATCTCCAGAGGCATAGCTGTGGTGTTCTCAAAGAAGTTCGGCCAACTTCAAGAACTACGGAAACAGAACCCAGTTGGAGGGGTGCTACAGTTAAAGAAGAACCCGAGAAACATCTTCTACCTGGTAACCAAGAGGCAATCTCGACATAAACCGTCCTATAAAGACGTCTGGGAGAGCCTCACCAGATTGAGAGATACGCTGCTGGACCAGAATCTCATGGACCTGGCAATCCCAAAATTGTCCTGTGGGCTTTATGGGCTGGATTGGACAGTCATTAGAAGCATGTTGAAAACAATATTCAGATCCAGCGGCATTAAGATTTTGGTGTTCTGTGTCCTTAATGACCGAACACGAAGACTGTCGAGTGTTACTTCCATCTGACGTCACGGTGCAGGTATGGGGAGTTGTGCAGGTACCGACACACTCCAAGCATGCTATTTCGGGACGAAATGTCTTGAAGAAGGGGGAAATGTAACAATGACGCTAATCCTGTACTCTGTACTGCCTCACTCTACGATAAATCAATTCCGCATGAATCACCAGATTGGAATCGACAGCTGTAAACTCTCAAGTTCACAAACAGAGCAATAAAAAATGGTATGTTAATGTCACCGCGGTCAAGGACCTTCTGGAATATTGCTATTCGAGATGTTCTACTTTAACCAAAATGTTCTACTTGAATCGGGATGTTCTACTTGAATCGGGATGTTCTACTTGAATCGGGATGTTCAACTTTAATCGGGAATACATTGGCTCGCAAATATAAATATGGTACTCGTTAGTGAAATGAACAGATCAGTGAATCCGAGATTTGTTGTACATGAATTAAAATTATTGTTAGTTTGAAATATCTTTTAGAAATTGTATTCAAATAAATTATTTATATAGTATAAAGGTGTTCATTTTCAACAGTATATATTTAATTTCCATGCACTCAAATGTCTACATAAGGTTAGCTCGTTCTAGTTAAATCAGACTAAATAATTACTCCTCGCAATTTTTTTTTTATAAAACTTGATTTTATTCGTGAAAATTGGTCTATTATGACTCTTAAAATTTAAAAAGTATCAAAAAAATTAAACAAAAATGCAACAGCACGAATCATAGTGAATATCAATTTTTTTTATTTTACACTAGCATTTAGGAACAAACCTAAAAACGTCGATATCAATATAAGATTATTATAATTTCTACAAATCATCTGAAACCAAAGGAAAACAGCATTTTTAATAAAAAAAAAAATGAAAATAATCAAAATTTTCAGATAGATATTTAAAATTTCCAATGACTTTTATTGCTATATTTGAAAATAACCCACGTTTTGCCGATTCGTTGTGAATTTTTCAATGACGGATAAGATTTTTATGTTTTCCGATATGCAGAAACTTTTCTATATGAAGTCTTTCACGGCTGGAAGTAGAATGAAGAAGTATGGTTTCCGGGCTTTGAGACCTACTTAACCCGCACGTTGGCAACACTGACACATTTTTGTTCACGAGCACACCAATTCCCGAAACTATGTCTATTCTCCATAAACTGTTCCCGGACGACCTCGTTGACCTGTTTCAACATGTCCTCATTACCACTCTTTTCCAGTAGGATGGCGAATATTTCGAACAACTTGACGGCGTCGCCATGGGCAGCCCTCTCAGCCCAGTAGTGGCGAACCTATATATGGAGACGTTTGAATGGTAAGCTCTGTATTCGGCGCCGAATGGACCGTCTACATAGTTTCGCTATGTGGATGACACATTTGTCGTGTGGCCACATGGCCACATGTTGTGTGGCCGACACCCTAAGATTCAGCTAACAGTGGAAGAAAAAAGAGATGGGACTTTGGGCCACAAAGTGTACAGAAAATCTACTCATACAGACAGAACTGTATAAAGACTCAAACCATCACCCAGGGCAAAAACGTGCAGTTTTAAAAACTCTCAACACCAGAGCGCAACGCAACTGTGAACCAAATCATCTGAAATCATAACTACGTTATCTCAGTAACGCTTTGCAAGCCAACGGTTACATTGGGATAACGGCAACAACCCGCCAACACCATCAAACAGAGCTTTTCTGCCGTATATCAAGAGAGTTACCGACCGGATTGGAAAAGTACTGGAAAAACATGACGTCAAAGCCATCTACAAACCGACCGGAGAGATTGGTTCTTTGCTCCGTTCAGCGAAAGATCCACGAGACCACCTAGCTACCTAGTATACCATATACCGTGCTCGTGTGGTTCTTTATACATCGGCAGCACCCTCTGCAGCGTAAAAATCAGGCTCTTTGAACATCACAGGCAATGTAGGCTAGCCCAGACGGGGAAGTCTGCCGTGGCATTACACGCTTACGGAAAGGGGACCCATGATATTCAGTTCCAGAATACTGAAGCGCTCTCAACCACTAGACACTACCATGCCCTCCTTAATAGAAAAGTCATAGAAATATACAAATATAAAAAGAATTTTAACAGAAAAGAGGAATCCCTGAAGGTCAACAAAATCTAGTACCCAGCCATGAAAAACACGATAATTAAACCATCAAATAACACAATCAAGCAGGTAGGACGGGGCAATCAAGTCTCATTAATTAGACAGGTGAACAATGGCAACAACCCATTCGGTCATGTAACCCAGTCACCCCAAGAAAAACAAAAACATGTTATTCAAAACAAAGTAATAAGCCAGGCTGTGACTATAAATTGCGAAGACGTTCCAACCAATGTATCAGTTTTACGTCGCTCTTCGAGAAGACAGCATCCAAGCTGAAGATACTCACCGCAGTTGTTAGCGAAACGTCCAAAGGAACCGCCTCCACGTAGGTGAACCGACACGGAAGGTACTCAAACAAAAAAATATTTGTTCCTTTATAATGTTATGTCACGTCTTTGAACCAAACAATATGTTCCATTATTTCAAATACATATTTTTTCATTAGTGTGACTCACAGAGTACCTATTTCATATTCTTGAACCAATTCTATTAATTCTGAATTCACTCAATTATTCATTTGGTTCTAATATTCTTTATGAATAATAAGAAATGAAAATTCCTATATTTTTATACCACTTTATATTTATAACCCTTGTGTTACTGCAGTTTCGTCCTATATGGACATTATCAAACTATATTTCGAACTAATAACTGAATTTATTAACACACTTGCCTTTTCATACCAGGCCTTTCTTATTCACTAATAATGACACTTAAACTAGTGAATAGAAAAGGCCTGGTATAAAAAGGCAAGTGTGTTGGTACTCAGTTATCATTTTGAACTATAGTTTTATTATGTCCATATAGGACGAAACTGCAGTAACGCAAATGTTACGAATATATAAAAACATAAGCATTTTTATTTCTTATTATTCATGATGATCTCCTACCACGTAGTAACGGCTACATTCATCAATTTATCAATATTCTTTATCCAATACAATATGTTCCCAGATGACATGAATTGTGTTTTTTGTCGTTAACCAGCTGTCATTCCCTTACGAACGGCAGCCCTCAGAAGTCGAAACTTGTGGAAACCAAGGATTAACGAGGTCTTACCTTTCAACGTGCGATTCCTAGCACTTTCTCGGGTCATCAGAATAAAAATTCAAAACAATAACAATGCATTTCATGAAACTATTGTTTTTAGAATTCAAATAAATTGCCCTTTTTTTTTGAAAAAATATGTTAATTTCGTCATATCGAAAGAAACAAATTTTTTCAATTGAAATATATTTTGTTTGATTCCATACTATTTTTACTTCTCTGTGAGGGTCATTGCCAAATTCAGTATAAATGTAAATGTAAAGTAAAAATGTCGACAAAAATCATATACTTAAGTACGGATGGTTTTTCAATGTTCAGTCGAATGTCTCTGCTACACAGAGAGAAAAGTGACAGGTACACAAGTTCACCTGGGTAAAATTTAATAACCATAAATATATTATCGAACTTTCGTACCATTACAATAAGCAAAAAAATGTTTCGATATCGAGTTTTTGTTGCAGGTGAACCATGATTCCGTAACAAAACATCTTTCTTCTGCCTGATACATACACAGTATGCAACAATCCACCTAATAGTCAATGTTATTCAACATTTTAATAATAGTGAGTTGAGTGTGTTTATTCATTAACGTCTTATGAACTACTTACCTGCTAGACTGTCTGCAGGTATACCAATTCAAAAAAATATTTTATCTACCACTATCGAACAGTATATCTGTCCCATATAGTATTTGTAATTGCGACTATTAAATGTTTAAGAACCGTTAGTGAACTTATTTCTCTGTGTACGTGACTGATGGTTAGAAAGTGTGTATATCTTTCACTTGAGCGAATGTCACATTCATTCTAACCACCAGTCAAATTTAGCTGTCAGTCAAACTTATTTATTTATTTGAGGAAAAACATACGGGATGAACCCAGTTACATGTCATGTAATCAATGAAAAAACCGGCCCTTATAGTGTAATTATACAGTCTGTCTATAAAGTAACCCCCCCCCCCCACCGTTAACTTTTGGACGGAGTGGATTTTTTGGTTAAATTGTAGTTCATAAGCTACTTTTTGACAATGATAAAAAAATATATCTTTCAAAATGGCGGCCAGGTGCCATTTTGAAATATTTATTTAAATGACATGGGGGTCGAGTGATACCTCATTCGATTCGTATTTCAATTCTCTATTCGTCAGCAAAATTTCAAACAAAAATATTGGTCCAAAACAAAATGGCGGTACATTATTTTAGAACTCTCACAAGAGGATCCTTTCGAATAAATGGCTGTTAAAGAGATTTGGTGCAATGATAAAATATTTTTTCCTTTCTGCAAGAGCTTCTTGTCACTCAAAATGGCAGATGGATGCCATATTAGAAAAAAAATTAAATAAGTAGATAAGTAGTGTAATACCTCGTTTTATTGAATCTCAGCAAATCTCAGAAATCATGTCCCATATGCAATTATGAGGGACAGAGAGCATTTGTAGATATCAAAAAATATTTTTTCATTTCAATGTAGCTCGTTTAAAGCCATTTATTCAAAGAAATCGCGTATAAGAGTTCTAACATAATGTGCTGCCATTTTGTTTTGGATGAATATTTTTGTTTGAAATTCTGCAGTCGTATAGAAAATCAGAAGACAATTCGAATGAGGTATCACTCGAACCCTCATGCAATATAAAAAAATCGTTCAAAATGGTGTCTGGCCGCCATTTTGAAGGGTAGACATATTTCATTACTGTCGAAAAGTAGCTTATAACATACCATTTCACCAAAAATATTTCAAAATAAAATTCCACTCGGTTAACGGGGGGGGGTGGTTACTTTATGGACACACTGTAGATTAATACTCGAAATAATGATCCAACTTGAAAACCGAACGAATCAATGGTTTCAGAACTTATATAGGATACTGAAAACCAAAGATTCTGAAAGACTTGAAATGCGTAAAAAGCTTCATGAAGAGGAATATTCTGAAGTAAATGATGTTTCATATGAATTATATAGAGAACTGAAACCCTACTTGAATGAAATATCGCTTGAATTATTTTCATTTCCAAATCAGTTTCATAGATTTGTTTGTTTGAGTTTCATTTCCAGTGATAAAATGAATGAACAATAAAATGGAAATAGACTGAAAAATTGAGGGAGGAAATGATGCGAGAGCAATCAAAGACATTTCATTTACTGGAAAGGGAAAATATTTATACAAACGAATTTTATAGCATATCGAATAATTTAGGAATAGTCCGAATTTATGAACACATAATAATATCAACTCTTTCTATAAATACAAATCAAAAAACATAAACAGAATCGATAATGTAAATATCTAATTATAAACCAACTATAATTATAATATATAAAACTCTTAAGGTGTAGGTAAATGTATACACAAAGGGGCCATCTGGTACCTGCTTCCTCACTAAAATAGATATATTATACACAGTTCGAAGGCAATTTCTACAATTGAAACAACTCAAGAATTTCTAAACACAGAGCACAGTCCAGTTTGTACAAAGGTAGTTGAAGAATAAATTATGCCTATATTTCAGATGAATTCCTAATGAAAGTGATAAACTATAATGATTAACAAAAATAAAAAACCTAATACAACAGTATTTGGCAAATATCCAATAAAGTTCAGGCAGTACAATTTATCGCCCAACTTCACTGAATTTTTTTTACGTTATTTCATAAAACTATTTATAAATAATATTTGAAATAGTTTGATCAAAATTTTATTCAGAATTACAAAATTATAAAAATGTTAAAAAAATGTTTTGAATAAAAATTCATAAATTTTTATGTTCATGTTGTTCCGGGGGTTCATGCAGCTAGTTTACATATACAGATGATGATGATGATATTCCACTTTAAGAAAACAAATTTCAATTTAAATTCTTTACTTTCATGCAGGTATAGGGATGGCCATAAAATTGTTTTTTTTTGCTCAGATTCGTATAGTATTTTCGAAAGTGTAATAATAATTATTGTTGAAAAACAAAACTCTCCGATTCTGAGATATGAATTATGCTGACAAATTAATTGTTCGAATGTTAGAATACCACTGAAGCGTAGAAGGGCTAACTGTTTAAAAAAAAAATTATAATTTCAATTTTTATCTCGGAATTCCGACTTTTATCTCAAATATCCGACTTTAAAGTCGGAATTCCAACTTTCGTATCGGAACTGTCTGCAATGGCAGTAGTACACCTTTGTAGACTACAGCAACGAAGCTTTAGAGCCGGTTTTATAGGTTCCAGTTAAACTTGAGATTAAACTGAAGTTTAAACTTGATTTTAACGTGCAGTTTAAACTTATGGTAACCAGTAGGTACTCTGCGTTTGGCAGTTTTATTGGTTTCGTTTTTCAGCAGTATATTTTTGGTTAGTGTGTTGGCATCCTGATTTTTACGAATACATATTGATAATAATTCGTGACTGGAATGAAATTATATAAATATTTGATTAGGTTTTAATTACTTTCAAACTACTTCACTTGTTTATGAATTTTTGGTTTCTACTGAAAAAAAGATATAAAATACTTATCTGAAAGTTGAAGATGTTTGGAGACGAGAAAAACTTAAAAAAAAATAGAAAACTACTCTGAAGATGAAGCATAAAGTGATCTGGCCTGTTTCGAAATACCCTGGCATTTACTTTTAGTACTCTACTACACACAATTTATCAACTGCGCTTTGTTTGCTGTAATGTAACATCTCTAACATAACCCAAATATGTTTAGCTTCTTAAACTCCAAAGTGAAGTTTAACTGGAACCTTTAAAACCGGCTCTTATCCTATTTTGAGCATTATTAAACAGTACTGACGAGTGCTTTCAGGCTGATTCATATACTTGACGTTTCTCTCGACGTTGGCTGTTCTGCATTCCGTCGGTGCCAACGTCAAGAACAACGCGAGCGGAATGTCAAGTTTATTTAGATTTGATGATAGAACTTATTATTATTACCTTCCAATTAGAGAGCAACCATAGACACGTGTTTAGAGCTTAGGGTTCTCATCATTATACGTGGTCTCACTGCTTTTTACAACAAATGTACAGCTGTTAAATGTATATTTTTCATAAACATCATTATATTGAATCAAAATCATCAAAACTTTTATTGGAAATATTTTTTCATGAAAGAATCATTCACGAAATGTAAAAAGTGTCACCTAGCCGGGATTTGACACGGGACTTCTTGGTTGGTAACCTTGTGGTGATCCTTCAGAACATATGCTCACACAGGAAAATAATGTTAATATTAGTGATGCTGTGTATGCATGAATATACTGGAGTTTTATCCCAACAACAAACCGCTATTTTTCACACCTCGACACGTGTTTCAATCACCAAGTGATCATCTTCAAGGGGAAGATTAAACTTTATTAAAGATTAAAGTTTAATTAACTAATTAATTAATATTAAGTTTAATTATTCAATTGATCAAGATTAAACTTTAATCTTTAATAAAGTTCAATCTTCCTCTTGAAGATGATCACTTGATGATTGAAACACGTGTCGAGATGTGAAAAATAGCGGTTTTTTTGTATGGATAAAACTCCAATTATATTCATTACTACACCAAAGGTTCCAAACAGTGCAATGTAAGTTGTGCATGCATGGCCAACATTTACCATTCATAAAATTTACTATCTCAAACGAATATTTGTTTCAGTTCTGCTTACAGATCCTTCGCCAGAATCAATAAGTTGTAGGATAAATTGAAATTCTGACGTTTAGGTTGACAGGTTGACTTTTCTGAATGATTGCCTATAACAACGAAAGATTTCGTTCTCCGTGATTGGTAGAAATCATAGCCTATACCTTTTGTGGATATGAAATTGATCAGTCTTTTAAACTCAGGAGGACTTTCCATTTTCAATGGGGAATGTTTCCCTTCCTAATTCCACAACAATCTGATGAATTTTCTCTTTCTGCTCCAATCACGACAGATATTGAAATATCATATAATGAATCATGAACAGAAATTGTACACAAGCAAAAATATTTCAATGAATAAAATCTTCACGATTGAATTTACATTTGTTCAAACTCAAACTTTGTTATTTCCAAGCAATACCAATCGAGAAACCAACATTTTATAAAATCACTCTTCCTATGGACTCGAGGGTTTCTTCATGCTGATCGCTTTCATGTTATCATGTCATATTCATGTTAATTTCTATTTTTATTGGAAAGGTCATCCTGAACTGAACTACTATGAATGATACATTTTACTGAAAAAACGCTATTTCGATATTTAGTACTCATTCTGGGGAAGAATTTTCGAAACTCTAGATCATAGAGAATAAAGTTTCCTTGCTGAACCCTACAATGGTGTTCTACTACGATTGCAGACTGTTGACCCTTACACGCTTCCGTAAAATACTCAGTTTCGAAGGAGAGTTAAGATTATGCAATGAGGTGAAAAACATTTTGTTATGAATGAAAACGAATCACAAATGTGCTGATCTTTCAATATTATTGAAAACAGCTAGTGAAAAGCGAACTAAAAAACCTCAAAAACTACTACTATAGAATGAGGTGACAGAAATCCAAGATAATTGTTGATGAATATACGTATATCAAACTATTAAAATCATGCATCTTTGTCGAGTTTGATGGTTAGCAAAACACGAAATATTGTTATTATTATATTTATTATGGGGGGCTTTGAATTGAAGTGAATTGAACGAAAACTATCATTCAGTGACAAAAATAAAAGTATACTGTCTCATCGTTTGAGCTACTTACCCTTCTGGAATATTTCAAATTGAATGAATATATATATATATATATATATATATATATATATATATATATATATATAAATATATTCATTCAATTTGCTCCAGATATAAATCTGGAGCATTTTTGAATCTGAAGAGATCAAAATTGGCAAGATTGTGGTCACACTATAATATTTTCATCTCCTCATTTCTAGTTACCCAAACCAATATGTGAAACCTTTAATTGAATATATTTTTGTCTATAAAATAAACGGTAGGTACTCAAAAAAATCGTTTCATAAAATCATTACCTAATGACAATGAATGCTAGATGAAGGGGTGCAAAACATACTTTAGTAGTACTATCACGAATTTATTTCAATTCTCAGATCATCCAAAGTTTTCGTTTGGGAACCAATAAATTTACATAATACAATAAACCCGAAAAAACAAATAAATAGGTACACACGCAACAAGTTTCACTTTTGGTCAAACCTGATAAAACTAATCAATGAATTCATGCATTTCACCGACATTAACATCACATCACATTTCTGAAGTTTTTACTCGGTTCCCTTCTGGAAGAAGACGCCAATGGATTAAAGTGCCTGTTCTTGTTTGAGTTCTAATGCCCACACGTGCTGAGGCCAACCTGTACGCCCCTTTGACTTCCTCGAATTGCCCATATCTTCCTGTTTACAATAAAATTATAAACAACTCTTCGTAAGGTACTTATAATGTCAGTGACAGTATTCAAACATGCAAGCAACTATGTAAACATTGGCCAAGTTCAAGATTGGCAAGACCAAATTTAAAATATACTATATGGAATGTTCGAAATAATTCAGGATAACACTAATGAGTTTGATTCCTGTTCAGGTAAAATTCTATATCTGAATAGGTTTTGTTCTTCGAAGCATAACAGATAAAACCCTAGAATCTATCTACTACAAGTTATTATCTAGTTGAAAACTAATCAGTTATAAACTAAGTCTTTCGAAAATGAGACGATGAACACCTGTGATATTACACAATAGTGGTAATACTGTAAGCTTTGTGTTAATTTTTACCCATTAACATATTTTGTTACACGTTTATATAATTTTTACAGGATGAATAGATATGTTAACATGTGTGAACATGAACATATAAGTAGGCCATACAGCTTGCAGAGGTACCACTACATTTATATATTTTTTACAGAATAACCAGATATTAAATATGTAATATTAATTAGTTTCTCGAGAATATTTCTAAAACCAGATCAGTTATTCAAAATAGTTCTAATGCTCTGGTTCAAAAGTGCGATTTTGTCAAAAAGCTGACGTAGACCACCGAAAATTATGATTTTGGTCTCATTCGAAATGCCAACTAGAAAAAATGTTATTCTAGAAAATTGGGGCCGGCAAAAATTGCAAAAGTTATAAACAATAAATTAAAAAAAGGATTGGTTTGGTTTTTTACAAATATTTCAAAAATTATATGATATATCCAAAATTAGAAAAAAGAGCTTTAAAGAGAAAAAAAAATCCGAATGTTTACCGTGAATTTATAATTCCAATTCAGAGGTGAAAATTGGGATGAGAACGCGCGTCAACCGAATCAGAATCGTGATAAAAATATTTTGACCGATTAAATATGAATAATAAAGAACAAAAAAAAATGTTGATACTATCTGAACACATAAATGAACAATAATCCCTCGACAAAAAATGTTTACCCCAATTTTTAAATTAACTGTGCTTTTGTTAATTAGTTAATATTTACCTGTTGAAAGTTAACATAAAAATCCTAATTATTCCTAAATTAAAAACATAGAATTATTTTTACTCCTTGGAGATATTCTTGAAGGAATTTAGAAATGATCTCTATTGCAAAAATTGGATTTTTTGATTTTTCACTTTTCTATTAACGATCTTAGGCACTGAAAATGAAAAACTTAAATTAACCAATCAGATTTTTTTTTAAATCTCTGGGAATCTAATCTTTGATGCAAATAATGATTGACAAAAATCTTAATTTTTTTTTTCATGAAACCATTTTATTCTCAAGAATCATTATTTTCATCAAGGATTACATCCCCAAAGATTTCTTTTTAATCTATTAATAATGCATTTTTTGGACTGCACTGTTTTGGAACCTTTGGTGTAGTAATGAATATACTGGAGTTTTATCTCATGTGTAACATCATGTGATGATAATTAGCATATCCATTTAATTATATATATTCAGTAGATAAGGCAATATTGTTAAATTCATTTAAGATAAACAAGACGCAGGTATCTAGCAGAGATTTCAATGGGTATAAATAAGGACAATTAGGTATGTAAATTTAGTTTAATTTCCCTCTTGAAGATGATCACTTGGTCATTGAAACACATGTCGAGGTGTTAAAAATAGCGGTTTGGTGTTGGGATAAAACTCCAGTATAATGTATTTTTATAAAAAATATTTGAACAATGGAAATGAATGAAAAAAGTGAAAAATTAAGATTTCTCAATTTTTTTATTTTTTCAATAGGCATCTTTTCTAAATCCTTCCAAGAATAGCTCCAAGAAGTAAAACACTTCTATATTTTCAGTTTAGAAATAATCAGGGTTTTTATGTTAACTTTCAACAGGTAAAAATTAAATTAACAAAAGCATGATGATGATAAATGGCAACATTTTCAAATAATTGCACTGATTCGATATGTCAAAAGTTTTATAATTCGATCTTGACAAGCACAACCTTTTCACATCAAATTACTTCAGATTCATCATGCCTCACTTTTTCTTTAAGAGTGGTATATGAACGGTCGATTCCACTGCTTAAAGTGAAAAAAAAGTTGAATTAAAAGTAAAAGTTTGGCCTGTAAACCAGCCATAAGAAATATAAACCTGTCAGTGGCGAAACACTCCCTTATTTCATTCTATTGCCTCATTGTTTAACTATATTTACTCAGAGGACATCCTATTTGGGGAGTTTCCGAAGTCAGCCTCATCTGCAGTCTCAAGTCATCAGCCATGCCATCAGGATAAAAAAAAATTGGGTCGTATGTTCTAAGGGTCTCCCTAACTTGACCTTCAGATCTGAAGTGACCAGTAGTTCTAACAAACATTCTCCGCCATTGGCTGGTAATGACCATCTGCAGATATGACATGTTTCAAGGTTTGTTTCCCACTCGTCAGTGCAAGGATAAGTCAGACAACACTAGAGTTTTTCCAATACAAGTGTTATAGCATTCTTTTTTTTACTCAATTGTTTCTAACTTTTGCTATTTCTAACGGCCCCAATTTTCCAGTTCAACATTTTGTTTAGATGCCATTTCGAATCGAATGAGAACAAAAAATTCATTACCTGGAAACTATTTTGTGACAAGTGACGGCGTCATTTTTGTGAAAAACATATTTTTTGACAAGACTTGAGAAATTCATTACTCGGAAGCTGGATTTTGTGACAAGATGAGCTGTCCCACATTATTCGATCTCATGTCAAAGCTTATTTCCTAGAAATTTTGAAAATTTCATTTTTCGGAACCGACGGCTACATGTTAAACAAAATGTTTTTCTTGTAAAAAAAAAATATTCCTTCATCGTTTTTTATATGATGTCGATATCTTATTGGTCGATGTTTGATTCATGAAAAGTGAATAAATTTCGCTGGTGTGAACTGGACTAAATGGTTGGGGTGGGCGCTAGCAAACGACGCTATCTTCACACAAATGTTATACCATTCTCTTTTTTACTCAATTGTTTCTAACTTTTGCAATTTTTGACGGCACCAACTTTCCAGTTCAATATTTTTTGTAGATGCCATTTCGAATCGAATGAGACCAAAATCGCAATTTTCGGTGGTTAGTTTCAGCTTTTTAACAATATCGCACATGCGATTCGTGAACCAGACCATAAAGCTCTTCAACCTCTGACTTAATCACCAAAACATTCGACTAGTCCTTCCCGAAAAGTGCTGGACGCTGGTTTTCAGTAATAGTACAGGAGCCGAAGAGAGGCCGACCTTCACCGTTCTGATTAACGGATGAAACATACCTTTTTTTTTTAATTCATAAATAGACGAATACGCCTAAAATGAGTTACCTATCAAAATGTGGTCCAGACTACATACAGTGAGTTTCAATAATTTGCACCATATAGAAAACTTTTTTATTATCAAGTTGTCGGAAAATTTTATTCGTCATAAAGATTAGTGCATTGCAGAATACTTGCATATGAGTTGTCAAAATTTCAAATTTCCACACGGTGTACAGGGGGAACAAAAAATAGAATTTTGATCAGGAGAAAACTACGTTGGCTGTGATTCCAAATTTGAATATTGTTTTCAATTCTGAACAACCTCCTTGAATTAACTTTTTGATAATGTCAATAATAGGGGTAGTTTACACTTGATCAAAATTCTTATTTTTTGTTCCCCCAGTACACTGTTTGGAAATTTCAAATTTTGACAACTCATATGCAAGTATTCTGCATTGCACTGATTTTTATGGAGAATAAAATCGATAATAAAAAAGTTTTCCATATGGTGCAAAATTTTGAAACTCACTGTATATAATCTGGACCACATTTTGATAGGCAACCCATTCTAGGCGTGTTGGTCTTTTTATGAAACTTCATAAGAAGTATATATTTCACGGTGAAGGTTGACCTCTCTTCGGCTCTTAGACTATAATATCTCAATTAATTGTCAAATCAAACTTACGTCAACATGGAATCTAAATATTTCAGTAGCATAATTTTAACGACTTTTTAATTGCTTCTAAATACTAAATCAGTCGACAGTGGTGGTAATATAATATTTTGTCACAATCTTCATAAACATCATTCAGTTCAAGACATATTCATATCTATTTTATCATGTCAAAGGAGGGATGAAATCATTTGAAAGTATTCTAAAATTCAGTACACAAATGAATTAGCTACCTATAATGGTGAGTTCTGTTGTAGTATTTTATTCTATACCTAGGTATTTTTCTTCATTTCAATTGGGTTTTCGTTTTTATGTAAGATAGTCCATTGAAATCAATTCTTACCAGAGAATGGTTAAAATCAACCGATACTTTAAAAAACCATATAAAATGAAAGTTCTCCCTCGAATAATAAATGACTCATGTGTGAAATCAACAAGAGTGATAAAGCATATCTGACTTCACTTTCGGTAATTGCGGATAATTTGATTCCGATTGAGAGTGGAAAGTCAAAACAGTCTGCGCTAAGTATAGAAATAATCCAATTACTGGAAAGAATAATAGGTCTGAAGCTGTAAACACCCCTCGAATTGTGGCCCTTTGCCTAAGCAGATAATCATTTGTGTCATTGTGGTTCTCTCTAGCAAATGTTCGTGCAGTGCCGGATTGAGTCAAAAATGAATGGTGACGTCTTCCCGTGGTCAAAGTGACGCAGTCTGTTGTTTTGTTTTGATTATTCGTTCATGCTGCAAATAGTAGATCAACTCACTGTCTAATTTGAATTATTATTATCCAAAGAGAATCAACGTATTATCAAAATTAAAATTTCTATATATAAGATGAACGATTCTATTCATTCAAAAACTTTAAATTAAAATTGTATCCAGACTCTGTGCCTTGAGTATTTATAATAATAATAATAATAATAATGTCTTTGTTCATCACAATCAAGAGAACATAAATTGGCATTGTACATAGAGAAAAAAAAAATTGATGATGAAATGGTGAAGTGTCAGCTGATGCTGTTTTTAAACTTTACCCAGAAAAGAAAAAAAAATACAAAATTCAGTTACTGAGAATACAATGAAATACATATAAATACCCAAGTTGTAACAAGAAGTTTTTGAAACAGTGAATTCTGAACGAAACAAACTATCATAAAAATATATATGCTATAGTAACGCATACCACAAAGATCCTGCTCGAGTAGTAGTCGATATTTAATCGAGTATCAGTACGCCGAGAAAGGAAAAATAGGTCAACATTATTTAGTTTTCAGTGCAGTCTTTGAAATAGAGCTCTTTCAATTTTTTTTTGAAGTTGAGTAATGTATAATGACGAAACTCAGATTTCAAGTTATTATACAGGTTGCAAGCACGATAAGAGAAGCTACGAGTAAAGTATGCCGTCGAATGTTTTGGTACGATGAGGTGGTCTTTTTTTCTAGTATTTACTCTATTACTTTCTGATAGCACTAATTTTTGGTTCAAATATGAGGGGGTTCCAGTTTTCAGAACTTTGTGAATAAAACAAAGAGAATGCAAATCACGCGTCTTGTCTAATCGCAACCAACCGATTTCGTTAGTGTGTCTACTAACCCTGTCAAACTTGCGCAGTCCTGTGCAAAAACGAACAGAGGTATTTTGCATCAATTGAAGTTTTTTTGCGTCAGAAGCAAGTAAAGCAGCTATGATGTTCATCTACATAAAAAATTACTTTTGACTGTAGCACACACGTGTTTCGAAAATGGTTTCTTTTGCCCAGGAAGTTCTGAGGGGTTTCTTTAGGAACCAAAGTGAATAAAAAAAAATAAGATTTAATAGATTAATAGAAATCATGAATACAATACTCTTGCTACAAAATTACTCTTTTTAGGTTGATATGGAACAAATACATTTTGTTTTACTGATATTGATTTGAATGGAAAGTTCTTCCTCGTCCATGCTTTTTTATGTTCTGGTTCAAACGAAAATAAAAATCCTATAATGTTAGGACACCGTGAGAGCCGAGCGAAAGAATGTAGGAATTGGTGCTCTTCTTGAAGTTTGGCAGGATGAATGCCTCAGGGAATACCTCCCAATGCAGTGAATTCCAAGGCTGTGCATTTCTTTGGAAGAACGAGCCCTAGGAAAGAGATGTTCGGTATTTCGCCGAAGTGACGACAAACAGATGAGAAGACTGAGATCGACGGGTCAGTCTCGGTGGTAACGATAACGGTGGAATGATTGAAAAATATTTCATAAGAGCAGCGCCAACCTTTCTGCTCCAGAGTCGAGAAAACTATGTGTAAGGTTAGGAACAAAACTACTCAACTGCGAAATTGATTTATATCACAGGTTACTTCCTAAACTTGAAAACAGTTGGAAATGATCCAAAGAGAGATCATAGTTTTGACAAATGAACTTGTCTTTGCAGAGTTCTCGGGTTTTCAACAAAAATCTTTTCATAAAATCTTTGATAAAACTAAAAATATTATTACCAATGAAATAAATAATCTTCTCAAATTTGAAAAAATACAAAATTAAATACGCAACCAGGTTGGATAAAAAACTTATCTTAACATTCCTATTCCTGAAGATATACTGAAGTTTCTGTCTTTAGGACCGAAGTTTAGTATTGAACCAAAAATAGGAAAAAATCTCCAAATAATACATCTATTAGCAGATGTTGACAATTTAACTTCACATATTACAGACTCATCAACAAAAAACTCTATTATTACTCGTTCTACTAATGTCATTACCAATTATGTTCATTCATATTTTTCAAAATTTATACATTAAAACTCAACGTTTCTTGAAAAATAATCCTAATCTGATCGCTTCAAGGTCTGTCAAGGGAAATGTCACAGTTATTCTGAAAAAGGTCCAATATATAAATTTGTCTTCTGACTCAATAAATAATAGTAATTCTTATGAACTCACTAACAGAGACCCAACTTCAACAGTCCAAAACAAATGCAATTCTTCAATAAAAAAATTATATACTTCAAATAAAATTGATGAACCTACAAAAAAAAGTTACTTTCAAAATTTTATGCTTTACCTAAAATTCATAAACCCACCTCATTAGTCAGACCGATTATTGCTTCGATGAATAATCCTTCAAAATTGGTGGCATCCTTCTTCACAGATATTCTGCCGAGAGCATATAATTATGATAATCAATATTTTATCAAAGATTCCTTTGATAATTCTTCAAAATTCAACAAAATACAACTGCATGAAAATTATGTGATTGCAAGCTTGGATGTGGTTTCATTATTCAGTAACGTTTAGATTCATGCATTAGAGCAATTCATAAGAACTGGAACAGTATCAGTAATTTTTGCAGTATCGATAAAGATGACTCAATCAATCTTTCAACTTTTCCATTTAATGATACATATTTTTCCTTTGATAATCAAATTTATAAACATTTGGCCCTCCTATGGGTGCAAAAATGAGTCCCATTTCAGCTAATTATGTCATGGATGACCTGTTAGACATTGTGTCCTTCTTTTCAATGGTTTTTTCTAGAAAAAATATGTCGATGACATAATCCTCGCCCTTTCTCTTACAGAGTTAACGGAAATTGTAGAAGTCTTCAAAAGGTATGATACATATATCCAGTTCACCATCGAAAAAGAAGATGAGCATTGTAGTGTTCCATTTCTTGACACTAGACTCATACGTACTCCTAATAATACAATATTAGTTGACTTGTACAGAAAACCTATCACGCTGGTAGGTACATGAACTATTGGTCTTACCATAAACAATCGATAAAAATAAATTTGATCAAGCAAATGAAGCAACGTGTCACTCGTATCTCTGATCCTTCTTTTCACCATAAAAATAAAAAAAATTCTCCATAATCTTTTCAAACAAAACTCATACTCGTCATCCTTACTTAACAAAATTCTGTTTAGTAGGTCACCTAATGACTATCCCTCAAGGGAAATGGTTCCAAACAATTATAATATTGATAATAATAATTCAACCAATGAAAATAATAACCAGACTCCTAATAACATTGTATTCACCACTTTACCTTGCATTACTGAAATCACACCAAAGCTTTCACGAATTTTCATTACAATTGGCAATATAAAAATTGCACAAAAAACAATTTTAACTATTAATTCCTTATATTCTTTTGTCATAGATAAAACTCCATTACGTTCCCAATCTAAATTAGTATATTGCATACAACTAAAGAGAGAAATGCTTCAAAACGAGTGTTCTTGGAAATGACATATATATTCAAATCCAGTAATCGTTTAAATAAAAGAACAGACCTCAATTATCTGAGTGAGATCTATTCTTACTTGTTAATGTTAGTCAAAAACCCTAGTGCTCATTTGGAATAACTTAATAATAGTAAATAATTAGATGAATAAATAATAAATAAAATCCTATTTCTATAAATAAATTCATTCATATTCATATTTAATCTACATAAATGAATCTCATTCCCATATAGAAATGTTTTCCCATAATAATTTCTCTTTAGAAGCAATTGGAACTGTATAGTACTCCTAGCAGCCAAAGCCAATTGTCTCTTTATGCGTTTCATGACACTGACAAATGACAGATTTTTCCAATCATTTAAAAAAATTTCTATAACGTTCTTTCCAGCAGTTGTTGCTACCTGTTGCCATGCTTGACGGCTAACAGACCCAACTTCGTTTTTATAATAATTGTTAACTTGTATTGTTGCTCCATGTTTTACATGCATGTAATGTCTCGTTCTTCTTTTCACACAACATCTTCTAACGATCAATCTCAATGACATTGTAAGTACTGGTTTTACTTTCACTTCATGCTTTTATTAATAATCTTTAAATTTTGTAGCTCCCTGATGATGACAGTAATCGCTGTTGAAATATTGGAAATATAATATACATATATATTGCTTATATATAACAACATTATGTGGACAGTAAACATTTGAAAAAAAACAAATAGAACAAAACCAATACAAAATTTAAAATAATCAATGAATATTTTAATCAATCTGGCACCTTATTGAAACGAAATGACAGTCTAATTTGAAGTTTGAATTTATTGTTGGCAAATCGATCGATGACATTTTCCAAATTCAAATCGATTTGCCTATATATAGTCTGTCCATATAGTAACCCCCCCCCCCTGTTAACTCTTTGATTTTTTTTGGGTGAAATGGTCATTTATGAGTTGGCCGCCATTTTGAAAGATTTTTGTATATGGCATGGAGGGTCGAGTGGTACCTAATTTGAAACGTCTTTCAATTCTCCAGTTTACTGCAAAATTCCAAACAAAAATATTCATCCGAAACAAAATGGCGTTATATAATATTAGAACTCTTATTGAGTAATCCCACCACTGTAAACTTTTGAACGGATTTGAAATTTTATTTTGTTGAATTATAGTTTATAAAGTACTTTTCGGCAATACAACATGTATTTTTTTCGAAATGACGTTGGGCCATCATTTTTTTTAAATGTCACAGTGATACTTCATTTGAATCGTCTTTCAATTTTCTTTACGCTAACAAAATTTCAGACATACCTTTTCATACAAAACGAAATGGCGGTATATAACGTTAGAGGTCTGCTATGATGAACCTTTTGATATTTTTATTTGAAACCTTGCAGTCATATAGAAAACTGAAAAACGTTTTGAATGAGGTATCACTCGACTCACCATGCATAATTTTGAGTAATTCAAGAACAACCATTTCACAAAAAGAAATTGAAAGAAAAATTATAACCCGTTCAAAAGTTAACAAAGGGGGGTTACTTTATGGACACACTGTATATAAGGAGGGCTAAACCATCGAGTCTTTCTTCGGAAATTGTCGAGCGGAGGTAGGTTTTCACCAACCTCAATGTAGAGAATCTACGTTCTGCAGTAGCAACAGATACTGGCAGTGTTGCAAAAATGCGTAAAATTTTAACGATGTGAGGATAATAATCCACGTCGAAATTCTGTAAAATATTCAAGGCATTCCCTTACTTTTATTTCTACATGTATTTCTGTAAAGTTGAATTTCTCCCATGAACTCTGCTAATGATGGATTGCCTGAAAGGGAACCAAATTTTTCAGATTCATATTTCAGATTTCTGATATTTTTTATATTAATATTATGTCACTTGAATTTGTTATGTACACTGGCATCACAATGTTGAGCACAAAAATATTCAACGTTCTATTAGAAAATCTCTCTTTTATATCATTATATCCAACATTACAAAATCGGATTGAGTCGGACGAAAGACAAATAATCATTTACCCGTCACCCTGTCGTCCCTTGTGGTTCAATAATAGGGTAAGTTAGTATCTTCTGTCAAACGAGAACTAAAAAATGGCACCGAACCCGCTTCTGTGTAGGTAAGGTGCTCTGTGATCAAATTATCGATTTTTCGTTCAACTACGCAATCCTATAAAATATTCTATTGAAGTTATTTACATTTTTTCATGCATCATTACGTTTTGGCAATATCAAGAGTTGTTATTAGGCCAATTCGCCTCTGCATAATATAAAGGCGTTCTTGACACCATTATTAACTCCCAAAGTAGATAATGAAACAGTTGGGTGGTGATAAATAGTACTCCGTTAATACACGCCTCAATTTGGTTCAAATAAGTTACTCTTAACTTTTAAACAATTTTTTTCCTTAAATGGCGCTTATTGTCAATGTGTTCTCACGTTCATATGAGAATAATGAAAGATCCAATAGAAAATAGAAACAGCTTCACATTTACTGAGCAACATTTTTAGTCTCTACAGAAAATAAATTAGCTGCCTCTTACCGAAATAATATTGTACAGGGTAATCAAAATTACTAAACTACAACGAAGCTCAAATCAAGTCAAGTTTACGTATTGTTTGGTGCTTACCAAAATACTGTTTTAAAACTTGGAAAACTGAAGAACTGAAAATCGAAATTTTCTTTTTAATTTTTTTCTAGCGTTATTTGATAAAACCAAAAACTCATTTCCATTGTTACTTTTTTCAGCTACACGTTGGAATTTTTAGATTAACTATCCGATATTTCGACTTCTGGCAAGTGGCAGTCATCATAAACTTTTTTTATATCATCGGGGCCATTTTGTTTTTTGAATCAGAAAAATAGTGCTTCTGATTAACGGAAAAACACACAATTCTGACTCCATTGATGTATAATTTGCTATATTTAGCTCTGTTGAAACCACAGATGAGTATTGAAAAAAAAAAACAATATTATTTCAGATGGTCATGTTTCAGTGGCAGACATCTTCCAGATATTGAGGACGTGCACGTATTAGCCCCACGCGAACCAACCCACTGTCGTGGCAGGGCAGATCAACAACCTGGTAAAGTGGACAAAGCATTCCAAAAATAAGAGAAGTCTCCGTACCAGACGAAGGCTCATCATATCACAACCCCATCCTACTAACCATAGAAGAGGCAGAGACTGGTAACCCCTATATACTGCCAAGAATATTATATGGACTGGCCCAGATACCAACAGATCGCTTATAACCATATCAATATTCCCAGGATCGACACGTCACAGCAGTTCGAAACCGCGGTTATCGAACTGAAAAAGTTCATCGGCTACGCCATTCGATTTCCAAGGAGGGATTCCACCCGAAACTAAGCCCTTGGCGGCGGCTGAGAAATTTGAAAACTTCCATCGTTTCATTATTTTTGGGGGTCGAATGTACCTCTATTTCATTCAATATTAACTTCACGGTTTTCTTGTCCTTGGGGTTTCACGAACTCAATTTTGACGATAAATACTTCTTGTTGTTCTGAACTGACCAGTCTGAATAAGACGATTCTAGTTTTCTGACTGCGCCATATTTATTATGTTTTGTGCTAGCAATAATGAGTATAATATTCATTATAATTGAACGATACAACAGTTTAGTACATCATTTTATTACTCATCATCATATCATAAATCAGGCACACAATGACAACTAACAACTGACATCCTCTGACAGCCATCAAGGAATGTTACCAACATATCTAAATAAGTTGAACACGAAAGATAACGAGGTCGATTACACAGACGACGTAGAAGACACAGAAACTCAAGTAGAAAGGACAATTAGACAGCTACGAAGGACTGACAACTCCCATATCACCCTAGACCTAACATCCCTAGAAAAAATCAAGTAAATTCTCAGACTTTTCAAAACCAGAAATGCACCAGGGCTTAACGGTATACCAGTCAGAGCCCTGGAATATTTTCCAAGAAAAGGCATAGCCCCATAACCAACATCATAAACAGCAGTAGATGAGGTTTTTTGATGTCAAAAAGTAGATAATGAACGACCATTGCACCAAAGCAAATTTCAAATGCCCATATCGGAAAACCCCGTGACAAAGCTAGCACTCTGTGATAATGGCACAGCCATTAAGTCGAGTCATTGCACGAAAGAGGGGTCACAGCCAAACTACAACGTTATCATGAACTGCCAACAAATTCAACAAACAGACTGGGCATGACAAAAGCCGCAAGTCAGAAGATATATCCACTCATAGGAGGGAGTAGCAAAATGGCCCTCGAGCGAAAGCTACGTCTCGTCAGGACCATATTGATTCCCATCATACTGTATGCGTCAACTGCATGGTATCAATGCGCGTTCACGTATAGACACAAGATCCAGAACTTCTTCAACTTCTGCCTGAGAATACAACGAGACTTACAGTCAGACTACACAATTTACTACGCACCCACGCCGGAAATACACTCGGAAGAGAAAAAACCTACGTGAATCCAATAATGACCAACCTGCAAGAGGACAGACGAGAGAAAGCCGAAAGAGACAAATACGGATGACCCGTCAACCAGCGAGACAACGACACCCCCGAAGAGGTGAGACAATACTAGAACGTCCAGCGACGCCAGCGTCAACCACAACAGGGTTCAAGAACGGATCAAATCTAGTCATGGCTATTAAAACTAAACTCATGTCAGATATAAAGGAGCTTCAGTTAAGTAACAGGTTAGCACTCCATATCATAGTTAGATTTCATATTGCTGACCGCCAATCATCAGGATGAGTATCCCTTCCGAGAGCAGGGCTGGTGTAATAGGGGGATCGGGCGTCCGAGCATTCTTAATGCTTGTTAGTTCATCCCACCGGGCCTCAACCTTAAGGGATGCATAGTGGTCCTGATTACATGGAATACATTTTTTTTATGACTGTTGAGAAAAGAACCCTTTCAATGTGCCCTTTTTGTTGAGTAACAGGATGAATTACATACAACAAGCCACACCCCGTGCGTGTAATTAAATTAAAAACAAATGTTTCAAAGTTGTTTTTTCTGTTAACCAGCTTTCAGTCCCTGTGCGATTCCTAGCACTTTATCAGGCTATCAGAAAAAATTTCTGCAGTCTCGTAAATTTCGTGTGATTTACTATATTTTGTTGCTGAATATTTAGTTTTGAGAGATGCATTCATTAAAGTTCGGGCAAACTTAAATGAAGAATATCTTATATTACTCAACTTCCTACTTTACATTGAGAAAGCTGTTACTGAAGGACTTGTATACCTGTTATTTTTATTCGATCTGTGCTATAGTAGGTTTTTAGACTTTTACCGTAGTAGTTCGTTCATATTTGTTACAATAAATATAATTGTGTAGGTTTATGGAGATTTTTTTGTTTTGTGCTATAATGAGTTACTTCAAATCTTATCAGTTGTTCAATATCTGTATTCTAGAATACTGTTTAGCCCCCAGACATACACTGAAGCTTTTGTTTTCGATTCCAATACGAGCTATTTATCCAGTCGGTAATACCTCGTTCATGACGGTAACCTCTCTGGAATACCCCATAAAAATTCGCGATCTTCTCTGTTTTATTTAAGTATATTCTCATGGCTTTTTCGCCTACTTTCTCCTGGTTCTCAAGATGTTCTCATAACAATAAAACTCAAGTAGGTATCAGCTAATCTTCAACCTAAACGTCTTGGAATACAAATGATGTGAGACACTCGAAAGCCTGAAAAATTCTGTGACTCAAGCTTTCAAACAAATACACAAGGTGTTCTGCAATTACTTGGCCAAACCAATATCTGGTACAGGTTTATGTGGAAAAAGTAACGGTACTTAGTGCAGAAAATGTCTTTGTTTCGAAATAGAAAAAATGCAAACTATTTGATCTTGTGAAAAAAATGTCACTCTCACGTTTCAATGGTATCTACCTACGACGGACTTTTCTAAAATAAAAACAAATGAAGTCTGATGGAAAAGAAAGGTTTACGGGCTTTTAGGCCGTGATCGGTTCACTTCCACTTCCGCTCTCGAAGAGAAGCGTACTTCAAGACGACAACAACAACGCCGAAGATGCTTACCGCAGTCTATGGAGGTGAACCGACTAAGGCCTCAGAGTCCTGAAACCTTACTTCTTCATCATATTTCCGGCAGTGAACGCCTTCAATCTATGCTCAATTAACGTCTGGTCGACTTCACAAGAAGAAGCTGTGGGAACAAATGTTTGACTTCAAATCGATGGAAATCTGAGAAAATCGTTGAATCTGAATAATCTTGCCAGTTTCCTTAAACTTGAGAATATATCTAATTTTTGCAATACTGCATACTGCAAATGTCAAACGGTAGGACAGGAATATAAGTATTCCGGTGGAAGCCTCTCATTTGTTATTAATAAATGACGTTAGTTTGTCCCAAGACTAATGAGCGACAATAATGTACATGGATCTGATGTAATCAACCCTTACAGACGTATAGAAGTAATGCACGAGGGAGGACCTCAAGGTTAACCCGCAAAAAACAGAGACCAACACAGCTCTTCGAATATTTGGTGGAAGTCTATAGATGTTAGGACAATCGAAATACCTTGGGCTGAACCTGGTCTTGAAGCTCACTTGGAAAAAGTGCTGAAATCACTCATGATGGCCATGAATTCCTTTGGAAAACCATGAGTACTTGGATCTACATAATTCCTTTAGCTATACCCAGCGATAGGCAGGCCTTCGATAACGTATGGAGCTCTGCTGTGATTGCCAGAGGTAGGACAAATGACAACCAGAGTAAGGCTAGCTAGTTTACAAAGCCTGTCCATGCTCGGAGTCACTTGTGCTATATCCAGCACATCGACAATTGACCTGGACATGCTGCAGAGCCTTCGTTTCTTAAATCTGCATATTTTAGCGGAGGTGAGGACCGAAGCCTCCAGACTAAAGATCTTGGGAAAATGGGGGGCAACAATGTAGGCCACTCCAGTATAATGGAGGTCATGAGATTCGACACATCTGAGATACCGTCGGACAAATTGACTCCAACCTACTCCTTTGATGAAACATTTACTACCGTCATAAAACAAGAACTCAAGGGCTCTTTCAATGCCGTCGAGAAGGTGCACATTCAATATAGGGAGATACCGAGACAGGATATTAGTCTAAGCCAGGAAAACATCCAGGAGAATGGAAGGGCAGATGCCATAGCAAAAGCGGGGGCAGCAGCAACTATCATTGGACCAAAATCAGCGTAATAAATCCCGTTTGGAGGCATTAAACAGTACACGCAGAAATAGCTTTCTATGGGAGGTGGTGGTCTCTATTCGGTTCCGAGCCGAAACTCTTCCAAGAAGGTAGTGGGTCTACTGACAGGGCACTGCCACCTGAGAAAACATGTGTATCTGCTCCACACTATGCAGGTTCTGTGATGAGGAAAACGTACTGTTTAAATCTTCAGACAATTCAGTGCAGAAGATATCATTCAACAAGAAAATTACGAGGTAGACCTGACAGCGAGGAGCAGAAATATTATATGCAGAACTACCTTCAACACATGAAAAACGCATTTTTTTGTCCTGATTTTTGGTAATACGCGGTTTAGACGAGAAAATATGAATATTATAGTGTTTACTAGCCACATTCTCAAGAAGGTTCGTATGAGGGTGATATCTCGAGTGAGCTTAAGTTCCAGCAGTTCCAGTCGATTGTTTTTAATTCATCTATTTATTGAACATTTGGGATAGAAACAGGTAAATATCCATAGAAGCACCCACTAATAATATTGGTTACAGGAATACTCGGTGTCAACAGATACAAGAGAAACAAAATGAATTTTGTATGTACTAACCAATTACTTATTGATTATTTTTGCTATGAAATAAATATTTTTTTTCAACAGTTATTTTGAAGGAATTCAATGTAAGAGAAAACATCTAGGCTAACTACTAACTAAATACTGTAGATTTGTTAAAAGAATCACACATTCTAGTTATTGAGTCGCTATTAAGAACAATAAGGCGAGTTTTGTTCTGCATCTTGTACAATCTCAGTTATTGAGTCTTGTTTGGGCATCAGAATACTCTAGAGTATTACGGTGAAAAGGTCTCTGAACAAATGAATCCAGCAAAAAACATTAAACAACCTACCATCTGAACAAAGGCACGTTAAACTAATTATTGAAGAATTATGGAAGAAAAAGTCAAATTTTATACAAGCACCAAGTGACGATACTTATTTTACTGCATATGCTGCTGTGAGAGGACTGATGTATGTTAATTTTTAACGCATGTTAATTTTCACACATATTTAATATCTGGTTATCTGTGAAAAATATATAAATGTAGTGGTATCTCTGCAAGCTGTATGGGCTGTATGTTCCTGTTCACACATATTAACATATCTATTCATTCTGTATAGCAAAATATGTTAAAGAAATAAAACTGAACATAAAGCTTAGAGAATTACCACTAATGTGCGATTAAGTGACATTCGATCGTAGAAGACAAAGCAAGAAGCACTCATCTGTAAAACAGGCGAGACGAGTAAATACAGTAAGTAATTCCGAACTAAATTCGTTAAATTGTGCCGGGGAATATTTACTTATCAAATAAAAGAAAATTAATAATTTTGGCGAGTCAAAATACCTTTATCTCCAGACATTCCCAGAAAATGAAAAATATGGGTCAAATGAACTAAAGCAACTATTGCTTATTTTTATCAAACAGCATAAATTAGTTTAATGTCTTTCTTGATATTAACTGAGGAAGTACTTGTTTCCTGTCGGATACTTGTCTCATATTTTCCAATTTGTAGAAATTACTCGTTTTCATCCTGATTAACGAAAGTTATAGACAGTTAAGAAAGCATCTATTTGAAATGAATAAAACGAACTGAAAATTCATTGAACCTATATACAGAGTGACCCATTTAAAAGCGGACCACCTCTCTAAAACTGTTATTTATTTTCCGATTCAGAAGTTTTTTTTTCAATAGATAGAGCCTCAATAGTTCTAGTTAAGAGCAATAAATTCGAAATAAATATAAAAATTTCAAATTTTTTGGATTGACGTGGCCTTTACTTGATGGAAATCCATAGTTATGACACTAAGGTAAAAAACGATTAAAATTTCCACAAAATCTATTGTCTTTGCAACATGTTTCGATACACAGTATCTTTTTCAAGCGAATGTAGTGCATTAAACTATTCTTCATTGAAATTACTTAAATACTTTTTTTACCCATTAGCATAATTAGGGACTACCTATAATTATCGCTAATACCTAGACTCATACACTTATAAAATTGACATAACAATGAACCTACCTGGAAATCTCAAAACATAACAACAAAATTAAGTAGTAACTTTGTTTTGAGATTTCCAGGTAGGTTCATTGTTATGTCAATTTTATAAGTATATGAGTCTAGGTATTAGCGATAATTATAGGTAGTCCCTAATTATGTTAATGGGTAAAAAAAGGTATTTAAGTAATTTCAATGAAGAATAGTTTAATGTACTACATTCGCTTGAAAAAGATACTGTGTATCGAAACATATCGCAAAGACAATAAATTTTGTGGAAATTTTAATCGTTTTTTACCTTAGTGTCATAAAAATTTCAAGGCCTACTTCTAATTTTTTTCAAGGTCAAAAATCCAAAAAATTACTAGCGATTTTTTTGAATAGAATTTGACAACACCACTGGATTGACGACATTTTCAAAGGGTTTATGTGGGAATTACGTAGGAATGCGTCCATCAATAAAAAAGTTATATGGGAATAAACTTTGAAAATTATGTCAACTAATCAACCCAAAACTTCAATTTGAAAACTTTTATCAAAATTCTGACTACTCGATTCAGAATATTTCGAAATATATTTGGCCAGAATTCCATCGAAATCTATTCAGAAATAAAAAAAATTATAAAATTTAAAAAGAATGTTGTTTGGTGGAATTTTAATAAAAAAATTATTTATCATTTTATAATTTGTTTATTTATAAACAGATTTTGATGACATTCTGACCAAACATATTTCGAAATATTCTGAATCCAGTGGTGTAAACAGAATTCTGCTAAAAGTTCTGAAATTGAAGTGGTGGGTTGATTTATTGACATAATTTCCAAATTTTAATCCCATATATAATTTATAATTTATTTCCACATAAACCATTCGAAAATGTCCTGAATCTAGTCGCGTCTTCAAATTTTATTTAAAAAAATCTAAAATCTAAAAATTGACCTTGAAAAAAATTCGAAGTAGGCCTTGAAATTTTGATTTTTATTTTGAATTTAGGGCTTAACTAGAACTTTTCAGGCTTTATCTATTGAAAAAAAATCTTCTGAATCGGATAATAAATAACAGTTTGACAGAGGTGGCCCGCTTTCAAATGTATCACTCTGTATATACACGGTCATCAGTAAATACTTAATAAGAATTGGAATATCTCCTATATCCCAATAAATCACGTTGGAATAAAATAAATACAGTGACCGCATCAAATGGGAAATTTTTTTATTAATAAATTTCGACAAATATCGAATTGTGCAATAGCTTCTGCATCAGAAGAAACCCCAAAAGACGTTATACAGTGCCGTTCACCTTTCCGTTTATTTGACACAAAAAAAGAATCTCTTTGGAAAAGTACATTTCTGACGAAGAAACTTATTAGTATAGCCAAAAACTAATATTTTTAATATGGTTTTGTAAAGATTCGCAAGATATTTCTATTTTATTCGGAAGAAATTTGAAATCTGTCAATGTCCCATGTGTTCAACTGCTTCGTAAGAGGTCACTGAAATATTTTCAGGACATTATAATCCAGATACTGTTCAATAATAATGAAGAACCATGTATCTACACACAATTTTAATTTCAATTTTTCATTGGAACAAAAAATAAAATTATTTTTGGCAAATTGTTGTAATCATACATACTTATGATATTTTGTTGATTGTAGGTTCTTGTTATGTAAAAAATTGCATAAATTTTTTGTTCTAATGAAGAATTCAAATTGAATTTGTGTAGTTACTCGGTCCTTCATAAATAATGAACGGCACTGTACAACGTCTTTTGGGGTTTCTTTTGATGCAGAAGCGATTAAGCATATCGATATTGGTCAAAATTTATTAATGAAAAAATTTCCCATATGATGTGTACTGTCTGCCGGTCACATGTATATTTCTGTAGTACAATATATTTCCTTTCTAGCTATTTAATAAAATAGTTCTTCATTCGATCGATCAAAGGGCAATATATCCCAAATATAATTTAATTGAAAAACAAGGGCTTACCGAATTGGCACTTTTGGGCGAGACTTGTCCAGTTGTACAGTCATTCACTTGAACTGGGTTATTATTAGATTTTCTGGACATTGTTCCTAGCTCAGCTTTGAAACCTTCTGCTGGGTCATCGGTTTCTAATGCTCTACTCAAATAGGAAATGTAAGATGTTGCTAACCTCAAAGTTTTTATCTAGAAAGAAAAAATAAATGAAAGTTTTTCGGAATGTCAGAGTGGATAAAAAAATATATTGTTTCATAATTTATTGTCAATGAAGTGGTCAGCTGGAAGTATTACAAGGGTACTTTGGTGAATTATACGTATGTGTTAAGAAAATCAAAGGAAGCTATCAAAACGTAGCTCTGAAATATTGTCAATAATTGTAAGAGATTTAGTTTTTTCATTCTTCAATTCCCAATATTAAATCATACCTTTGATTAATAATAAAAATTAGGGTAGAATTGCACCAAAATATTCTTTCATCTGGTGTACGTTAGAAATTGTGATATAATATTCAGTAAATGTTCTGAAAAATATTATTTTTGACCCACTCTGTGAAAATAATTAGGTTACCTTAGACAATTTTGTATCTACAGGAACATTGGGAATGCATTCCTTCAGAAATTCGTACGCATTATTTATCATTTTGTTGGAGGAGTTTTTGCGATTACCTTGCTGTGACAAAAAAAAAATATTTATTTAACAAATTAAAATATTTTTCAATCACAATTATTCTACTAGCTGTCCACTTGGAATTGCATAAAGAATATTTCAAAACAATGATTTACCTTTGATAGTTTTGTGTCTGCGGGTACATTTGGGATACAATCCCTCAAATCTGCATAGGCATTATTAATTGATTGTGTTCTTCTTCTCTCTTTCTTGTTTGCTGTTGATCTTCTTTTCACTACTCTTACATAGGGTCCGGAAGTGTGTATATGTGCCGTAACGTCATTATCTGCATTTATCGTTGAGTATGCTAGAAACGGAACAATATTGCAAAGAACATTTACAAAATGAAATTCATGGATACCGCACCCTTCAATAGGGAAATTAGCCCCTTGTCGAATTGGCTGAATATTTGACATGTTTATAGTCCAAGTCATTTCAAACAATGGGCACATTTTTTTCTATAGGATAGTTTTGTCGCTAGAGGCCCATGGAAATTTGCATTTGTTGTTAAACAACACAAAACGTTATCCTGGATAATTATAACTTTTCTGAGTAATGAAGATCCAAACAGTAATTTAAATGAAAAATCATTAAAAGTATTTTTATTTTTTGTTACATTTGGTAAATTGTACAATGTGTTCTTACCTACCAAGTTTCATAATTCGAAAATGGTTACAATTCGTCTTAGGAAGGGAGCCACAATAAAAATAATAAAAAAAATTAAACCACGCTTATATTTGAATGACTAAAAAGGGGAAAATAATTTTGTTAATGATTATCCTAAAATGAAGGGTATGAGTAAAAGTGTGGAGTGCCTAATCATCATTGCGAAACGTATTTTCCTGGCGCTCCACGCTTGACTCATACCCTTCATTTTTGGATAATAATGAAAAAAATTATTTTTCCCTTTTAAGTACATTCAAATATAAGACTTTTTAGTCTTGTCGTCTTATCATCTCTTGTACCGAGTGTAATCTAGCCTCTTGCACTCACGTGAAGGACGGGTGTATCATGCCATTTTATATGACGAATGATAAGTGTGAAAAATTCGAAAAAAAATTGTGGAAAGTTTAAATTGTGTGCTGTCCGCCGATCGTCATCTGACCGGAACAATAATACTGGAACTGCCGATTTTAAAAAACTGTGTAATTTCGAACAGTGGTTTTCAAGATTTTTCAAATTTTCCAACAAAATTTAAAATATCCACACTTTTTTTTCGAATTTCCGTCGCTCCCCATGTAACTTCCTTATTTTACATATTACAAAAAAACCTAACCTAACCTAAGTTGTAGGGTTTCATTCAATCTGTTTAAAGGTTTGAGTTTCATATATACAGGTTTTCTCAAAAAAGGCCAGAGACTTAGAAATTTGTTTTTCTTAAATAGGTCACCTTGTATATCATTGCCTGATCGGTTAGGAATGATCGTAAGGAATTCAACAATACTAAGTTTGATGGTGTTATCTCCAATAACCACGGAGATATCGCCATTTATCTTATCCATAAGCCTAATGAGTGGGAGAAACTTTTTCTGGCGGGTTAATAAATTCAATCTCACACTCAATGAGCTTTCGGATGAAATAAATAACGATATCTCGGTAGTCTTTGGAGGTAACAGCATTAAACTTGGTATTGTTTATGATATATTATATATTGTTATATATTAATGTGTGTGTGGTAATTTATGATGAGTTATAGAATATAATTTGTCACTACTTTGGGCGACAGTTGTTATTATTTGATGTGAATAATTTATCAATATATTATTTTTGGTTGTTTCCTTTTTGGTAGTTGTAGAAATTTTGTTGTATTGGAATAAAATAAATTGAAATTGTTGTATATATATAGAGTATAACTAATAGTAGGGCTGCAGCAATGTAAAAGGAAACTCTTTTAAGTTTTTCCAAGCTTTCGGAATCGTTCATTCCATCATCAGGGAGACTACAAATGGAAAATGTCATATAGAAATTGTAAAATTCAAAATTATGAGTACTCACATCTTATTTGAGGATGCTTACATATATGTTCATAAATATTATATATAAGTTACATAATAAGTTACATATAAAAAGAATTTTTCAGCTAATAAATACAACAGAACTGCAAAATTTTCGTTGTTCTTTGAAAATACAGAACTGAACGAAAAAACAAATTAGTTGTACATAGAGACATACTTTATTTGTTTATATTGATATACGACAGTTACTTTTTGACAAGTGACATTATTATGATCCAAGACAAATAATCTCAGTGTGTTCAAATTCTTACGTTCGGTTAATTATGATTTATTGGTGTTTTATGTCAAGTGACAGTGAAAAAGAATAAATTTCACTCAAATGGCTTATATCTGTTCTTTTATTGATGGAATTATTCTCTTGAGAGATAAGCCATTTCTAAGAAAAATATTTTTGAAAGATGTGATACTCTTGCAAAAAC